>JADLZN010000884.1:0-562715 GCA_018155175.1 Sinocyclocheilus anophthalmus | reverse complement strand
CATACTCTGATTTAGTGCTCTGCATTTATCCCATCCAATGTGCGCACACACACAGCAGTGAACACAAACAAACCGTGAACACACACCCGGAGCAGTGGGGGTTCGGTGCCTTGCTCAAAGGGCACCTCAGTCGTGGTATGGAAGGTGGAAGAGAGCACTGGTTATTCACTCCACCACCTACAATCCCTGCCGGTACGAGACTCGAACCCACAACCTTGGTTACGAGTCCGACTCTCTAACCATTAGGCCATCGTGTGAAATGTGATATTGATTTTTTTGTTTTACACGTTCATAACAGGGTAAGAGTTGCGTTAATTAAGGACGCATGTTTTAGACACCATTATTTAACAAAAATCATTCCAAACAAAGCCACAGCGCTGTTTTGTGTCTCTGAGTAACATGATGGTGTTTCGTTCCTGAATTAATCAACTGTTTAACTGATTCTGTTCAATCGTAATGACTCACTTATTAAGTGACTTGCTGCCACCTGCTGATGGTTTTAATTTCACATTCAAAGTATCTTTTATAATTTAAATAATTTAAAATATCGGTATTTAACGTTTTAATGTTTAATATATGATTTATGCATTTGTAATTGCAGGTTAAATGCATTCATGTCTTGCATTAAACTGTGTATATGCATCTAAATGTCACTTCAGATGCAGCTTCTGTATTTCCTCTGCATTGCAAAGATGAATTTTGTTGATACTGATTCATTTGCTTGGTAACAGCCCAAATATCTTATTATTCAAATTCACTGATTAAATGTAAGAATTTGACTCAGAAGATAATGGATACTTTTAGAAAAAAAATGGCTTTAAAAAAGTAAAACCAGTTAACTTATGGAAAAGATTAATTTCTCTCGGTGTGAACTGACCACACAGAATATGAAGAATATCAAAACCTTTAGGAGTCAGCTGTCCACAACAGTCCTTAAGGTACCAGCACAACAGCAAAATATTGTCTAATTATCATTATCGATAAAATCCCCCAAAATATTGAGATATAAAAGGTGCATCTCAATAAATTATAATGTTTTGGAAAAGTTCATTTATTTCAGTAATCAACTCAAATTGTGAAACTCGTGTATTAAAAAAATCAATGCACACAGACTGAAGTAGTTTAAGTTTTGGTTCTTTTAATTGTGATGATTTGGCTCACATTCACAAAAAACCCACCAATTCACTCTCTCAACAAATTAGAATACTTCATAAGACCAATAAAAAAAAAAACGTTTTTAGTGAATTGTTGGCCTTCTGGAAAGTATGTTAATTTACTGTACATGTACTCAATACCAATACTGCTGAGGGGTTATGGAAGCCCAGGTTTCTTTGACAGTGGACTTCAGTTCATCTGCATTTTTTGGTCTCTTGTTTCTCATTTTCCTCTTGACAATACCACATAGATTCTCTATGGGGTTCAGGGTTCTCTGGTGAGTTTGCTGGCCAGTCAAGAACACCAACACCATAGTCATTTAACCAACTCTTGGTGCTTTTGACAGTGTGGGCAGATGCCAAATCCTGCTGGAAAATGAAATCAGATATTCAAAAAGCTGGTCAGAAGAAGGAAGCATGAAGTGCTCCAAAATTTCAGCAGATGACATTGCACCCCAAATCGTCACAGATTGTGGAAACTTAACACTGGATTTCAAGCAACTTGGGCTATCGCTTCTCCACCCTTTCTCCAGACTCTAGGACCTTGGTTTCCAAATGAAATACAAAAACTTGCTCTCATCTGAAAAGAGGACTCTGGACCACTGGGCAACAGTTCAGTTCTTCTCCTCAGCCCAGGTAAGACACATCTGACGTTGTCTGTGGTTCAGGAGTAACAAGAGGAATATGACAACTGTAGACAAATTCCTTAACACGTCTGTGTGTGATGGCTCTTGAAGCCTTGACCCCAGCCTCAGTCCATTCCTGGTGAAGTTCACAAATCTTGAATCGACTTGGCGACAATCTTACAGGCTGAGGTTCTATGGTTGTGCATCCTTTCTTCCACACTTTTTCCTTTCACTCAACTTGCTGTTAACATGCTTGGATACAGCACTATGTGAACAGCCAGCTTCTTTGGCAATGAATGTTTGTGGCTTACCATCCTTGTGAAGGGTGTCAATGATTGTATTTTGGACAACTGTCAGATCAGCAGTCTTCCCATGATTGTGTAGCCTAGTGAACCAAAAATGAGAGACCATTTTGAAGGCTCAGGAAACTTTGCAGGTGTTTTGAGTTGATTAGCTTTATTGGCATGTCACCATATTCTAATTGTTTGAGATAGTGAGGGTGGGTTTTTGTTAAATGTGAGCCAAAATCACAATGAAAAGACCCAAAGACTTAAACTACTTCAGTCTGAATGCATTGAATTTATTTAATACACTTTTCCACGACATTCTAATTCATTTAGATGCACCTGGATATTTTTGTGTCAGTATGCACCAGCCCTAATATAATTATATATACATAGAATCTATATATAATATATATTATATATCAATTCATGCAATAAGATCATAAATTCAATTCAGTTTGCACTTAAATATTACTATTATTTAAATATGTATTTCCATAAGTACTCTTTTCAAATGTATGCTAAAGTGTACTTTTTCACAAGGGGAAGATGTTCTTATGAATACTTGATAAATTAAAGTATATTACATGTAATATTCATTTATATTGTTTTTTAGAAGAATTTAGTGATCTTTGGACCCCACTATCACTGAAATGTATCTATAAAGATATATTAAATACGCTGTATATTTAATCATAACTTCACAGTAAACAGATCCTTCTGCTCTCAATTTCAGGATTATATCACGAACAGCCAACAGTAACGTACTGCCATCGGTCATAAGACTCTAGGAAATAATAATAAAGCACACATTTCGAGTCATAAGTCAGTGTGTGCGTTTGTTTAAAGCTGATCAGCTGCCAGCAGTAAACAAACACGCATATGGAGGCTAACTAAACCCGACTAACGTTACATTAAAACAGCACAAGGTTTATACGAAGTCTTCACACGACGGTTAAATGAATTAAAGACCCGGGTAGCCTCCTCGCAGCTTTATTTTAATTTGTTAGGAGATGAAATGCGGCTATGCTAACGGAAGCTAGCATGCTAATGTAGCTTGTAAACAGACACTTACGAGATTAAGAGGACTGTCCAGCACCTCCATTCCTTCATCAGCTACAGCCTCAACTGCACGAGAGACTCATTGGCACATTATTGTCTTTATTCCGGGACCAGAGACTCTGGTTTCACCGGCTGCTGATCCACCGCTGCAACAGACGAGCAAAAACAACAACTTCCGCCGCGTCACCTCACAGCGACGCGCGTCACGTGACAAGCTTTTCTTTTGCTCATTTCTGCCCTCGTAAATCACGCGAAATCATATCACATTCATAATAAGCGACATGTTTTAGTCTCAGACGCGTCTCACTCACCGTGTTCAAAATCTATTGTGGAATGCTGTGATGTTACCTCACCACTAAAGGGCGCCTTTGTCCTACAAAATCAATAATTACCAACCAAAAAAAGTTGACCGTGTTTCTTGGACCTGGCGTCAATGCCCCCCCCCCCGGCCAAATGGCTATTTTTTTTTTAGACCGGATTCAGTCATTCTTGAGAAGTGGGACAAAACAGGTCCAGCAAGGGTAACTGCCATTAGGTTTAAAAATAAAAATCTTTTCAATTTTAAATGTCATGAGGCATTAATAATAGAAAGTATTTAACACAATTATCACCTTCAATTAAATTATCTAATTATTATAACAAATCTGTGTTTCTTAATGTCCTCACTACGTCTAAAACAGTGTGTCAACAGAGAAGGGTTCAATCATTCACATGCAATAAAATTGATAAAAATGTTTTTTAATGATGAAAAAAAGCTTGTTTTATCAAAAGCAACACTTCATAATATCTCCTATCAAAGCAAGGTTGTTTTTTTAATAACACATGCATGTTTAATAATATTTTAAAGTTGCGTCCCCACTTTTTTTTCAATAAAATATCATAAAATCAGGGAATATCAGGGGCAGCTGTCACTCTAAAGGACCCCCTTGCCACAGTTAACCTCTGCAGAGTACATCAGTGTCAGGCAGGCTCTGCTAAGTTTTACTGTTTTAGAATATTTTAAATTCTAATGTTAATATTTCCTTTGTCACAACCATGATATGTCAACACCAACTTCCAAATTCTGAGGGAATTATTTGAAATATTTAGATAATTTGATTCTCCTGAAGCAGGTTCCATTAGCATTAGCATCAACAGAAAAAAATAAAATGTCTACTACATGAACTCCACTGGTTTTGCGAAAGAATTGTCAAATTTGTCAACACCGTCAGATGTCAACACCATAAGAATTTGTGTTCCAATGATATATCAAAATACTTCAGGGATCTTGAAATAAAAGCTTTATAAAAAATAAACATATCACTGATTGTCTGCTTGGTTTAATACAGTAAAGTACAGTGACTGATTCAATGTAGTTGGTAGTTAAATTTATTACAAATTCAGGTTTTCGTCACCTCCGTCAGATGTGTCAACTCTGTCAGTTCTGTCACCTCCGTCAGATGAGTATTTTGATAATATTTCATTGTGATATTTTATATTTTTTGAGGAATTGTTGGTCACATGTGAAAGTGTAGTCTGTCTGCTAACACGAGAATGTGTTTTGAAATGTTAAAAATTCCTTGATCTCTGTTAAAGATAAAGTTTAATTTATATTACACAGTTCAAGGTAAAAAAGCACATTTTGTTAAGAAAGAGAAAAGTTGGGAGGTTGTATCCAAGCATAGCTCAGTACATATAAGATACATAAATGTAGTTTCATTTGTACGAGTACAAGGTTTTATTTTTTCAATTTTGCCCCGTTTTGTCCCACTTCTCAAGAATGACTGAACTATAATATGAAGTACCTTGGAGCATAATATAAATATGGTAAATAAGCGTAACAGTATTCCTTTCTAATGTCATGTAAATGACGTGTAATTTACTTCCTAATAACGCAACAAAATGGCAAAGCAACACAGATAAAAGTTTTTTTTTTCTTTTTCTTGGCATATTATCCTTGTCCCTGTTAACGATAAAATAGTATAGTTTTGTTATAAAGTAATATTTTCCACTACATATAAATTAGTATAACATATTAAAACATATATACTTTGAAATTCAAAGGCATGATGGCATCTCGTATCAATTGCCTGTGTATTTGACTCTTATGTGTGACGTATGTCACCCATTTTTCAAATAAGTACAAGCTAGAAAAGGAAGGAATAAATAAAGAGAAAGACAAAGTTTTTTTATTTTTTTGAATTTAGGATGAAGTCAAGTAGCGTGGAAAGAGATGAGTTTTCAGCTGTCGCTTGAAAATTGTCAGGGATTCAGCATTCCGGATAGGGGTGGGAAGATCGTTCCACCAGCCAGGAATGGTGAACGAGAATGTTCTGGAAAGTGATTTTGAGCCTCTCTGTGATGGTACCACGAGGCGTCGCTCACTAGCGGAACTCAGACTTCTGAAGGGGATGTAAATCCGTAGTAGTGAGTGGAAGGCCAGCACGGCCCCCCGTGCTGAGCCTGTGGCTGTTCTATATGCGAGCATCAATGTCTTGAACTTGATTCGTGCCGCAACCGGTAGCCAGTGCAAGGAGATAAAGAGAGGTGTAACATGGGCTCTTTTGGGCTCGTTGAAGACCAGTCGTGCCGCTGCATTCGGAATCATTTGTAGAGGTTTGATTGTGCTTGATGGAAGTCCAGCCAGAAGAGCATTGCAGTAGTCCAGCCTAGAAATGACAAGGGCCTGGACAAGAAGTTGTGCAGCATGCTCGTTAGAAAGGGCCTGATCTTTCTGAAGTTGTGCAATTCAAATCTGCAAGATCGAGCAGTCTTTACAATGTGGCCTTTGAAGTTCAGCTGGTCATCAAAGGTTACATCAAGATTTCTGACCGAAGTTGATGGTTTAATTTTAGAAGAACCTAGCTGGATGGAAAAATCATACTGTAGAGCTGGAGTGGCAGGGAAGACAAGAAGCTCAGTCTTTGCCAGGTTGAGCTGTAGGTGATGTTCTTTCATCCATGCCGAGATGTCCGCCAGGCAGCCTGAGATCCATGCAGCTACCGTTGGATCATCTGGTTGAAATGAGAGATAGAGTTGTGTGTCATCATCAGCATGTATAGATGCAATTACTCGGTCAAACGTGTATTTGAACATTAAGTGCATTGTATCAGATGATTTATTTAAATGTTAGTACATAGTAGTAAGACCTTTAATATAAAATGGGTCCCAATATAACATTTAAGGGGGTATTTGATATCCCTCAGACACTTTGGTCAGTGTAACAATGTGAAATATCACACACATACATCAAAGACACAGTCAACATTATATGCTGTGTGTTTTTCTGTCCAGTGGTTGGACATTCCTTGCACAGCATAATATTTTGTTCATTCAAAGAGTGCACTTATTAACCGGTGACGTCATCAGCTCAAGTGCTTTGTTTTTTAAATAACCCATATTTAGCATGAACTCTCTGTGTTTTGTGTACTGTATCAGAATGCAGTCGCTGGAACACAGTGGGTGTCCATCGAGACAACGGACAAATGTGAATCGAGTCATAACTCATTGAAAAAAAAAGTCTGTCCGTTCATGTACAGCAGGCCACTGGAACAGAGCTGCCTTTGTTCTGGCCTCTGAGGTGCAAAGTTAGCCTGCTTTTCTCCTTCAAAGCGATCCTAACTGCCGTGTATGTGTAGGATTCATTGTGAACCTGTTTCACATGCTGCTAACTTGACACTTGTGTGACCGATCCTTTATTTAGTACATGAATGATGTCTTCTGAGCTCGATGTTAACTATGTGATGTTCTGAAGCACCACGGCAAGGTGTTTAATGTTCAGAAGAGCGTTTAATCATGCTGCTCTTATTTCTTCAGAAATATATTGTATGTGCATTCTGTATTGTTTGAACTTTTTTCTGAATGCTTAGCTTTTCAATTCAATTCAATTCAATTCAATTAAAGTTTATTTGTATAGCACTTTTCACAATTCAAATAGTTGCAAAGCAGCTTTACAGGAAATTAAACTTTCTACATTATAGCTGTATCTTATCAGTGGTTAAGTTTATGTCCATATGGCAGAAATGTACAGTAAAAATCAAGTTAGTTAATTACATGTATGCAGGAGCTAAACCATTTAGGGCCTTATAGGCAAGTAATAATATTTTTTTAACTGATACGGAACTTAATAGGTAGCAGTGCAGAGACTGTAAAATTGGGGTAAAATGATCATATTTTCTTGACCTGGTAAGGACTCTAGCCGCTGCATTTTGGATAAACTGTAGCTTATTTATTGAAGATGCAGCACAACCACCTAGCAGTGCATTACAATAACAATAGTCCAGTCTAGAGGTCATGAATCAGAACTCGCTTCTGACTCAGAAACAGGTAGCAGGTCTGTAGCTTGGGCAAGTTTTAGATGGAAAAGAATCGGTTTTTTACACCGTGGTCAATATGTTGTCTAATATAACACCCAGATTTTTGACTGTAGAGGACGTAACAGTACATCTGTCTAGTTGCAAATTTTAATCCAAGATATTCTGTGTACTGTTTTTTTGGTCCAGTAAGTAATATCTCTGTCTTATCTAAATTTAATAGGAGCAAATTATTGGTCATCAAATCTTTTACATATTTAACATTTGTTATTATGATGCCTAGGACGATCCTTGTGGCACCCATACTCGACTGACATTAATTGAGATGATTCCCCATTTAAATGGACAAAGTCGGACAGGTTGGATCTAAACCATCTTAAAGCCTGCCTGTCACGGTTACTACTGTGTGGAAGCGAGGAACACGGAGATGAAGGAGAGTAACGAGTAACAGTCTTTATTCATCCAAAAAAGGGGTAACATAGGGCAGGCAGTAACACGTAGCACAAAGTAAAGACGACACTGGACAAAGGAATCACAGGACAGACTACACTTTAAATACTAGACTAAATGATGGTAATAGAAGAGACACACCTGACACAATGACAATCAGACAAGGGAGAAACTAGGTCACGGAGCACATGGAGAAGGAAAACACAGCAAAACAGGTCCATATTCCTGACACTGCCCTTGACTACCAATATAGTTCTGTAATCAGTCAATGAGTATGTCATAATCTAGTGTCCAACACAGCACTAAGATCAAGTAAAACTAGCAATGAGATGCTTTTCCTACTATATAGTAGGCAAAAATAGTATGTGAACAGAGCAGTATTTCTGAGTTCACAATGTTCATAAATCAGTTTGCAAAGAAAGCCTGGATGACCTACTGTTTCCAGTGAGATTCTTAAGTGTGCATCCAGTGGACAGCTTGCTGTCCTGTGAGGCCATGGGAGAGGAGTTGTGGAGTATTGACGCAACACAACTGATGCTGGTAGGTCACATGGCAATAACTAAAAATACAAAAATAAAAATTACAAATACAGAATGTCCAGATTATATTCATATTACACACATACTATATAAAAAATTTTTACTTTCACTATTACTTATTCAAAATAAATACCTACTCAGAGAATTTCAAACACAGTCTGTGTGCAGTGCTGTCTTTCACAATGCAATGTGTTTTGCTTGACTTTCCATGATGTATGGTATGAAACTGATTTTACACTACAGTTCAAAAGTCTGGGATCATTAAGATTTTAAAAGGAAATTAATACTGCATTGAATTAATCAAATGTGACAGTAAAGAAATGTATAATGACGATAAAACTAACGCGCCCGACTCCCTTGGACCCTCCGTCTTATGTATCAAGCACTATCCACCGAGAACCAAAAATCTATGCACAGGTTTAACACATCCCAAAATATTAGGCAGAAAGGGTTCTCAGGATAAAAATATAAGCACAATGTTTCTTTGAACCCATTGACAACGCACCGCATACCCTAGAATAAATTCCCGAAGGATCAGCCACACAGCAATTCGCCAGAAATAAGAAATATATTATTTTAAATTACAATAAATTAAAATAAAAAGTTATTTAAATTGTAAAAAAAAAAAAAATACTGTTTTACTGTATGTTTGATCAAATAAATTCAGCCAAAAAAAATGTAAAAATCACACCAACCCTAAACTTTTGACAAGTATCAGCTGCATTTTTAACAACCCTTTCTTGACACATTGTTTCATCAGACTGCCAAATTCTACTGCCTTTTTTTAATGCTTATTGTAACTCTAGTGAGGTCATGTGACAACACTGTAATATACTACTGTTTGTATCATTTATTGTGGGATAATGCCTCCTGTTAAAACTTAAAAAAAAACATTTGACATGTCAGCTAACTCTCTTTAGAGTATTAGTAAACTGTTAGATTAGGGTTAGAGTTAGTGGAATAAGTTGACATGTACTTGCAAAGTTACTTATAGTTATAGTTTACTTAGTTATAGTTTGTTGGAGGACCATTAAAATAAAGTGTAAGCCGAAATTAAGCAGACAGTATACTAATACTTTAATGACTGGCAGTGGACATGTAATTGCAAAGTTACTTATAGTCAGTAGAATATCTAAAGTGGGGCAGAAGTGTTACCCACAGGCGGAGGTAGTATAGTGCATACTGTACAGTATTGAGAAAGTAGTGAGCTAGTAAGCTCCATTATGTGTATGGCAGTCCCTGCTCTTCCTGTCACTCTTCTTGTGTCAGCACGTCACAACAGCTGACAACTGTGTGAGAGCGTGCCCAGTGTCCACTGGAATCTGCGTGTAGGAGGATGGCCCGTCACATCTTTCACCTGGCTGAAATCTGGACTGAAAAGTAATGATGAGCCAGCCAAGCTATAGAAGACCCCCAGCTACTCAGGAGGCAGAATGCTGCAGCCCACACTCTTCCCGAGTCTGACTGACTAACTGCTGCTCCTCGGCCGCTCTCTTTGTCCTCTGCGCTCTCCTCTGTCCCGACACGACGGATTCTGCTTAGAGCGGGTATTCTGTCGACGAGCAGAGGCAGGTTCCTATGTGCTTTTGGAGCTGTTGTATGGGGAATCCCACATAGCCTCCTACACAGAGTGCCCTAAAAGACAGAAAGGGAATGTGATGGGGGTTTTGAAGGCCGCCCCCTTACACACAATGGGAACCCCACCGTGAGCTAATGTGCCTGACAAATATTCTTACACATGTTAAACTAGCAGACAGCTCTCACCACTGTCAGGTGTTCGGCTTTCTCACAACTTTCTCAAGTGGTTCAAACTGGATATACAGTGGATGAGAATCAAGCCTTGAAAAACACCAGTGATAAAGCAAAACATTACAGGTGAAAGTGTAAAACTAATAGATATCACCATACGTTCTCTCTAAGTTACAGTACATTAAGGTAGTTGGTGTGTATTAGGCCTACATGTTTTCTGAAACATTATGTTTAAATGTGCCAATAAGGCAGTACTTAATTAAATATACGTACATTTGCATACATTCGCAGAACAGAAATCAAAACATTGGATAAAGCCAGGTTCAAAAATCTTGTTTCATTTTGTTGTATGGATTATAATTTTGATGTTAGAAAATATTCTCAACATCAAGAAAATATGTTCACCATGTTTAGGAATAAAATGTAATGTAAATCATGCAAAAGATATAAGAACAACAAACCCCTCAGCAAAATCCTTCAGAATATAGTTAGAATGGTGCATGTAAGTGCTACTGAAGTGGCGATTTCTGGCTGAGTGCAGGAGATAACCTAACAGAATGGGCCTTTAAAGAATGATTCAGCCAAAAAAAAACCATCAGGCCATTCAAATAACAAATGAGTTTGTTTCTTCATCAGTACAGATTTGTTGAAAGCTAGCATTACATCACTTGCTCACCAATGGATCCTCGGCAGTGAATGTGTCATCAGAATGAGAGTCCAAACATCTGATAAAGACAGCCACCTATGTAATACTAAATGTCTACAGATTGTTCGGATGAAGAAACAAATCAGCGACATTGATGTCCGAGGGTAAGAACAGTTTCCACCAAAATTGTTGGGTTGGGTGAACTATTTCTTTATAGACATGTATTGCAATTGAAATCTACAGACACAAGTAGATGAAATAAACACATAAATGTGTAGTTTGGATGTTTTCTTTCCAATAGTCTGAAAAAAAGACA
Organism: Sinocyclocheilus anophthalmus; assembly: GCA_018155175.1. Classification (NCBI taxonomy): domain Eukaryota; kingdom Metazoa; phylum Chordata; class Actinopteri; order Cypriniformes; family Cyprinidae; genus Sinocyclocheilus; species Sinocyclocheilus anophthalmus. The sequence continues at coordinate 551,597 of JADLZN010000884.1, read as the reverse complement.
TTGTATGGAAGCAAAATATCACAACTGAGCATTCAGGAAAAATGTTTTTCAGACATTCATTGTTCATAATACTAATTATTCAAGTAATCACAATTCTAATTATAAAAAATGAAGTCCATCCTCAGAATGAATCTGTTCCTATAATAACACTACACTGGACAGCTGTGTGAAGGTGTTGATGTCAGAGGTCACTGGGGTGATGGTTAATAGGGTCTGTTTGGGTGCTGACTGACAGACAGTATGAATGACCGGACACAACTCGTTAGCCATATTATTATTATTTTTTAATAAGAGCAATAATTAATGAAAAAAGTATGTTCTGTATTGTGAACATAATCATTGTAAAGCATGATCCACAATACAGCATGACCTCAAGTGTTTTATTGATTTTATAAGATAATGACAACTATTAAGGACCCAAATTATCGTCATAGCATTATGTTATTAAGCACATTTATGCAATCATCTTCAATCATTATAATTTAACTATCAAATTCAAGAAACAACAATCATCAAGATTTCTTCTTAATGTCAGTGTTTAAAAACTGCTCATTGAGCGACTGAATGTCTATGTTAGTGCATTTTTGTTTCCACAAAACTATATTTTCTTTCCAAAGAAGGTCATAAAAACTACGAAAATCGAAACAATGGAAACATCTAGTGTTTGTCACAGCGACTCTCATTGGCCAACCTAACTGACTTGTGAGTTATTTGGCAATATGAGATAATCAACCAAGATGAATCATTTAGTTCTCCTCTGGGTCGCAGAGTCTGAAATTTGACAAATTGCGATTTTCACAAACCTCAACCTAGCGAATTAATAATAGCATTATACTTAAAGCCTGTCAGTCTACGTTATCCTTCTTCCTTTTTGTCTGGGGAAAAATCTTCCTGTACTTAATATCACTTATAAGGTTAATGACTCCATAAACAGCTTTTTCATATTGCACTTGAAAAAGATTCATTCACAGAGCTATTGGTATTATTGCAGTCATAACTCTACCGACTGTTGCAGTGATAATGAAATATTAGAAATATGAATATGAAAATTTTCCTAAGGAATAAATCTCATTGACTGAATAGATGGATGTGTTTCGTTTTAAGCCGTGTCTAAGCATTAGGAAGAGTGAAGTAAATCATCACTTTTACTCTTGCATTGAGCATACTCTGTGCTTTATAGAGCTTTGCATGTAGTGTGTGTTTGTCTACATTGTAGCATTAGCAATAACTGAATAAATGAAGAGACCAGCTTGACTTATTCTTAAAAATATATGGTACATCTACGGATGTATTGGAGCACCTTCAACAGTTTCTGTTTTTCATATCTGTAATTTCAAAAATGTAAAGATAATCATCATGTTTACAGTTAGGTATCACATTCTGTAGTTTCTTGCTTTGTGTTTTGGTTCTATATGAAGTGAACATTATTCAAGATGTTGTGGGACATCTCTAATAATAGACGCTGAGATAAGTTTCCTGACACAGTTTACCTGATTTCAAGAAACGTGTCCATCTCTACATCCATCCGTGATAGCAATACAGTTGCAATAAGATGAAATAACAGGCGTTAGAAACTTTCTTGTGGTTCACACTGAGCAGGATGAGGAGAAGCAGGCCAGATAAGGAGACAGAGAGAGAGAGAGACAAACAGACAGAGTTGCTGGTCGAGTGGGAGACAGGAGGAAATCCCCACACTAGCCGGCCTCCCACGGTCACTGCTGAGAAGTCTGCCAGTGGACCTCAGCAAGCACAACTGATGGGATTTTCCTGATGCTGCAATAGATTACTGAATAAAAACTGCACGGCACGACATCGTTTGATTTTTAGTCATGCATACATGCATATTACAAAATGCGTTTGTTTTAGGACATTTCTGTCACATTTGTCTTTTAAGTAGGTAGACGAGAAATACCATTTAACTTACAGAACATAATTACGTTTTTTTAATGCTTTAAAAAGAAACTCTCCATATAAATAGAGTATTCCAATACATTAAATGGTGAATATTTCTACCATTTAAAAGACACGGTGTTTCAATTGTGAATATGGGACTACTTTAAAATTTAATTTATTCCTGTGATGTCAAAGCTTAATTTTCAGCAGCCATTACTCCAGTCTTCAGAAATCATTCTAATATGCTGATTTGCTGCTCAGTATCTTATTATTATAAGTGCTGAAAACAGTACTTGGTGCTTAATCTAAATCTAATCTTAATCTTAATCTAAATGTGACACTGAACACTGGAGTAATGGTGGCTAAAAATACAGCATCGCCATCACAGGAATACATTGTATTGTAAAATACATTAAAATGAAAACCTGTTTTATTTAACACTGTAAACACCTTAATTATTCCAAATTTATACACTTATATAATATACTGTGTGGCCCCCTGAGCTCTCTACTCCACCACAGCCTTCTGAACTCCCTACTCCGCCATGGCCTTCTGAACTGTCTGCTCCGCCATAGCCTCCCCTGAGTTCCCTGCTCCGCTAAAAAAAAATAAAAAAAAAAACAACATAGCTTCCTAGTCCTGCCTGCTCCAACCATGGCGCCCCTGAACTGCCGCTCCCCATGGCTTCCTAATCTGCTGCCTGCTCCACCATGGCCCACTGAGTTCCCTGCTCTCCGCCATAGCTTCTATTCTGCCCTGCTCCACCCAGGGCGCCCTGAACTGCCTGCTCCGCCATAGCTTCCTAATCTGCCTGCTCCATCATGGCCCCCTGAGTTCCCTGCTCCGCCATAGCTTCCTAGTCTGCCTGCTCCACCATGACCCCTGAGCTCCCTGTACCGCCATGGCTTTCCTATTCGGGCCTGCTCCACCATGGCGCCCTGAACTGCCTGCTCGCCATGGGTCCCGTAATCGCCCACCCCCATTGGATGTTGTGTGGGGCGAGTAATGTCAGTCCTGTGTCTCGTGTTTTCCTCCCCCACGGGTTCCATTACCCAGTTTTACCCATGTCGATTGTTTTTCTCCATTTTTTTCAGTGTGTCTCGTCTTTCCTCTGATTAAGTCCCCTTGTTTCTCGTCCGGTATTGAATGTCGTCTCTCCCCGCTACGTGTGTGTTCCTTGTTCCATGGATGTCCATTAAAGCCTCTTTGTTTGAAGTATACTCCTCGTTCCTCGCTCCGCGCTCCCTCACAGTAGCGGATTGTGACAGATATGCAGTTGTTAGGGAGTTCTGAATGGTTTCTAGGGTGTTGCTAGGTGGTCGCTGTGGTGTTCAGCATGGTTACTAGGGCGTTGCTTGCTGGCCCAAGTCAAGTCTCAATGATATTTTGTGCACGACTTGGATCCCTTCTACAGTGATTTTTTCCATTCTCACTTAGAATCACTTTATCACTTAGAAAGTAATGGTACGCTTAAAAATAAAGGTGCTTAAAAGGTTCTTCACAGCGATGCCATAGAAGAACTATTTTTGGTTCCACAAAGAAGCTTTCAGCCAAAGGTTCTTTAAAGAACCATCTCTTTCTTACCTTTTTAGGATCTGAGGAACCTGCTTTCCCCACAAAGAACCTTTTGTAAAACAGAAAGATTCTGCAGATGTTAAAGGTTGTTTATGGAACCATTTAGAAAAAAAATAGGTTCTTCTATGGCATCGTGAAGCACCTTTATTTTTAAGAGTGCACACCTCTGCTCAACAAGTCACAAGCCCCTGTAGCACAAATGTGTTAAATGCGTTGAGTGTGAAGGGATCGGTATGAGCAATAATAATAGTGATGCTGGCCTTAGCAAACACCAGTAACGAAAGTCATGCTTTCCTAATCCCAACGTGCTTTCCAAATATCCCAGCATTTTAGGTCATATGAGCATGTTACAACACACTATAGCTATAAAGTAAAAAAGCTCAAATTCATGTTCATTGGCATGTTTGCCTTGCAAGTGCATTCGCACGCCACTTCCATAAACATGCAAGCAAAGCCGTGACCTTTTACTCGGCCACTTGACTGCTGTCATCTGAGTCACCGGTGACATAAGCTGCAGTGTCGGTCCTGCTAAGAAAGGCTGTACGCAAGTTCACTTTTAATAAGCTGCACGATTACCCTTTCCTGAGAATCCTGCATACATAAACACCTTGTATGATTTTATTAGCTGCCTCATAACGATGCTTGTGAGCTCGCGTTTCGTTTGAATAGAATTGATAGGAAACAATATCTGCCCTAAAGTACATCTAATGATGTTAGACTTGAGTGGGAGGAACTAGGGGGAAATTTAGCCACAGAAGCCTTTCATTTAGCTGTACAAGAGTGGGAGGCGAAGACATTACCAGGTCCAATCTAAAAAAAGAGAAGAGTTGCTAATGTTTGTACATCAGAGTAGGAGTAAATTAGTCAACTCTGGTCCCTGGCCGCTAATATCGGTTAAATTGAATGGCGATCAGTTGTTTTGGTTAAAAACAAGCCCTGCTCAGCAGCGAGGTATGTTTGTCGCAAAAGTTTACTGAGAAATGCTAACTGATAGAGACTTCGGTAAACTTTGAGTAGTCTTGTAAGATTTAAAACAAATCAGTAATATTCAATATCAGTTTAGCATTGCAGTTTATCAGTTTATCATTATTCTCTTCACATGTTGCTTTCCATGACCAGACAGGCCAAAAATGTATTAATTAATTATATAAAACAAAATAAAAATTAATAATGTCAGTGGTGGTGTCTCTCTATCTCTCTATCTATCTATCTCTATCTAGCTATTCATCTATCTATCCATACTTCCATCCATCCATCCATCCATCCTCTATCTATCTATCTATCTATCTATCTATCTATCTATCTATCTATCTATCCTCCATCCATCCTCCATCCATCCATTCCCCATCCATCCATCCACCATCTAGCTAGCTATTCACTATTCTATCTATTATCCTCCTCCTTCCATCCATCCATCTAGCTAGCTAGTTCATCCATCATCTATCCATCCATCCCATCCATCCCATCCATCCATGGTTAGTGTGTGTAGAAAGTTTTAGGGGTTTGCTAAGATTTATTTCTTTATTTAAACTAATACTAATCACCTAATATAACTTGACTCACAAGGATTAAAACAATTAAACACATTCAAAGCATTAATGCTTTTAAAAACAAAAGTGATAGTAAGAGTTTATTTATTTTATTTGAAATAAATGATTCTGTTTGTTACAGTTTTTCTCAGTTGCTTTGGCACATTTTTCGAAACAATCTTAACATTCTATAAACTGTGAGTGCAAATGTCACAACTGTTTGCTGGAATTTCAGAACTTTATTGCATGTCTGCAAATGTAGTTACTCACCCAAATCATTTCATTCATGCTTCAAAACCTAGTTATCGTGTCAGTAATTTGGCCAAGGCCACCAAAATATAAAGTATTTTTGTCATCGTGTGAGCCACACTGGTCAAAATGTTTAGTTGTTTTTTCACCATGACAGTCAACCATGGAAATGAAGGTTTTATAAAAAAAAATCTGGTATTTGTTGAGAAGAGTCAATAATACATAGGAAAAAAAAAAGTATATGAACATTTGTATTTATACAGTACATTTATTTTTGTACGAATGCATTACATATACGTAAGTGAAATCTTGCTTGTCCAATTATTGTACATTTCATATGTTACCACAAATACCAAATAACAGCCATGAAAAAAAAAATTTCTTGGTGGACATCCTGTCGCTCTTGTTGGTCAGGCCAAAGATTTTCATCAACATCACATCTGATGTTTTCCATTGCCATGCACCGGGGGAAAAAATCTCCTTGAATGCCGCACCCATCCCCTGCAATGATCAGTTGTGATGTCCTCACATGCAGCATTCATGGCATCCAACACAGACTGATCTTTTGGTCTATGATCATATACTTTCCACCTCCATGCTGAAAAAACTCTTCTATTGGATTTAGGAATGGAGAGTATGGTGGAAGGAACTCCACTGCTATCCTTTCATGTGCAGCAAACCAGTCCCTAACAACGTTGGTTCGGTGGAAGCTGACATTATCCCAGACAACAAAATAATTAGGCAAATGTGGTCCAACTAAACCTCTTCTTGTTCTGGAATCAGGTCTCTGTAAAAGTGCGTTTAGGAAGGCCAGGAGAAGTTGGGTACTATAGGGCCCAATGTGTGGAATATGTGTGCTCACACCATTCTCTGAAATGGCAGCACACATTGTAATATTAGCCCCATGTTGGACTGGTGTGTCAGTTGTAGCTCGGTGTCCAATGAGATTGCGACCACATCTCCAGCCTTTGGACAGATTGAACCCGGCCTCATCCACAAAAACAAGAATGTGGGTTGTTTCATGTCCTTCTAAAACAAACGTTCCAATGAAATTCTCCACAAGAAACACAGTGAAACAAAATAAGTGAATGTTTATTCTAGAGTTCGTAAATGTTTGTCTCTCTTCTTGGTTTTCTTTAACTAAAACTGTCACGGGGATACAGGGCATCTTAGATTACAGTAAAACTCACTAAGTGCCCACCAATAGTTTACACTGAACAATACTGGTACCGAGCTTGCTTGGCTCCTTCACTCTTTTTTCCACTGATTCCTCTCAAGATGCACTTGTAGAGTTGTTCATTGTCAATTTTGATGTCGTGATTCAAAACTCTGTCCTATGGTGGAAATGCTGCAGAATTTTATATTTGCGAAGGACATTTATTGTCATTTGGATTGCACTTTGATCTCTCTTAACCTTAATGAGAAATTGTTGCTATGACCGTGTTGGCAAATAGTTGTTTCTTGTTTCTTGTTGCTGATGGTTAAATACTGCTGCTCTGTCACCAGCGCGAGGTTGTTGTGTGGTTCTATAGAATGTACAAATAGACTTGCATTTACCTTTACAACATTGTTGTTTATAAAAATGCTTTACATACTGTAAAACAAAAAATGAAATACATATTTACCTGTTTTCCCTACGAAAAGTTTGCACAATTGATGACACTGTGGACCTGTTTACATTAGGCTGTACTCTTCGACCAGCCTCTTCCATTGTAAAACCACGCTTTATGACATGATCCACAAGTGTGGCTCTGATTTCATCAGAGACTCTGACTCTTCTATTTCCACCTCTTCCTCTATTATGTCTTCCTCTAACACCACCACCATGTATTCTTACACGTCTTCCAATTGCTCTTCCACGAGCATGTTGCTGCGGTTCAGGGTTGTGGAAGTACTGCATTCTCAAAAAATGTTAGTGATTGTGCTGTGGGCAATCTACATATATATGCTCCCAAACTTGATTGGTTAAATGGTTGAATGGTTGATTTAAATTGTATTGCAATTAGAGGTCATTTGCCAATTTAGCAGACAATACAAACAATGTCAATGTCAGATTTTTATGGAATATACATGCGTGTATACCAATTTTTCATAATTGAATGGATCGTTTTGAATGTGATGGCTTACACGATGAAAAATGTTTGAGAAGTTGTGAAGAGTTTGACAGTTTAAGTGAGAATCGACTCATCAGTTTTGATCAACAAGCCATATGCAATTAGTTGTTAATTGTACTTACTCTTTGCACACATGTGCCAAAAGCATTTGCAATTTGCTCAAATCAGTAAGAAATTCCAATCTGATGTGAACAAGAAGCTAATTGTTCAGAGATCTGAACTTATTGTTTCGGGAAAAAACGTTTCATTCGAGAATTGAGCCAAAGCAATTGAGAAAAACTGTAAACTTACTATTCATCATGTAATCTGCTAATCAACATTACTAATAATAAGAAATGTTTCTTCAGCAGCAAATCAGCAAACCGTATTATAATGATTTCTCATGTGATCATGTGACACAGAAGCATGGAGTAATGACTACTGAAAATTCAGCTTTTTTTGTCATTTAAATTTACAATAAATGTAATTGGATTGAAATAGAAAACAGTTATTTTAAATGGTAATAATATTATCAAAAAAAAAGTTGGTGTCAACCAAACTTAAATAAAAAAAATTCATTCCTGCATTTCAAATCACTAAGTGTAAATAAATAAATAAATAAACAGTCCCTTGTAGAGAAAAGGTTAAAGTTAATTAATTAAATAAATAAATAAAAGCAGTTGATATTGATGTTACCATGTTGATGAAACATTTTGCAGCGTACTTGTGCCTCATTCATGCGCAAATATGCATTTAAGACCCCTTTAAAGGATATCAATCTTTATTTCGTCCAATCTGCTGATTGCACATCAAAGACAGATAAGGTTTTGTGAAATTATTTCAGAAAATGAGATAAACCAGATTTCTCCACATCCAAAATTTCACATGGACTCTTTCCAGCGAGTCGATCTGCGCATCTCACATATCAGGCCGTCTTTGATCACCAAGTTTCGTCAGCCTTATTTCCTTCACGCCGTCTCTCTCTCTCTCTCTCTTCAGACATATCACTTCCTCAAGGATAAATATACCAATTACTCCGCACCTGCATTTCATCATTTAGGAAAAAAGAGAGAAAATTGTGGTATTTATTAGATTTACTGTCACTGGAGAACAAACCGAATTCCCATCATTTGCATGGAGAAATATGATGCAGCTGGGTGAGCTCATTTGAACTGTTTTAATTGGTGAGAAATGGAAGATTGAGATACAAAAACATCATTACAGGCTATGTTTCCACATCAGGGCATTACTGATTTTATTACCTCTTTTATTGCCTCGTTGTACTTGAGAGAAGGAGAATTTCACGGGTTTTGGCATGTTCTTCTTAGACAGACGTTCACCTTAACAAGAGGTAAGGAAGATGGTGAAAATCGCAAAGGTAAGAAAGAAAGCGCTGCGGTTAAATCAAATTGTGCATATTAAACAAACAAACTGCAGAACAAAGCAACTTGTGCGAAATTCCTTGAACTCTGAAAGAGTTTCATACCCGGGCTTCTTCATACACGTCACCTTTGGTTTTCATTACAGACCTTGATCTTAATGCTTCCATCCACTTAGCAAACGTAAAGAATTTACCCTCGTCTAGAGCAGGATTAATGCTTTCTCACAAGCAAAGCAGGCGCAGCTCAATCACGCCACAGGAGGACTGTGGGTAATATATGAGCCAGTGCCTATTCTCATATCCCTGGCAGACAATTTAAGGTTGTAATGATCTTTCCAAATGGCTGACATCTTTATAGATGTTGCAATACTGACAAAAGCAGTAATTCTATTTCGACTCAATCCAATAATCACTTTTGAATGTTAATCTATCCTGCAATAATTTTTTTTTTCTCTAATAGCTCAGCTGTGGTAAATGTATTCGATTTCCGCACCGCTGATGTCAGATTCATTCTCTTGGTTTTTAACCTTTATAAGCTGGTTGAGATTGTAGGTTCAGGGTGGGTTGGGAATAACTTCAGCAGGGTATATTTTCCAGTAAATGGAAAGCAGCACTCGAACTGCTGTGAATTTCACAGCAAAAGAACCTTGAATTACATTTATTATAGCTCTCAAGAGATATTGTACAGCCTAAGAAGATATTTCATAGCAAATGTCTTTTATTTTGAAAAGGAAAAAATTGTGAGGCAAAAAAATGTTTTCTTTGACATTTGCTAGTCATTCTGAAAGCATGTAAAAAGGCATGTGGGAAAGTTTCATATGAAAATGAAAACATGATGTTTGTTAAAACTGCCTTCAAATAACTCCAGGTTTCAAGTCATATAAGCTGACATTGGCATCTTGGTAAGTTGACATCCTGACATGAAAGTTCGTAAAATGCTAATGCCTGATTTTAGAAAATAAACTCCTAAACTCTACACTCTAAAAAATGCTGGGTTAAATATAACCCAGCTATTGGGTTGTTTTGAACCCAACCGCTGGGTCAAAACAACCCAATAGTTGGATTTGTCCCTTTTTAACCAAGCCATTTTTTAGAGTGTATACAAAATAATATAGTCTCTTAAAGTAATAGTCGACTCGTTAATGCTCATTTCATAGCTAACATAACATAAATCCTAAATACACAGATTTAAATGTTTTTTTGTGTGTGCATAAATTACATCTTGATTGAAAGCCACACACACTAAAAGCATTCTACTGCAAAATAAGTTATCTTGATTTTTCTATTGTTTCCTTTGTACAACACATTTCATATTTAGTCTAAATGACACTGTTGTTTCCTTGCAAAACAAGTACACTAATTAAAAAAAAGAAAGAAAAAAATCATGCTGGAAATGACACTTAGTGCAAAAATTAATACAAATGATTTTCACACAGGTACTTTTTTGCTAATACTTTGTTTTAAGGTGTCCTTGTTACACGTTACATGCAATTATGCATAATTACATGCAAGTAACCCTAAGCCAAACCCTAACCCTAACCATATAGTAAGTACATGTTACATATTTGGTGTGGTGCATGAGGGAGCGCATGAAGACGAAGAAGATTATGATACATAGTCTTTAATAATCCACATAGGGGTAATCCATAGAAAGAAGGCAGAAAACACATGTACACATTGACGAGACCGGACAACCAAACACTGAACAGAATACAACTTATATGGGGAACGTTAATGAGGATAATTGACAAGACACACCTGAACAAAATGACACAATCAACAGGAGACAGAAACTAGGTAGCACAGAGCACATGGGGAATGAAAACAGTCATGGAGTGTAACAATATTATTACTCAGTGCTTAAATGTATAATTACACTTTAACAAGGACACCTTAAAATAGCGTAACCAATTTTTAAAAATAGTTTATGCTTATTTTACACTTTAAGTTATCATTATTTTAAGACGTATTTTCCTTAATTACAGCTTGATTAGAAATGACGCTCAGTAAAAATCATTCTACTAGTTTTTTCTTTCGTTTAACTTACACATGTCTCATATTTCATCTAAAGCTCTTTACTCTACACACTAGTACACACCACTTAAAAAAAGGTGACCATCATGGAAATGACACCTTAAAAATGACAGACCTAATTCATATAAAATGTATGCAAATGATTTTCGCACAAATACTTATTTTAAAGGTTGTATGTTTAATGTCCATACTTAACAGATCATACACTCTAAAAAAAATGCTGGGTTCAAATACAAACCCCCGTGCTGGGTAAAATAGGGCAAACCCAGCATTGGGTTGTTTTTGACCCGCGGTTGGGGTTACACCCAGAAGGTTGGGTTCAATTTAATCAAACCCGCTGGGTCAAAAACAGCCCAATTGCTGGGTTTGGTCCCGATTTTCAGCACTGGGTTGTATTGAACCCCGTTTTTTAGAATGTTAGTTTTCAATGTTCAATTTTTATGCAAAAGTGAAAATCCTGTACCAGATCTGGTGTGTGTGGTAAGAGGGAGGAGTAAGGTTAAGCGGGTGCGGGGCATGCTTGAAAAAGTTTCCAAGACCAATTTTAACCAATAACAGTGTTGTTGTGTGCACTCCTGACGAAGGCCTCTCATCTCCATTTCCTGCTGAAACACAGTCAGTCTTCATCAGCAGAAATTCACCAACAAGGCGTTAGAGACAATAGCAGCGTCTCTCACCTCCCGGCCTGGCGCTGAGGGCCCAGTTTGAGACTTCCTGTCCAGGCCACAGACTTGCACTTCTACCGGTGGACACAAAGTTGATGATTAGCTGACTCAGTCTGGACTGTGGCTGCAGGACATCTTGTCGTCCAATCAAGGCCTTCTCCATCATGGTCGATGTGAGCAGCCCGCTGCTTTCTCCAGTCTTCAGGGATGAAGACGAAGCACCCTGAGAGCTAATTGGACATGGCGCGTTACAAGCTGAGAACAAGCTAAGTGGAGCTAGCTGTCAGGAGAGACTGATGACGGTGAGCGCGGGGGGACACACTTCCTCTACGTAAGCACAACGTCAGTTCCTGTACCTGGTTGAACATTAACCTACGAGCTAAAGCAGGGCTGCGGCGCTATATCCTGAGCCATGCAGAGGAACAGGAAGATGCTTTGAATATGGAGCTCGCTTGTCAAGAGCTTGACTGGCCTAACAAAGCCATCAGTCAGCCCCTCTTTGTCTGCCTGAGCAAAACAAGATGGCAGCGCATGTCAGAGAAAATTGCCCTGTCTGTACTTTTACTGTATTAAGGACATTCATGCACTGAGAAACTGAGGAAGAGCCAGGATGTTGTGTGATAAAGGAAAAATCTACAGTGCAAGAACGTACACTGTCCTGCTGACACCTTAAGAAATTACCAAATGAAAGTGCTGGGAAGCTCCGCCATTAGATGTGGGTCCATGACGTGACAATCTTTTATAAAAGGTATGCAAATACACATTAAATATGCAAGATTTATACAAACATTACTCAAATGAACCTTTTCTTTTCAGTTATTTATTTATTTGTTTTGTGTTGTTTTATACACATTTGTCATTACAGTGTAATTACACAAATACGTATTGAGTAAAACTAATGTAATATTATATACACATACATATCATTTTAGGATTAGGAATTGGTTTAGGGTTAGTTTCATTTAATTGTGCATATGCATAATTTACTGTTATTACATAGTAAGTACATGTAACATGTAGCCATGGCACATTAAAGTGTTATTTATTTATTTATTTAGCAGAGGTTGAGTTCAAATGTCTAGCTGGTAGAAAACGTGGACGTCTGGAAGTTCTGGAAAAAATATTTATTACATTATATAAATATTAATATCATATTTAATGTGATATAAAAAAATTATATTTAATAAATGATTAGGACACACTTAATATAAAGTGTATTTAATACTATGTATTATCATTTTAATTAATAATTTAATACAGTGCACGTATTGTGTACATGCAGTACACTTTTTATTACAGTCATATTTATTACAAAAAAATGGAACACTTTATTTTAAGGTGTCTGTTACATGTTACATGTACTTACTATTGTAATAACAATTAATTATGCATAATTACATGCAAGTAACTCAAAGCCAAACCCTAATCCTAACCCTAATATAGTAAGTAGTAGCCTATTTAATGGAGTAACCCTATAGTAAGTACATGTAGTTACTTAATATTACTCAGTACTTATATGTATAATTACACTGTAACAGGGACACCTTAAAATAAAGTGTAGCCAAAAAAATACCTGTACATAATTTCAATTATAATTTATTTCTCTAATTACATCTGTAATACTCTGTTGACCCTACCATTAACCCTAACCATATCACAAACCAGTCCCTAACTTTAACCATATCCCACCTTATAGCAGCAAAGTCTTTAACAATACATGAACAAAATAAATATTTTTTTTTCTTGTGGGTGTGTGTGTGGTGTGTGTGTGTGGGTGTGTGTGTGTGCGTGCGTGCCTGCCGTGTGTGTGTGTTGTGTGTGGTTTGTTTACAGTTACCTAAATATAAAGTGAGACCAAATATTTTTCCATTTGGATCCACAGTAGATCATACCATAAAAGGAAAATGGAAATTATATCAGCCAGAGGGCCTTCATTTGCATGACCTTAATGCCTTATTATTATAATAAAATTGTTACCACCTAATAAAAATAAAAAGGACACAGACTTTCATTTAAAGTTATTTTATTAAGCACGTTTATTATAGTCATAATAGTAATAGTCATTATAGTAGCAAGTCCTTATAGTCATTCTTCATTATGTAACAAAAACAATGAACTATTGTGCAGAAGTCAAAACTGTTACTACTCTATATCATGGAATATAATACCGTATTAACCAGTGTCAGGACCAGAACTATCAATTTAATAAACATTTTTCAAAAATGCATGAGAGCAAAATAAATCCAGAAGACCATGCATGCATTTTAAACTAGATTTTTCTCATCTACTTCCAGATCTTTGATCCACACCCACTGAAATCCTATGCTGGAGGAGCTCATGCTGAGTTTCTAAAATAGACTACAGGCCTACAGGTAACCAGTTTGCTCTTTTGTTCCCACTACCCACTAATGTTAATAACTACTACTATATGCAAAGTGTAAAATGCACCTCTTATGGCTGTATCTCTGCCACCAAAAGCTTCAGTTTTTACATGGTCTCCTGTTAACATACCCGTTTTGACCCGTGCCCAAAGAAATATGTTGCTTAACCGCAGCTCCAAAAATCACAATTTTCAAAGAAATATATATATATACTGGTAGCTGAAAACATCATCAGATATTCAACTAGAACCTGTATGAATGCATAAAGTGACTCTTAATGAACAAAAGCACAATAAGGTACATGATTTGTGTATTCATTGAAGACTGTTATATAATACATACTATTTCACAGAACTGTATGTGACTAAGAGGGAACAATAGTGTCATCTGGTCTTGATGGTTCAGGAATTGTTCAACAGTAACAATCTAACAATAATATATATATATATTTTCATTTAAAGATGATTAATTTGTTAATAATGTGCTGTTTAACATGTAATAAACACTATATAGCATGGTTATGACCTAATCTGTCCTTAATTCCTGACAGACAACAGGCACTCGTGTCGGTTTGACAACAAAGGAGAAACGTGGCTTTTCTTGCATCTGCACCTCCCTCCCCAATCCTCATCTGCTTAATTAACAAAGATGGGTCATTAGGGGGATTGTGAATGAGGTAACTAGACCCCGGAATAAAACGAACACAAGCTGCAAAAGAGCGAGAACACCCTCATTTATACAGCTAAACTTTCCACATTATTAGCGTCATTTAAGAATAGGATAGTGGAAGCAATAAGAGTTTATAGAATTACACAAACGGGGGGAATATTCCACTATGCAAATGAGCTGGTCTTTGGAGATTGGGCTTAATGGGGTTTCAGTAGGAGCCTTTATTACCCGCTCCGCTCCGCACCGGATCCGTCCACAAGGAGTAGAGGGGAGTCCGATAGCCTCGCTGATGTGATTGTCAGTGCTGCGTCTGAGCTAAAGTGCCTTGATTCATCTCCATCCAAATGGGCAGTGACGCCATGGCTGCATCTCCATCTTCGTCTGCAGAAGACCGAATTCCCTGGAAAATAATGAAAGCACCCCCCCACCCGCGGCTTCATTTGTAACTGTCAGAGAAAATCTCAGCTCGCCGCGGCTCTTCTTTCCGCTGATGAGAGCAAACGATCTCAAACTTCCAGAAGTTCACGGCTGTCGTGTAGTGTCAGGGCTCAGACTACTTTGCGTTGGGAAAGTTGGGTGTCTTAAATGTTTGCTAATGTCAAAACTCTCATTTATTCCCACACAAACCGAGTCTCCCTCACACCGAGCTGCCTTTCTTTTTGTTGTCTGTTTTTTTTTTTCTCTCTTGTTAATGACAGGAGTCCGAGCCCTCGCAGAGGTCATCCATCTTCCGTGGACATCCACCCACTGATCGCTGCTGGCCAATCCAGACTCTGGTGACCAGCATTATGGCCGTGTCAGTGTCCGAGCCCCCCCTCGGCCCCCCGTGATTAATCATCATTTGGAGAGCGGTGCTGGGACACTCAGGAGAGGGGCCGGCCCCTGCAGGTGGTATCGGCTTTGGGGGAGAATGGACCTGCCACTGGGCCTTTGTTTCTTCTCCCCTGGACAACTGCGCTGCTGCTCTGACTTTACCTTGCTCCCAGAGCGCCGAGAGAGACTTGCATTGGAATGGTGTTGGATCATAGGTAGATTGCTACTGAGTTTCATGCCAAGTCCAAAAAGGCTCTCAAAAATTCCAAACACTGACTCAAATTAGACAACAAGAGAGAGCTGTATGTGATATGTTCTAAAATAATAAAGTAAGTGATAGTAAAACCAGAAATCAGGCCCCCACTATGAAAATGGCTTAGTAATGCAGCTAAATGTTGTCTTGCTTAAAATCTGCATAAAAATGCCAAGACGTGTCTGTAAGTGTGCCACTGTGAAAAAGAAGTGCACTTAATTGTACTTCAAATCGTAAAAGTATATTTTTAAAAGACTACTTGCAGATGACATAATATTAATTCAATTAAAGACCACCTAATAGAAAATCTGCCATCATTTGCTCACCCTCATGTTGTTCCAAACTTGCACGAATTTCTTTCTTCTGTTTAACACAAAAGAAGATATTTTGAAGAATGTTGGTAACCAAACAGTTTCTGGTCCTACCATGCAAGTCAATGGAGACCAACAACTGTTTGGCTACCAACATTCTTCATCTACCAAAATATCTTCTTTTGTGTTCTCAAGAAGAAATAAATTCATACAGGTTTGGAGGGTGAGAAATTGACAGAATTTATATTTTTGGGACACTATCCCTTTAAGTACTGGACACTTTTAAAAAGTGCAGTTTGCAATAACGTCAAATTAAAAGTTTTACTTTAAAATACATTTTCAATCATTCCATTTTAATATATTTTTTGTCCTTTAAAAAAGGGCATTTATTTTAATGTGTTGACTAACATACTAAAGCACATGTAAAATACTTGACTATAAATTTAACTGTAGCGTGTTATTCAGTACTACATCAGTAGGAATTACATTAAAGTACAGTATAGTTACCATAAATGCTTGCCAAAACAATAAAAATCAATATGAAATTACATTGCAATATACTTAAGTTCTATTTAAGTGGGTCAAAATACATTTTGAAGTTCAACTAACTGCATTTAAATTAAATTGAACTATAATGCATTTTGATTTAATTGCATGCAATTAAGTATCCAAAAACATTATATTCAGTTCCTATTATTCCTGTAAGAGGTTGTCTTTTTAAATGTATTCTAACATGTTCTAAAGGTTTAGGTACCCTATGTCTTGCCGTATCACTGCTGATTTCCATATTATTAGCAGTATTTAAGAAAAGGACAGTGAAAACAACAATAGCTTATAGATTCAGTCTAAATAATGGCTTATGCAAAATGCCAAAGATTTTCTGTAAGGGGGAGGTGAAGGATTTGGGATTTTTACATTTTCTCTAGACAACGTGACTGGTGCTTGCACGTGCAAAACGCTCCTCCAAGATGTTGGAGGTGGCCTGACAACTTTCCCAGTATTTGCTGAAGCCAGAATGTTCTGAGTGGTTTCTAGGGTGTTGCTAAGCTGTCACTAAAGTGTTTAGAGTGATTCCTTGGAAGTTACTCGGTGGTTCCTCACTGGTAAAAATCTAAAGAGCCCACCTTCAAGTCTATATGATATTCTGGGCTCTAGAAGGCTAAATATTAAAAATCCTAATTGTAATAGTGATACTAACAATGCATAAAAACAACAGAATGTATAAAACAACAATTTTGTATAAAAGAACACAAATCACTGAGGTAACCACTTTAAAATAAATACAATATCGCAATAACACACATTTTTAGCAACATTTTTAGAACAGGGTAGTGGATGCAATGACAGCTAATGCATTAATGCTAAATAAAGTCTTATTTAAATCTAAAAACACCAGGTTTAGGAATAGGATTAAGTTAAGGAAATGACACAAACACATGCATGAGTGTATCAGAGAAGAGACACATCACACACATTCAGACTAAACAAATTATTAACAGACATATTCAAGACCTTGGATTCATCAGTGTCAAACGTTATTTTATTTTGCACTTGTGCGAAGCTGTTAGTCCATTGTGAAATCTCACAAACAAGCTCTTAAATAAGACGATTTCCCTGATGAAGACATTACGTACTTTTGTTGTTTTGGTGGGAAACAGTGTATTAGAAAGCAATCCCTCAGGATCACATAAATGAGCGTGCATCTAATGAATCAAAATCAACTAATTTTTCTCCCGTGACTGCTTTAGTCTATTTCTCACCATTAAACAGGGTGAACATTAAGAGGGTCTTTAATAGCTCCATTTAATAGGTGGAAGCTTTTGGTTCGTAAACCTCTAATGATGCTGATGCACACAATTCATTACTGACCACATCTAGAAATGATGGATCTGCTGCATAATGGGTAAACTTTGACTGAGCCGACAAAGGGCTAAGACTCTAACAAGACTCTCCATTAGCAAAAGGATGGCATCAAATTAAAGATTGATTTAGCAGAACCATTTTTTACCAGCGCCTGACATGCAGCTCTGTCTGTTGAGACCGCTGAAAACACAGACACCCCATCATCTCCCGCACCCCTCGCAAGCCAAGATGAACGCTTATAATGATGCCTTTGCTTAATTTGTCTGTGCTGTACGTTTGCGCTGCTCACACACACACACACACACACCACACACACCACACACACACAACACAACACACACACACAGACTAATCTAGTGCAGGTTTGTATCGTCTCACATTTGAACTTTCAGCTGCATGCTTTTGTTTTAGTTGCGATGCTTTTATGATTTTATGCAGTGTTGTTCATAATGACTTTTTTTTATCTACAATAGTCTGAGAAGACAATATGAAGGTACAAAATCAGATATTTCTTAACAATCTATTTATTCCGGCTAATTCAGATTGTAAGTGTTATGCTTTCTGTTCACCAAAAAAATGATTGAATCCATTTTTTTTCTCCCAAGATCATCACAGGAGAAATTCCGAAGAATCTTCACATAGATGTTTTCCACAATCATGATAGTTCATGTCTGTCAAGTTCCAAAATGACAAAAAAGTAGTCCATGCTACTTGTGCACGATTTTCCAAGTCTTCTGAAATCATGCAATACTTTTGTGTGAGAAACTGCTGCTATATTCACCGATGATCCCCTTCAATGTAATTCACAAATATCAAATATTCACAATATTCCATTTGTTGTTATGGAAAATGGTGTGCTTGTTTGAATAAGCAGAACAGAGAATGAGATTAGTTTCACTAAATATTAAGAATACATTTACTGTATTAAGGTTACATTAAACCTATAGCCTTTTGCATTCTACAAACATGCCATTCACGCTCATTTTCACCATAAAGCTTGTGAGGTTTATCAGAAAGTGCTGGATACCAAATGAATGGGATACCAGGGATATCTTTAATGCCTGAATTTGAGAGTACAGAGGCTTAAAGTGTTCACCCATTACACTACAGTCAGTCCCAGAGAGCAGGAAAAAATCTTGCGTCTTCAGTGTTAAAAAAAACATTAGTGTTAATGACTCATGTTGCTAATAGGGAAGGCAAAAGTCAATGATGGACTGGGTGTAATTAGTAATAATGAAGCTTGTGTTGGGACATGACCTGCTGCTCCAGTAGGATGGTGCTCTGAGAACAGATCAGAACAGAGCCAGTGTCAATATGAGACACAGAGTGCAGTCACAGACAGCAGTTTGTCTATGATTATTACTTCGCGGCATAACAAGACATAACTCAATTTTAGTTACTTTTTATTTTACCTTTGCGTTGCACTTATCCAGTTATCAATAGCTACTTAAAGTTGAATTATATAGATGAAGTTTCTTACTAGCCCAAATCAAGTGTTTTGCTCTGTGATACTTCAACACAATAAAAATGTGGCAATTTTTTCATGGCAAGTTACGATTTGCCAAATTGGTGTCTAATTCATACAATCTCATTCATACATTTCTGTACACGGTTGAACTGTAAAAAAAAAGATTTTGAAAGAAAATGATTCAAAAAAGATTTTTCAAAATTGCAAATAAAACAAAGATTAGTATGTTTTACAATCAAATACTATTTCAGTCTTTTTAACTCAAAATGTTATGTTTAAGTCAATATGTTGCTATTTCGTTGTCATTATTTGTGACATTTACTCGCAATTTGTGTGTGAAAACTGTCTCAAAGTGAACCTTCATGCTTGATTATTTATTAAAAAAAATAGTGCACATTTTCATATCACATCATTTGATTTCATAAGATATCACCATGTTGTTTTCTCATGAGATCGTATTGGATCCTTAAATATGACTCGTGTACCTTTTCACTATGTCCTCAAATAGTGTGAGTTATGTATCAAAGTAGTGTGTTCAAATCTTTCAGGAATAACCAAAGTAATTTAGATAATGATTCACTGTTTTGCAAGTAAAAATTAGGAAGACATTCATTGCATTAGAACAGATCACGCACACGTGCACGTTGCATGCATGGCTGCGTTGTCCACCCTCTAATCAAGATGCTTGAATGACACCAGAACCCACGACTCTGTCCATCAAAGCATTTCAGCTCTTGCACCTCTGACTTAACATTACCATGACAATTTCAATGTCAAAGATGTAGGATACACATGAAGTCCAACCATTGTCTTGAGTTTCCTTCTTCAACTTTGTTACACCCCCATGAAACAGCGCGAGAGAGTCAGACAGCACCTCATATAGCCACATGGTAGAATATAGACTATCAGTTTGAAACCAGATCAGTTTGCATGAGGAGCACCAGCTATCCCAGGAGTGTGTGAGTGTGTGTGGAGCGCTGTGTTGCTATTGGAGCGGTGTGAAGCTCTTGGAGGAGCCCACTCATATGATGGGAAGTCACAAAGAGCCACTCTCCATGCTGCACTGATAATGTGAGTATAGCGTTCACCATCACCAATGTTTCCTTATGTGTTTGAGCATGTGTGTGTGTGTGTGTGTGTGTGTGTGCACTTTAATGAACTGTAATGCTGCATGATGTTGAACCTGTGGGTGTACAGTACTTGTCTCTGTGAGCAGAGACCTTAATTTAGATAATGTGGATAATGGGATATTAGAATACATCAAATACCGGGGCGAAACTTTTTTTCCGGAAAGGTATTATTGCTCTCGACTCTTTCTGTGAGCAATTATGTCATCAGAGTGTTTCAAATTGACTTGATGGTATGCTGTCCTTCAAAAAATGTCAAATTAGAATGAAATGCATGTAATTAGACAAATAGACTTGAGTTGAAAATTATTTTTGGATAACTGTGTTTTAAATATTATAAAATAAAAAAAATAACAACATTTGTTAGAAGTTTTAGTTTTTTTTTTTTCTTGGGGGAAATGTTTTTTGTTGATATAAATAAACTATATTACGAATTAGGAATAAGGAAAACAACATGTAAAATGTTTTATAGTAAATATTGCTGTCAACGCTTATTCGCTATTAATCGCATTCCACAAATAACAGATTTTGTTTACATAATAGTATGTTGTGCAACTGTATATATTTATTCTGTATATAAAATCAACCATGCAATGTATATTTTTAAGAAAATACGTTATGTGTATAGATTGACTATATTATATATAATTCAACTATAGAGAATATAAATATTACTGTAAAGATTTCTTAAAATATATACATATATTTGTGTGTATTTATATAATAAATATACACAGTACACACACATATATTATGTAAACAAAAACTTTTATTTTGGATGCGATTAATCACGATTAATCGTTTGACAGCACTAATATAAAAATATTTAAACGCATTTACATCTTCCAAATATATTGCAGATACAAAGACAATGATTTTCTCTAAAGGCCGTGGAATATCATGTCATTAATCCCCAGTCAGGCTCTTGTACATAAATAGGAAATTTAAACAGATTATTAACCAAAAAAAAACCTAAGAAACAGAAGAACAATTGTTAGCTCGCCAATACCACCAGCACAAACGAAAAAGTCCTTTGAAGGTGAGCATCTATAGAAAGTAACACCTACACAAATTCACTAAGAAAAACGGCCTCCTACTCGGTAAAAAGAACAATTCATGTTGTGCGGAGTCTCCCACGGCTAGTCTTTAGATCTCATCTGGCTCTAGAGCAGGTTTGTGTCCATTCACCCCTCTTCGACAAACCTCATCTGAATTTTGTGGGCGTAACTTGACAGCTTGCTTTATGGTGTATTGTCATATGCCTGACCAGTTTGGAGAGACATTCCGTTCCTAGAGCGGATTTATAAATTGTCCTGTTTTTTTCCTTTTCGAATACACAAAATTACAGCAATGCTCCTGACCCTTTTTATTTCTTTCTTATTTGAGCTAACTTTGGGTACTGGGAATAAAATGACATTTTATGATAAAATTATATTTAGAACAAAGATATAGAACGAGAAGAACCTGTAACATTTATGGAATCTTTCCATTCCACAAAAGGTTCAATCTATATTGTGGAAAAGGGTTCTTTAAATTGTTTAAAAAAAAATGTTATTTACACTAATAGTAAAAAAGATATTTTAAGAACTGTTCACTGAAAGGTTCTTTGGGGAAACAAAAAATGGGTCTTCTATGGTATTGCTGCGAAAACCCTATGGAACTTTTATTTTTAAGAGTATAAATAGATAGATAGATAGATAGATAGATAGATAGATAGATAGATAGATAGATAGATAGATAGATTCACAGATTTTTCATACGTATGCCTAGAAAGTAAACAGTAATACTGGCGAAGTAGTGAACTGGCCTATTTACTCAATTTGTGAGTACAGTTATATCATATAGCCTTTTGTTGTGTGTGCTGATCTCATGGACAATTTGATGAGTAATAGAGAACAATGAAACAGACCTGAAAAACAAAGCAAAGACTGATGCAGAAGGATGTCATTCTATGTATCCTCAATGTGCAGGAGTCATTTGACCCCGGGAGACCCCGAGCACATGCAAGAAAGAAAGCTCTTGAATTCAGTGGCTGCCATGTGTGGGTGTCCATTACATTGAGACCATCATTCCCAGCTGCCAATGGGCATTTGGCGGGCCCGGCACGCTCTGCCAAAGCGGGCCACTTCTGCACAGTGTGCAAACATTTTTGCATCTGTAGGCGTACAACAAAAGACACATGCATCTGAAGAAGTTTCCTTCTTTCGTTTGTGGGGGAGGATGCAAGAATCCCTGAAAATGTGAAGCATTCAGTCAGCGGTAAAGATCGCCGCTGTTCTGTGCAGACTTGAGCGCTTTTGTGTCGAGCTGGGCTTCTTTATTGAGCTGTCATACAGCCACGATTAACCAGTTTATATCATAGCAGTTGCTGATGGTCTTATTGGTGCGGTTGTGAACACGAAAGGTCAATAAGGTCACGAGGTAAAACCAAATAAATGCATATCCACCACTTGTCTCAAAGCTAATTCTTATTTCCTTGCAAGGTTTTCTGCCCTTTGCAATTAATACAGCCAGCAGAAACAAGACCAGGTTCATTACCTCCTCATTATGGATGTTCAGGCTCCGAACCGAGACAATATTTAAAGGGCTTCCCCCATTAACAGCGACTGACACGTCCCTGTAATCAGTCTGGCTGCGGTCTGTCACATTACTCGCTGTAGTCTTTATTCACGGGGCAAGAAAAGCACCGGTGCGCCTAACAAACACGCAAAGCTGTTCGGCACTAAACGTCCGCGAGTGATAATGTAACTGTGGCGTGTTGCTGGCCCTGACTCGCTATTGAGCGTTTAGGGTGATTTGCGGGGACACACTCCAGTCAATATCTACTGAGATGTCATTATGACGACACGACCTTCTTACTAATTGCCCTCTTGAGCGACAGCGGCGATAAAAGATTCAGAGCAGACCGTGTGGACTAGAGGGGATCTCAGACAGGCTACGGATGCATGGGGCCCTTATTAAATCATTACCCACAAAGCCGATTAACAGCCCTAAAAATGTCCGCTCAGTTTAGGCCCATGACAGGCGTGGGGGATGACTTTTGGCTTTCTACGTATTTCTCAGTGGTCAACAGTAGTAATTTAAAAAGGCTTCACTCTTAAAAATAAAGGTTCCAAAAAGGTTTTATGCCATTATTCTATTTTGTGCCACTGAAGAACCATCTACCATAGAGTCAGTGATAAGTGTATGCAGTGGCAACAGATGGCTCCATTTGTAATTCATTCAGTAATTATGACACTCTGATCACAAACTGTTCCCAAGCCATGCTTATGATGACAGCAACACCTTCTCAAAAATAACCCGAGCTTGCATGGGTGGCGATAAAAATATATGTGATTGATGGACAACAGGAAGCTTGGGGATTTTCATTGTACAATCAAAACTGGGGGTGTGTACTGAGGTTTCCTGTGTGCGGGCTGATTTAAACTCCCATTCAAGCGGCTGTCAAGCTTGAAGAACAAATAATTATTTGAATTGCTAATGATCTGATTTTCAAAAATGAGGACAAGCTCTGACCCTAAAAAAACTTTTTCCCTGTTGATTTTTTTTATTTTTTATATTACAGTTATCACTGGTGTCAAACCATCTCTGGTGTGAAGCAATAGCAAAATGAAATGCTTTCTTTTTATAATGGGGATTGCAAAACTGATTGCAGAGAATGCAGTGTGTGATTATATATGATATATTATGAAATATATCAGTGGACTTAATAGTTAAAGTAGGCCTATGTGACAAATTTCCAGTGAAAATGAGCAGGGGAAAAAATTACTTCTGCAATGTTAGCATGATCGAAAATGCCAAATGTAATGATACTGTACAAAATCACACTCTAGTTTGATTTCAAGATAGTGAAACCCTTTGGATCTTTTTGTCTACTTCAAAAATAATTTACAATCGAAATACTGCTTTATAAAAAAAAATTTATATGTCTTGTTTGCTTTTACAAAATCAATTATTGAATTTTCCCCTGCAGTTATAAGATGAATGGGCAAGTTATAGACTCCTGCAGAGTCCATTATGTTTTTTCCCTTACTATAGGCTACTTGAAGAGATAACTATATGCTAATGAGGTTATTTGGCATACATATCAGTTATTCATCTAACAGAGTAACAATGTAAAAAGAGTTTTTCCCTATATCTTCAATAAAGCGTTTTGATGTGTCAGTCTGCGGTAAAGGGACATATACTGCCCCCTGTCCAAATGATATGACATAACCCACGCAGGTCGCGTAAAACTGTAAATCTATGCGCATATATATATATATATAAGTAGCCTATAATATAGGCTATTATTTATTAGTTTAACAACATTTTAAATGAATACATACTTGATATAAATTTAAACAGAGCTTATTTACACAATAAAACTCCCTCACCAATTTACGTAGGCTACAGTCCTATTCAAATCTCTTGACAAAACAGCAGTGCACAATTATATTCATTTGTAATCCC
Organism: Sinocyclocheilus anophthalmus; assembly: GCA_018155175.1. NCBI lineage: Eukaryota > Metazoa > Chordata > Actinopteri > Cypriniformes > Cyprinidae > Sinocyclocheilus > Sinocyclocheilus anophthalmus. Next base: position 526,841 of record JADLZN010000884.1, on the reverse strand, counting down.
ATCAGGCATTTCATTTTTGAAATGTTTGCAAAACGCAACCAGGATTAAGCACGTGAGGAAATCGAAATGGATGTGTGCTAATATTTGTGTCCTTTTTATTTGGGAGAATTGAGGCTTGCTTCAGATAATACCGAAGTGTTTTATATGTAGCCTAGTGTGAACGCTGTCAGAATGCTTATATGCGCCCATACGCACAGTCATACCGGCCGTCTGCATGATGTGTGGGAAGTTCAATGGAAGAGTTTTTCCAGAGATTAACATATATGCCCTGAAAACACACATAGATCGATCATTCCAACAGTCATAACTCAGACAGAAGTCGAGAAGTGACTTGACTAGCAGCTATTAACCACTGGCGTGTGACTGAGACACGGAGTCCGCGCAAGGACTTCAATTCATCGAGCGCGCCGCGCCAACGACTTATTGAACTGTGAAAAAAATGTGTAATAAGTGATTTCTGCTTTGATGTTACGTGGATTTCTTCGAGGCAAAAGCAAGGCGTGCGAACTTAAACTTGGAAGATTATAAAATGAATTATAATTGTGTGCCATCTGGTTAATCCACCTCATATATCCCAAATAGCCTAAGTCGCAGTCTTCTAAAGCAATGGTTCCCAACCCCCTGGTCCTTGAGGCACCCCAACACTGCACATTTTGCATGTCTTCTTTCTCTGACACACCAATTTCAGGTCTTGGAGTCTCTACTAATGAGCTGATGACCTGAATCAGGTGTGTTTTATTAAGGAGACATGCAAAACGTGCTGTGTTGGGATGCCTCCAGGACCAGTGTTGGGAACCACTGTACTAAAGGTCATTGTAGCTGTAAGGCTGGTAAATAAATACAATACAGATGATTTATCCATTAGCTAAAGTATAGGCTATAGCATTATACAGGAAGCTCAATCACTCAAATAAAAGCTGTACATATTCTGAACATGTAGCCTATTTAATATGAATTGATTCTGTAATAGACTAAAATCATTGGCTCAAATTCCGACCTCATCTCCCTCCTCCCCCGTATGTCTTACTAAGAGCAGTTTCTAAACCCACGGGGGGAATTCACTTCTATCATCTTTTTTATTTAGTCGCATATTTAAACCTCATAGCGGAAAGCATTTCTATTTACGTATACAGGCATTTACATTTGGAAAGTTTTAGTTTCTTGCCCTCGGGTTTTGGAGCAAGAGGAGAGTCGAATTAATTGAAGTACATTCAATTGTTCAGGTCTAGGCTATAACATGAAAAGCAAAGTGAACAAATTTTGCTGAGCCAGAAATTCACGTGCGGCTATATGATGTTTTTTTATTTTATTTTTGATCTTCTGCACCTTTAATGCATTATTAACACAGCAAACCGTCGGAAGACAACAAAACAAAAATAAATCAAATCATTTTTGGTTTCAATTTTTAGAATCGCAAATAAAATAAATCTACTTTCCAGCAACATTCTAATTATAGAATGCAGTTACTAAAAACGTTTCCCTCTTTCCAAAAACACGGGGTCTATTCAAATAGAGGTAGCACACTTTCCGACTGTGCCATTGAAGCAAAGGTAGAAATTCCGTGATTGTGGCTCTCATCTGATTGTGGTTTTCTGATGCTGGTTGAGGCGCGTCTCTTTGCTCGGCAACACTCGAGAGTTTCCGATACTCAATTTCCGGAATATGCTCCATAAATGGACGAAGGGGTGTAGATGTTTACCGGATAAAACCATTTATGGCGTGATAATGAACCGGAATTCCTGATTGAGAGTGATGCGTTGTATCAAAACGTTAGTTTTCCCCTCCTCTTTGGCTTTAATATATTTTAACAAACGCGTGCCTTTATTTTTTGTTATTGTTATCTACAAATATTTTCATATAACAAGCAATATAACGTTGCTCTTTTTTCCTCCCAGCACATTGGTTTTTATGCATGAGCGGCTGCACAGAAAGGATTCTCCATTGACAAGTGTTACCTCGACGCGTCGCAAGGTCTGTAACCAATCAGATCGCGCAGCGCTACTTCTCTTTTGCCATCCAGTCCTTAAATGGTCAGTGACGTAACGGCACATTGATAGGCTCGCCATAAATACATACTACCACTAGCAGCTCCACAAGGATCTGTCATTCAACAACACAGAGCCGTCAGATGGCATCATAGTGAACGCTAAACTCACTGACAGCTATCCACATGTCACGCACGTTTTGAGCGAGCGTTCGCACTGGCACAAAACATTTTGTGAACATCTGAACGAGTGCTTCTTAGGACTTCACGATGACAGCTAAAACTTTGGAGAAAGCCCCTGTAACTCTTGGTGGCTTCGTGCACCCTCTTTCCGAAAGCCTCTACTCAGTGGACGAGATTGCCACATCACTGCCAGCCTCCGTGACTATATTTCCAAACGGTGATTTAGGAGGACATTACGAGCAGATCAACTCGGGAGGTAAGAATGCTGCGCGCTTCCATCCTCACGTGCTCTGTGTTTATCCATCGCTCGCAGCTGAGGGTTTTCAGTGGGAATGAAAAAGTGTGGCTACTTTGCAGAAAAACCAAACCTGCCAGAACTGTAAACGCATTTAATGTGAAACCAAAGTTCTTTGACTACTTCAGAAAAGAAGTTGCCTAGTGTTGATCTTATAACTACCGATGGTTTTACAGTGGCCAGCGTGCGTAAAAGCTACGCGCGCTGCATCCAATAGTTGCATGATCCACAAGACAGCCTTCTTTCATGTGTACCTAAACCTTGCTTTTATGTGTATTTTTGCAGATGGCTTGATTAGCGGGGATATGAGCACGGAGAAGCGCTCCCTCGACTTGACCTATTCCAACAGCTTCGCGCAACCAGCTGGCCCTCGCAACCAAACTTTCACCTATATGGGAAAGTTTTCCATCGACTCCCAGTACCCAGGAAACTGGAACCCTGAGGGCGTGATCAACATCGTGAGCGCGGGGATCCTGGGCATGACCCAGCCATCCTCAGCATCCTCGTCACCTGCCTCCTCAGTCTCCCCCAGCCACTTCTCCAGCACCCTCAGCTGCACCATGGCGCAGAACCATGCGGACATGGAGCACATCTACTCGCCCCCACCGCCCTACTCTGGATGCGGGGAGGTGTACCAAGACCCATCCGCGTTCTTCTCCACCTCCACCTGCCCGATCTCCTATCCTCCGCCATCCTACTCCTCCCCAAAGCCAAGCACGGACTCCGGGCTGTTCCCCATCATCCCGGACTACGCCGGCTTTTTCCAGCCGCCGTGCCAGAGGGACATGCAGTCGATGCCCGACCGCAAACCGTTCTCGTGCCCGCTGGACTCATTTAGAGTCCCGCCTCCGTTGACCCCCCTGAACACTATCAGGAACTTCACGCTGGGGGGACCGATGCCTGACGGGCCCCGGCTACCCACAGCCTACAGCCCGCAGAACTTACCCCTCAGGCCCATCCTGCGCCCGAGGAAATACCCCAACAGACCCAGCAAGACCCCCGTGCACGAGCGGCCCTACCCCTGCCCCGCGGAGGGCTGCGACAGGCGCTTCTCCCGGTCCGACGAGCTCACCAGACACATCCGCATCCACACCGGCCACAAACCCTTCCAGTGTCGGATATGCATGAGGAACTTTAGTCGCAGCGACCACCTGACGACCCACATCCGCACGCACACCGGCGAGAAGCCGTTCGCCTGCGACTTTTGCGGGAGAAAGTTCGCGCGGAGCGACGAAAGAAAGAGACACACCAAAATCCACCTGCGACAGAAGGAGAGGAAATCATCCTCGTCGTCCTCCGGAGTGTCCAGCTCGGAGCGCGGCGTCGCCACGGGCATCTGCTCGTCCAGTTCAAGCCAGTAGACTTTCAGCTGGACAGTGCAATATCCAACACTATGTAGGCAATATGACGACAATAATAATGCACCATTCGTGATATATTAAAACCGGGTGGGCTGATAAAAAGTGAAATCAAACCACAGTGCCAAATGGTATATGGACACAATATGGCGCGCACTTTGAAAGGTGGTGCGATATGTTCGTTTTCTTTTTGCCTCAGTCGCATGCTGACTGACCAAACGCACTTTGTTTGATTATTCTAGGCCGATTAATTTAATTAAAGATAACCTTAGATAGCACGCGGGAGACTTGGGTCTTAGATAAAAGGTGGAAAGTGGAGTTGTTACGTTTAACAAAGTTAACTTAAACAGACTAAACTTTCAAATGTGTCACTATTTTCTCCCATCGTCGTGCCTTTCGTCCGTTCATCTTGTACAGACACCCGGAGGCTTGACTTCAATTGTACATGATCCTTTAATATGAAAGTTTTTGAAGATATATTTTTGTACAAACCGTTTCGTGTCAAAAGTGTTGCATTCGTGCTTAAAACAAGGATTGTGTATATATAGCTGAACTCATAGCGACTTGACGTTTGTTCTGTGGTTTGTTCGGATTGATATAAATGTATTTGTTATGAAGTGACTAACGCAGGTCAATAATGTCCTACTTTGTCAACATGAAAATAATAAACAACACATGGATTGTGAACTTCTGTTGTTTAACTGATTTTCATTATAAAAAAAAGAAGGTGTAAAAGGAAAAAGTGAAGTAGACTTGCAGGGACATTCCCGTTTGGGCATCACTGAGCTCTGACTCTTGGCCTCTTAAGGGCCAGCACCTACACACTGTGTTGTTTACAAATGCACAAAGGGTGCGAATATTCACAGTCTGTAATGTTCAATATAGGGCAAAACGTTTTGGGGGGAATCATGAATAATCAAAGAAGGGTAAGTGTAAAGGGAACAATTATTAAAACTTTCAGGTGAACAAAAATGACTCACTTTGTGATCATAAATTCACTGATTTGACACTGTTATGACCACTCTTTACAGTGTCTGTGGTGTGAAAACTGAGAAACAACATCGAAAAAATGACAAATAATTGTGTGGCACTGTATGAATCTTTGGTTTTGTGTGGTTGAAGGTATATACCAACCCCCGCATTCAGAGCGGGACAACCCCATATTTACATCAAGCAATACATACATTTGGCACATACATTTTTGGATTGGAACTGAAAATGTTTGATAAGCAGTGTTGGGGGGTAACGTATTACAAGTAACGAGTTACGTAATCAGATTACTTTTTTCAAGTAACTAGTAAAGTAACGCATTACTTTTTAATTTACAAGAGAGTATCTGAGTTAATTTTCCAAATAAGTAACGCAAGTTACTTTTTATTTTCCAATTTATTGATTGACAGCTCTCCTGTCCCCATGTGGAGAGAAATCAGATGTTACTGTAGCTAAAATAAATATGAATATGCATTAATTCAAATCATTCACAAAAATAAAAACACAGATTCAGTATTCCTCAAACGAATAAAAATATAATGCAACAAGACTATGACGCCAAACCTGCCAATAATTACATGTTAAACACACAAATATCCTTATGTATAATCCCATTCTATTAACCACAGTCTTTGCTTCTGAGATTCGATGGATCCAGTTAACCGTAATAATAAAGCACAAATTACTCCAGCAAAAATTTGTGTGTTGTATGCTGAGTGTGTTGAAATGCTTCTTCTGCATTCTACTGTAAGGACGTAAATTTACTTTCCTCAGTCTGAGGCTTATTCATTTCAATTTTGGTGTGAAAAGGCTTTTATATTTGCCAACAATATAACTTTTTTATTTTAAAAACAAAAAAGCAAGCCCTGTCCAGATTTAAAAAATAACACAAAAGTAACACAGCGCATTACATTCAATAAAAAGTAACTAAGTAATGTAATTAAGTTACTTTTTTATGGAGTAATGCAATAACGCGTTACTTTTAAAAGTAACTTTCCCCAAAACTGTGATAAGTGGATTTAAAAAAACTAAAGAGGGAATAATGAAAAGAATAATGAGAGCAAAGTAATGAAAAGTATACTATTGTATTCATGGCAAATCTAAAACCAGAACATAAGCTCTCTATTCTAGATGAGGAGATGGATGTTAACTTAGAGTATAGATTGTTACGTGCTCTTCAGACTAATTTATAGATTAAATAGTGATATACTGAGAGCTAAGATATATATTAGATATAATCTATATATTAATAATCAATTTAACTTTACAGACAAAAATCTGCACTGAAGATACTGAGCTTCAAGACGGACAATTACTGTTTCAGCTCATATCCAGGTCTAAACAAAAATCTGTAGGGATACAGGACGTCTAACCTGCACAGTGTCTAAAAAAATGATCTAAGAATTAATTTGATTAAATTATGTTATTACTTTTAGGCTGCTCCGCGTAATGTTAAGAACATATAGTACCAAGTGTGGGAAACATGACGCCACATTAGACATAAAGAAGTCTGTAAAACATTAAGTTGAAAGTCTGACTTTTCAACAGATTTCATCCAGTATGACGACACAGCCTATTAGAAATCAGCAGAATGGTTATTGTTAGTGATAACAAAAATACGAAACGCAAATTATACACACGTTAAAGACGAGAAGATAAGAATCTTTAGCTTCCAACAGCCCTCTCCTCACTTAATGTTTCTCATACGCAGTGGATAACAACAGCTACGAAGGATAAATCATTAAAGCACATCATTATATAAAATCAATAGCAAATGCTCAAAAGCAGTGTTTAAACACTTATAAATTAACCTACCTTACTAATGTCTTGTATTAGTATGTTTTTATAAACTTATATTCTAACATATTCATATATGTTGAATATATTATAATAAAATGTATACTTATAGTTTTTGAACATATTTATAAATACTTCATAAAAAGTATTATAACAAAAAAATGCAGAAGACTGAATCAATAAATACAAACTCAAAAAAAAAAAGGTAAGTGAATAATTAAAGAATAGCCTTGCACATGAATGCACACAAAATGATTTTTTTAATACAAGAAAAAGTCAAATTGAAAACTTTGAATTGTACTTTAAAGGCAAAAATATAAACAGTGCATAAGAATTAGTGTTTGTATGGTTTTCTTTTTTAAAAAGAATAAATTAAATACAAGTATAGTAATATATAGTGTGCACTTATACAAGAGTAAATGCCTTTCAAGCATGATATACATTCATTATCCACAAGCAAGGCCACAAATTGATGTACATATTTGGAATGGACATTTCAAAATCATGTAGTGACATTTGAAGTCCCAAGAAAAAAACTAAACAAAACTAATTTTTACACACATGAGTAAAAATAAGTCCAGATCACAGGCCATTCCAGTGTTCATCTCTCTACACCGAAACTTCAGGACCGGGGTACGGCTCGCCCCCACACCAGAAATCTTCCGGCTGGGGGATCTCGAAAAGCCAGGTTTCGTCTTCACCGCTCTGCTCCGACTTTTTGCCAGCAGTTTGTAAAACTTTGTAATAGTGACAATCTCTCCCGTTGTCATGGTCATACGGTGGTGCCAGTATATCAAGAAACGCAGCCGGCCCGTCCACTGCATCAATCTCATGCAGGTTGTCTTTGAGAGGGGTCAAGATGCAAGGGCCACTCTGATGAGAAAACTGTCCGGACGACCTGAGCACGGCTCTCCTCACATCATCCCCCTGGAAAGGCAACAGCGGTGGATCAAACTGCCTCTCAGTGTCACTCTCACCAGCAGATGTATCCAACTTGTCATAACACCTTATATTGACCTTGCCATACAGGACCTTCAGCATGCCATTCATCCCGGGATGGTCATGCAGAGGGATGGAAGCCCCAGATTTCAGCAGAAACACTCCCATGCTGAAGACATCAGTCTCACAGATGTGCATGTATGTGACTGGAGGAACTGCTGAGGACTGTGAGGAGGATATGGAGACTTTCTTCGGTGGCGCAATCCTCAGATCCGCAGCACTGATGTCGGATAGAAGGGTTACCAACTCTGCCTGCCGCTCTAAAAACGACTTCTTATCCCCAATGGCAGAGGTAGGGCAGCTTTGGAAGGTCACACAAGCCTGGCTCGCTATCTTCTGGATCAGCGAGGTCTTGTTGTTCCTCGGCATGTTTAATAGGAGAACACAAACGTAACGTGTGATTTGCTTCGAGCCAAGCGATGAGCACAAAAGCGCTAAGTGTTATGCCGGACGAGATAGTCTCGCGTGAAGCATTTAAAGCAGTCGAGTGTATTTGTGTTGAAAGTTATGATAAAAGTAACTCCATTGAGGTGCAAACATTCATTTTAGCATCTGGGTAAAATCCACAAACACGCGTCTCCACCACCCCATTCATGGCTATCAGATCCACACGTTCGGGCCTACTGCGCACGCGCAGACAGCATTTGGAACTTGTAGTTCTTTCGCGCTTGTAGATGGGAAACAAATTCTTATAATCACCGATAAATATGCGAACAGATTAAGGCGAGCTCTGTCAATATACTCTGACACTCAAGTAAATATGTTTGTTTTCGCAAACCTGAGGTCAGTTTTAATAAATGCACGCATTAGCTCAACAATAGAACTACAACACCCAGCAACTCCCACACTTTTGTCAATCTCTAGTGAGTAGTGCGAGGGGTGGGAGGCCCGTCGGGCCATTCAACTCTGTCCCTTCCCCCACAGCCACCCTGGACCACAACAACACATCACCACCCTACCAACATCATCATCGCATGTCATTAATTATCCACACAGGCTTGATCTCTGGAGTAAACTCTACGTGAAACAGTGTATATACAAGCTGTTTTTGTGTGTGTGTGTGTGTTTTTTCCCCCAAAATTACAAGTATCAGTATTTAATATTAAGAATTTAAAAAAAAATCGAAATAAAATACTGGCGAAATAAACAATAGTAAAAAACAACAACAACAACATATCATCACATCATCAGCCTACCAACTTCAAAATTGAATGTGATTTATTATGTATTATTATGCATAATTAGCATTAATATGAGTATATTATAATATAATATATGCTCAGAGCTATGTAGTAGCTGATTACATGTGATCTGGATTATGTAATCAGATTACAAAAATTAAGTACCTGTAATTAGATTAAAATACATTTTAAAATACTCGTAATCAGACTACAGTCACTTTTTTTTATTGAATACATGATTACATATTATTCACACAAAAGCAATAAATAATTCATAATTTATTGATTCTCCCAAATTCCTCTTTTTCATCTTTTAAATGTTCCTTTTTAAAATAGCCTGCTACTTATATACATTCAGAAAGTCTTCCCGTTTTGTGGACATTTACACAAAGGATGCACAATTTTAAAATTCACAAATTGACATTATTCTTATTTGCATGTAAAGAAGTACATTCTGGCCATCTTTCACCTAATACGTTTATATGAAATACCCTGAGATTTTAAAATACATATTTTAATAATTAACTATCACATTTGAATGTTCACAGTTCTCTGTTGGTTAATGGTCACCTGACATGCAGGTAAACAATTCAACTTTTTTTTTTAGTAGGCCTAAGTGTTTGATTTTGATTGATGTTATTTTAAAATTACTTATTTTAATTTGACATTTTAATGATTTAATTAATTATTAGCTTTTCATCAAACTCACAAACCCCTGCAGTTCATTTACGAACCCCAGTTTGGGAACCTTGACGTACACGAATGTTTAATGCACTGGAATATATTTACTTACTCTTTGTATTTTTATATCAATATGGTACAAGATTATCCTATTTAAATCAATGAGATAAACGACTCATAAGTAATCTAAAAGTAATAAAAAAATTAGCCTCATTACATTACCTAAAATGTGTAATGTAATGGATTATGTTACTGACTACAATTTTTGTCATGTCATTTGAAATCAGTAACGGACTACAATTTGTGAAATATATTCTACTCTGTAGAGGCTAAATGAAATATTATTATAATTTAAAACAGTAGCTTTTTTAATTTGAATATATTTTCAACTTATATTCGACAATGCTACCGTCTCGAGTGTCACATGATTCTACTAAAAGCATTCTAAGGTGTGATTCAACAGTATGCATCTTGACGTAATAATAGCAGATAGGTCCATGAGTATTATTCTTAGGGTACATCCAGTTTATCTCAAATCTTTACACCTCAGTAATCAGTTTATTATCTTTTGTCAGTTTGGTGTTGATAGCGAGAGGACGGAAGGTGCTATGGACGGAGTCAGTGAAAGGCGATCAGAGACATCTACCTTTGCGCCAAGACACAAAGACGATCCTCTCGAGAAATAACGAGGCCCGCTCATTTACTCCGAGAGCAAGCACATCCAAATACCACTTCCGTTTGGGTAATTCAATTAGATCTTCTCTCAGTGGTCAGGATGTTAAGATCAGAAACATAAGGGAGATCGTCCATATTACTCTATTGAGGTGAACCCCCCTCTTCCCGGGTCCTCACCGCCCCAAACCTCGTTCTTGTTTCCGAAGGGTCTCCGGCTGGAGGCGGACGTACTAAAAGGAAGGCAGGCGCTAGTGACTCCGAGATCAGGGTGAGGTGAGGTTACATGCACAGCACCTTACTCTATAGCCTACGTTACAATCACCCCCACCGAAACCTCACGCCATAGGGTCACGGCACCAATGTAACTCCTCTCTCCCGGGTCCTCACCGCCACACCTCGTTCTCATTCCGAGTGGGTCTCGAACCCGGGTCTCCGCAATGGGAGGCGGACGTACTAACAAGGAGGCTAAAGACTGCAGCCACTAGCGGCAGTCGCCAGTGCGTCTCTCGAGGTTAGGGGAGTGAGGTTTACCTGCACAGCACCTACTCGCGGCCTCCGTTACAGAGGCAAGGACTTTAATTAAATCACAGAGAGGATAGTAGTGTGTACCCTTTAAAAAAAGAGGTAAACTTCAGCATACTTTTAAAAAGAGTACTTATTACAGAAATAATATACTTTAAAAGAATATACTTCAGTGCAAACTAAATGTAATGTTTTTGGACACGTAATTGTATATTATTTGCAATTGTAAATCTATTATAGCTTAAATTTATATTAAATGCAATTAGTTTTTTTTTTGACCACCTAAGTAGGCGTAAGTAATCTTATATGTAACCACATGTCGTGTTTGCAGTTATGTTATATATATATATATATATAACATAACATAAATGGTATAATTGACATTTATTAAAGTGCACTTACTCTTAAAGTATACTATCTTACATATAAGTGATCTTTTATTTCATTAAAATTATGTTATTTGCAAGTACAGTTTTAAAAATCTACATTTAAGATTTGAAGTTTGAATTGTAACTTTATTGCAAATTAAGTGCGCTTCTTTTCCACAAAGAAATACCAGCACTTCTCAACCATTTTAGCCCCACAGACCCCTTTTAACAAACCAAACCAAAATTATTATTATTATTTTTGCTCTTATTACCATTTAACAATAAAATTGACTAATATTATTAATTGCTCATGTAAGTATGCACGTATAAAACACAAACACTCAAATGTTTTTAATGTGGGTGGGAAACACATGACTCCCTTTCCTGAAATCTGAGCTCATTTGTCTCTCAAACCTTCCAAATGTATTATTAAATGTGACTTTTAACAAAAGCAAAGTAATTTGCACAAGCTCAATATGAAATTCAAACGATCTTTATTACATTTAGAAAACTGCATAAAATACACTGTTATATTATTTCGTCATTGCAGAATGACAGTGAGTTCAATATTTTTGCAAATTCATGTTTTTGCATTTTGATACAGTTTGAGAAGTAACCTGCATTTTCAGTGCAATGGCTAAATGATGAGTAAATGAGTTATTGTGGTCTTATAGATTTCTCTTTGTCTGATTTTTGTTACTGTAGACTTGTTTGATTTACCAATATAAATGTTTAGTTAACGGTTATGTGGTTTGGACTTTTGTGATTTGGGTCAAAAGGTTGAATCATTCGAGTCCATTTCAAAACTGTAACTCACCCCAAGTTGAATGAAACAACAAAGCTTTGAGATATGAATTCAGCTCTTAAACTGTGCATGTTAGAAGGCTTACATAGTTCTCTTACAATCCCTTTACTGTTATAAATAATTCAGCCAACTTGTATGTGTACATTAGTTCAGAATAAGCAAGTTTTTCCAAGCGAGATGCAATCATTCTCAGCAGCTAAAGTCCAGGGCAGATAAAGGCAACATTATTCGCCGATGCATAAAATGTGCATGACTAACATTGCATAGAGGTCAGATAGAATGGAGTTCATGCATCTCTGGTAATTCCAGCCAAGAATCCTGAATGAGCAGAGCAGAGGACAATAAGACTTTCTAATTGCTCCGACATCTTGTGGTGAACGTCCCCATTGTTGTGCTCAATCTGCCGTCTGTTCTGTTATGATTGGTGGTACATGCGTGCCTTTGTCAGTGGTGAGTCTTTCATGCCTTCACAAATGAGACTCCATTGATTTCTTGAGGATACTGAAACAGTTACTGTTTTTAGATATGCCAGCTATTCCCTCAGATCATAAAAATTCATGTTTTGACTGTTTGGAAAATATCTGCATGGTTAAGAGGCAAAGGCCAATTAAAATGTTGTTGTTCTTTATGTGAAGAAGGATCACTCCTGTTTAATGCATTGCTTTGATTATGTGTGTATTCTGTGAATGAGGGGCTGTCATGCAGGCAGCATGTGCGTAAGCGTTCTTCGTCATTGATTTATTAAATAAGATTCCAGCTACACAGCTGATTCACGGGATCAAAACATGATTTCACATGCGTGTCACATTTGCACCAGCCCAAATGCAACATGGAATCATCATGTTGGAATCATTTGCCATGCATATATTGTTTATTAGCAAATGGTAGAAGATAAAAAAGTGTCCATTTCATATTGTCCTCAGTATTATGTCAATACACTCTTAAAAATAATGTCTCGAAAGGAAGTTTTTGCAGTGGTGACAGAGAAGGACCATTTGGTCTTCCTAAAGAACCTTTCAGTGAGCAAGAACCAAGAACACTTTAAAAAGCCAAAGAACTTTTTTCCAATATAAAGAACTTTTGGATGTTTCTTCATGAAACCACCAAAGCCAATAACCCAGCTAACAGGGAACGTTCTCAGAACTTTCTGGCAAAGTTATACACAGACAGTATTGGATGAGAACTGAAATAAGCTGGATGATGACATTACTGAATCACTAATAAAGTGACATTAACTAGAAAGACTGTTTACTACTGTCCTCTTTTTAGAGCCGCTTCAAAGTAGAATTGAATTTTGATTGCGTTATTGAAACATTTATTTTTCTGTTTAACACTGTAAAGCTGCTTTGACACAATCTGTATTGTTTAAAGCGCTGTTTCTGTCAGGACCACTATCGTCAAAGATGATTGACAATTAGCATACAGTTTGGATTGGCGGTATGGTTCTGTTCTGGGCAAGAACTCCCTGCGCATCCATGCAGCCTAGCATGGATGAGAGCAGGGAGAGCAGCAATAACCCCCCCAGGGTAAACAGAACAGAACCAACATAAATGTATTGCAGATATTGTTAAAGTTCAATAATGTTATGTACACAATTTAGAACTAGTCTAATTCAAAGGAGAATCAGAAGGCTGAATCCTGACTGACAGAGGAGGAGTTGGGGATGGAGGAGGGTAATTAGCTATTGAGCAATGCGAAAACTGCTGATAATACTGAGGGACCTTATATATGAATGCTTAGATAGGTGTCGTATTCCCATAGGTAGATGGGGATCAGCTGAGAGCCAGCTGATGCGAGCTTGACTAACGTGACCTGCCAGAACTAACGCTACGCTTGATATAAATAAAGGTGACTTGACTTGAATAGACATTGTTCATGGAACTTTCATGGTATTTTTTTTTTTAAATGTTACTACTTGTTTCAGAACATTCAGAGAACAATCAAAAATAATGTTTTCATAACTTAAAGGGAACTTTCATAACAGTGGGAATGTTAGCAAAACGTTCTTATATATGGCTGGGAATTAACCTTCAACATACCAAAGCTCTTTAAAGTAATTTCACATGTGCAATTTGCATATCTGGGACATTTGTCTGGTAAATTTGTCTTTTTTATTGTATATCTCAATGGCAAACACTTTCCTTAACGGCAAGGGTCAGTAACTGTGTTCACTGCTGTCTGATGATCAAGGGTCATTGACTCATAATGAGAAAAACAGTTTTGACTATTAAACTGAAAAAAGAAAAAAAAATCAACAATATTATTTATTTTTCCAAATCCATGTGTCTGGTGTTTATAAAAGACAAATTCTTTTAGTCTCTAGATCCACAGTGAGCATAGACATGAACTTGCATACTAGCAAGTGTTTCATTTTTTAAAAAAAAAAAAAAAAAAAGCAAGGGTAAAAATTGTTTTGTGAGGACACACAAAACACTTAAAAAAAAAAAGACATCAACTACAACTAATGCTGCCATTGTCTAAAATGGAACTATTTACAGAAGCTGTGGGTTTTGTGCAACAAGTCGATAACTTTATATCACTAAAGTCGTTCGCTGTCTTTCACGCTTGGTCTGTGAATTGAGACAGTTCTCAGATAAACTCTGAAGTAGAAAGGATGAGGGCTGATGAGAGCTCTGCTAGACAAGATGTGAACGAAGGCTTGCTGCTTCACTGAGCTGATGCATCTACAGGAGAAACCATTGGGAAAGTCTTGCTCAGAGAGACAGAGGGCATTAATCGAGAGGTTAATACAGAGACCACATGACATCAAGAAGAGTTACCTCTACACAGTTCAATCATAAGAAGACTGATAGCAGATATTTTCCCCTCACAAAAGGCTAGGTGTGAACAGAGCTGTCATTGTGGCAGTCTGGAAATGAAGGCTTTTATTCAGCAAGAAAGCAATAAACTGATCAAAAGTGACAGTAAAGACAAAAATTATGTTCTTTAAGCTTTTGAACTATTTAACTTTCTATTCAGGATCTTGAAAAATGTATCACAGTTTCCAATAAATAAATAAATAGCAGCACAACTGTTTTCAACATTTATAATAAGGATTAAGCATATTAAAATACTTTATGAAGATCATGACATGAGACTTGAGTAATGTCTGCTTTGGATCACAGGAATAAATATATTCATTTAAAAAACTGTTTGTTTAAACTGTAATAATATTTGAAGAGTTAATTTGTTAAAAACAGATAATTTTCAAAAAATCATGTTTTTATTGTGCATTCCAATTAATCTCAATCGAAGTTTAGTTGGGTTATTTTGATTAGGTAAAAATAACTAAAAAAAATACTATTATACCTAACACAAAACACAATAAAAACAGGATAACATAATTAAAAAAACATGATTTTCAGAGTTATCTGTTTTTGCAAATAAACTCTTGATTTGATTATTTTTACTGTATTTTTGATCAAATAAATGCAACATTCATGTACGTATGCATATTTGCATATGCATGATTTTTAGTTAGTTTACATTTGTCTTTTTTGACAAATATATACTTATTTTTCTAGGTCTATAATGGAAATGATTTAAATTTAACTCACATAATTGTCAGTCCCAAATGTAATTTTTGTTGAACAAAGCTTTATTCAAAGTTAATGATCCTGAATACATTTACATTTAGTCATTTAGCAGATGCTTTTATCCAAAGCGACTTACAAATGAGGACAATGGAAGCAATCAAAATCAACAAGAGAGCAATGACATGCAAGGCGTAACAAGTCGAGATAGTTTAGCAGTAACGCCTTAGCAAGGGTTTTTCTTGTTTTTTGTTTTTGTATATAGTAATAAATAAAAAGAAAACTGAAAGAATAGAAAAAGAATAGCGAAGCTAGTATTAGAGGCCTTTTTTTTGCTTTTGTTAATTAAATAAGAAATAAAAAACACGTGACGACAAAAAAGATTAGAAAAGCTTAGTATTTTTTTAAAGAAAGAAAACAAGGCCGTTAATGAATAGAGTGCAAGTCTTACTAAAGGTGGCCTGTTGTTTTAAACAGAGAATTAGAGTAGAGAGTGCTAGAGTTAGAGGGTCAAATAAAGATGGAACAGATGTGTTTTTAGCCGATACTTGAAGATGACTAAGGACTCAGCTGCTCGGATTGAGTTGGGCAGGTCATTCCACCAGGAGGGAACAGTTAGTGAAAAAGTCTGTGAAAGTGAGTTGTGCATATTTTCGGGAGCACAAGTTAAAGCGACGTTCACTTGCAGAAACGCAGCTTCTAGAGGGGAATAAGTCTGAAGTAATGAATTTAGGTTAAGGGGTGCAGAGCCAGTGGTGGTTTTTTAGGCAAACATTAATGCCTTGAATTTTAAGCGAACAGCTATCATTTAAATCATTACCTCAATCATATAAATGATTTAATTAAACGCCCCTCTCGTTTATTATCATTTATATACATTTAAAGAGAATGAAATGATCAATCCAAAACGACTGCATTTTTATACTTCTATCAGTGGAAAATCACGTTGGCAATATCAAGTATATTGCTTTGTGATATTAATGCATATAATAACATGATATTGTTCATAAGAGATCATTCATCTGGAGATGATAATATTATCTCCTTATTAAAAATGCACTGAAGTGCATGGTGGATGAGTGAAAAGTGCAGCTACTGAGACTCTCTGAGCTAGACAAAATATAAACACACTGAATCCAAGCACCTGCGTCAGAACATCCATAGGATGTTTTCGACTACATGCTGATCCATCTGCGTCAGTTACGTCAAAGCCACGCCGCTGATTCGTTCTGCTCTGTGTTTGTTTACATTGAGAAACATGTGGAAATGCACAGTCTCCAAACACTGCGTGCAAGCGGTCACCTGATACCTCACCTGCTCTTTTCGTGGCCTATAGGTAGGTCTTTAAGGTGAGTCGGCAATCCCGCTTTCACTTGCTTAAAGGGTCTCAGTTGCTGTTGGGGTAGGAATGAGGCTGGGGGTGGGCGGCCGCAGAGTCACTTACACTGTCCGCCCCTCTCAGCCCTGAGAGGGTCTCCATTGCTATGCTAATTTCCCCCTTGTCGGCAGAGACTGTCCCTGTCAAGGTGGACGGACATGCGAGGAGGGGCCGGCGGGGCAGGAAGGAGCTCTCTCTCCCCTCCATGGGGCTTTCAAGCTTTGTGAGCGAAATGATGCACGAGACAGCCGCTCCTATAGATGCTGCGGAGAACACGACAGAGAGGGTAATTTGAGAGAAAACAGTGTCTCCGTAATGGAGACTGATGGCCTTGTCCTGTCCCCCTGTTATTGTTGAGGATCAAGATTGAAGCGGGCCCTTCGTATGAGGTACCTCATCCAGTTGGCGGTTCACGTCTGCTGGGCACGCTGCCCTCGCCAGTGGCCTTCCATCCAGAGCTCCTGGAGGTGACAGGCGCTCAGAGCCGCTGATTCCTCCGTGACATTGAGAGGCATTCCTTGCATTTCCCTGCTTTGTAGTCATAGCCCAGGTTGGGAAAACTCTCGGGATGGAATGGAGGATGTACGGTGACATGTCAGCTTGTGAGATTTTACTTCCTCCTTCTGACAAGCTGCCGATCCTGGGAGTGTGTGAGTGCGTGTGAGTGTGTGGAAGGGAATAATGGATGTTTACCAGGGAGCTGACAATGCTTCGTGACTCTAATTAAAATGCTGAGGCTTTACTATGCACGAAATATTAGTAATAATAGTGGCACAAATACTTATGAAGAAAAGGTTGAAGTGATGAATCATTTCCTGTCTTTGCTAAAGAGATATATTAATACCATTCTAAAAACAAGGACTTGCCTTTGAACTTTCACTGGAATGAAATTCAAAAGTAGCTTTCCACATGCTGCTGGTTTGAAATTCTTTAGAACATCTGAGCAATTAGTTTATAATGCAACATTCATCTGTCAATCTCTCTACATAAGGCTCATTATAAAACACTTTCCAGTATCAGATGGTGATTGCTATAAATTATATATAAGTGAATGTGTATAACTGCATATTGCCTAATTATTATATCTCATGTTGTCTTATTATTGTGTTGAATCCACCCAGCAAGGGTTTATTGTTTCTATAAATGTTGGTATCATATACTATTATACAGTAATAGCAATCTTTAAAAAAAGAAGAACAGCTGACTGGATGTCTTCAAAGAAATATTATATATATATATATAATATATTATATATAATATTATTATAATTTTTTGCGGGGACTAACATACAGGCCATCCACATTATTGAAAGAAATAAACTCATATGTTCAAATAGAGGAATAATAAGTATTAAATATTTTACTGATTTTGAGCAGAATTTAGAATGATTTCTGAAGGATCATGTGGACACATGAAAGCTGCGTAATGCCACCTGCCCCCACCCCCTCCCCCCCCCCAAAAATGAGATTTGCTGTCGTAGAAAGTAATCGGATTTTAAAATATATTAAATAGAAAACCGTTATTTACAAATTGTAATGATATTTTACAGTATTAGTGTTTTTACTTCTTTAAAAAATTTAATTTAATTATTAACTTTTCATATTTAAACCTTCATACACAACTTTAGGTAGTGTGTGCCAGACATAATTCTTCTCATTATTAATTTAAAAAACAACATGGACATGAAATATTGATTTATATGAATAATTTTGAAATCTTAGATGCAATATTAATTTACATTAATCTGATTTACAGTCCTATTCAGTCACCTTCTGTCATGAGGCATCAGAGGGCAGCTCATTAGGAGACAACAATAATTAGTCTTTTAAAGTAATGACATTTTCATGTGTTCTAGTTATTAGGTATACAATTTAAGGTTGTGAAGCCAGACTGTATCGTTTCACAACTATTTGTGCTGAGTTTTCACTTCTTTCATCTGATGTCACACAATGCAGAAGCTCTGCACACAAACAGCTGTAAAAACAATATTGTGGAACAAGCATATTCTTCCCCCCATAAGACTCAAATGAAAAGAGAGAAAGTGAGATAGATAGAGCCTGTCGCACGCTGAAGGTTAGTGCAGGGGTGAAGATCTTAGTACAAAGGCTCAGGTCTGTTAGGGGAATCCACAGACCTCAAAATAAGGATATGAAACATGTCTGCCAAAATCCTTTATAGGAAAGGTCAAAATTTGCCCTTTAAGACTTTTTAAGCACTTGCACATTTACCTAAAATTAGCGGTTTGTTTTATATGAAAGGTGAAGAGTGACTAATGATAGATGCAAAAGGATGCAAAGAAAAGGTTCGAAACGAAAGATTCACATTGTGCATTGGAAGTCACCCTTTGAGAGCAGAAGTAAGTGGTTTACCTTTTGCCCTATGCTCCAGTGGGGAACTATAACACTCAGCTTCTTTGCTAAGTTTACATTAGTGGTGTTTGTGTGTGCTCAATAATGCTAAGGTGTTCAGTATAGTTGCTGGGGAGTTGCCGTGTGGTTGTTAGGGTGTTCTAGGTGTTTGCTAGGATGCTCTAGGGGGTTTCTAGTATCCACCAGACAGATCTGAGAGTCTTGAGAGACAGAAGTTGTAAAAATAGCTTTTTATAAAACCATAAAATATATTGCCATGAATTAAAATTTTGTTTAATATGCCAAATTAAGTAAAATGACGTTTAAATTAAGAATGAAAGTTGGCTGGATATTACTAAACCCTCAGGCCATCCAAGATGTAAATGATTTTTTTTCTTCATCGGAACAGATTTGGAGAAAGTTTGCATTACTTCATTCGCTCACCAAAGGATCCTCTGCAGTGAATGGGTTGCCGTCGGAACGAGAGTCCAAGCAACAGCTGACCCCCTACCAAAATATCCCAAAATCCACAAGTATTATATGACTACAGTCTACTGACAATCTTCTTAATGAAATCTGCTTCTTGTATAAAACAAATTATAATAACAAACATTCCTTCCACAAAAATCCACATTATGCCTTTCTCCATGAAGTCATACCATATGAATAGGATGAGAAATATTGCACAGATTAAGTACCATTACAAACATAAAAACCAGTCCAAAACAAATACTGTCGGTGGATTTGATGTGAGAGGACCAACAGGGATGGGCCTTTTTAAAAACTAGGGAAGAGCTATTCTGGATTATGGACTTGTATTGTGGCCATTACGCGACGGTTTAACGTTAAAAAACCAATGATGGATTGTTTCCTACAAACATGGAAGCATTTCACTTCAACAAAACATTGACTGGGGGCTGGGAGTGCTGTGGATTATTGTGATGTTTTTGTCAGCTGTTTGGACTCTCATTCTGACGGCACCCATGCACTGCAGAGGATCCATTGGTGATGTAATACTAAATTTCTCCAAAACCGTTCTGTTGAAGAAACAAACTTTACATCTTCGATGGCCAGAGGGTGAGTAAATTTTCAGCAAATTAAAATTTTTAGGTGAACTATCCCTTTAAAACATTATTTTGGTATTAAAACAATTTTAGCCAAATATTGGTGGTAACTTCTTATGTCTGTGGTGTTATCAATATTTCTGCCAAGAGAGACAGTAACACCACAGACAAATTAGCCTAAATGCAGACTTTTCTAAATTTGGGTTTGGCATTGTGAAAGTTTCAAGATCATGGGACATTTCATATATATTAATAAGATTACATTTATCGAAATTTAGATTAAGTATCTCAAATTTATCAGCATAACACCAAAGACTCTAATAAAGTGTGACACATGAAATTGCCAGAAATGTAGAAAAATGTATGCAAATTAATAAGAAATAATATACTCACCATGCACCACTCAGTTCAAAATAATAGCATGTTTTCCAAACAATTTACTTAAGTTGCATGTAAAATCTACAGTATATTCACAATATAACCACTTTATCCGTTTTGAAAATGTTATATTGTTGCAATTACATCCCACCATTTTTGATGTATGGCGGGAACATGCACATTTTGTTACACGTGGAACATGAAACATTGTGTGAAACTTTCATTTCATGAGTGTGAATTGGCCACACCCCACAGGAAGTTAAACGGGATTTTTGGAATTGTAATTCAGAGAAATTCACCACAGGTAATCCATTCTGCGAATGAAGTGTTTTAAAAAATGTTTTAATTAAATTTAAAAGTTGAGATGCATACATACATACACATACATACATACAAATTTTAATAGGTGGCATTGCAAACATTAGCTCTATCTATTGCTCTGTCTATATATCAGTCGTATATACCATATCATATGAATTTCGGTTCATTTTAATTACATTTCCTTACATTTAAGAGATTCTACAAGCTATGCTTCCTAGAAAATGCTCTCCTCACCACCTTGAAAACAGCTGAAGTTGAAACTGTCTTCACATTCATCAGGCCGAGCACTAAGTCAGTGAGGTGGAAACCGCTTGTAGCAAGACTAACTCTAGCATCTATCTCAGGCAAAGTGATTTTCTGTGTTTCTGATGGGGGTTTGGTCATCGTACTAAGATGAGTGTTGGTTCCACCTTAGACCGCTACAGTAGTGAAAGTAGCCCCATTCATCAGGCCATGGTTTCTTCGGTGTGGAGGTGGGCGTGCAGGGCAGTGGAGGCAGGCTGACTTTTTTTCCGTGACAAAATGGTTTGATCCTTCCCTAAATGGGAGTTTGATATATGAGTGTTGTTTTCTCAAGTCTTCTGAGACCGTTTGTAAGCCTATTTGCTCTGTCATTGGGATACTATATCACAATGTTGTGCTACCCTGTGGCGAAAGAAAAAAAACTCTTCATTCATTTTTCAAACAGGATGCAATTGACATGCTTGACAACATTAGTCTTTATAAGACATACTTACTATACAGAGTATTTCCTATAAACTACTTGCTTTATATTACTAGAGCAGTGTTGGGGAGGAACTACAGGTAACGGCCGTTTACTGGAGTGAAACAGGAGTACATCTGCCCTCTGATTTCGGCGAGCAGAAAACATGGACTGAGTTCGGATAAATACAGTCATAATTTAATTTACTGTATAACACGGAATGTCACAGAGTATGCCACATTTTGGATGAATAAATCAGGTCAGTACACTTGAATCAAAATGCAATAGGAAATACACTGACTAGAGCAAAATGACCAGCTTGAAACCCTCTTAAATTCTCCTTAAAATCTTGCAAGCATTTACGATGTCAGTTCAATATGGAATTATTTAGAAATATTTCAAATAGTGATATGCTCTGACTGTAGAGAAATTGCAAAGAAAGACAACATATTTACTTATTTACAATAACCTAACTGTATTGAATGTGGACTTGCAGTGTTCATCAAATGTTCAAAGTATATAATTTAGCAAGAGATTATAATATAATAAATAATAAATAAATAAAAAAATAAATAAACATTGATAATTATTATAATAAATAAAATATTGTAGTACACTTTATAAACTATGTTTCTTAACACACGTAAGTACACTTTTTACAAAGTACACTAAATGTGTTTGCAACCACTTACCTGAAACAAATTAGTATCATTTTTACTTGGTACTTTTGTAAAAAAAAAAATTATTATTATTAATTTGTAAATACAAGACAAGTTTCAATGAAAATTATATTACAATATATTTGAGTTTGCCATACATGCTTGTCAGTACATTCGGCAGTACACTTCAACCATTTAGAAGCCAACCAATAGAAGTAATTATGAAATTACATATAAAATGTCCTACGCCTACTAAGTATAGTCAAAAAAAACACTCTTAAGAGTTAAACTAATTGTATTTAATTCTTTAAATTCATTTTCATTCAAATGTAAATAACATACAATAAAGTGTCTGAAAAGATTATATCCTGTACACACTTTATAATACATTAATATTTTTCGTAAATTATATTTTCAAGTATGTTAAAAGTGTACTTTCTCTGAGCAATAGTGATAGTGGTGCTTCACTTAAAAGTATTTAATGGGCCTTATTGGCCTATGCATGGACAAGTCATGAAAATACGTAAACCATGAATTAACCCAGAGATTCAGTAAAGGCTATACGTCCAATGCTTTATCATGACAGCTGTGTTAAGCAACAGTGTGAGAGAATATGTTGTACCACCCCAAACGTGTCCTCTTAGTCCACTGGGTATATGCAGGAAACAGAGTTGTTTCTTAACGGCTGACTACTGCTGTCCCCGAGGTGATTTCTTTCCGCAGAGTTCTTCGTTTGTTTCATTCTTTCTCAAACACTGTCATTTGTCTTCCACATCGGTTTTGTAGAAGACAAGCATAGGCGGCGTTCTTTCTAATTTGCCTCAGAAATCTCATCAGATCTCTTGCATAACGATTGAGCTGCAATGCTAACGGTACGTAATGACATAGCTGGCTCATTATAATGAGGATTTTTGATCTATGAGAAAGAAGAAAACACATATAGTACGAGGGGCAGAACTCTTCAACAGTATGATGTGGTTATATATTCAACATTATGACTCTAGGTGTTAGCTTAGACACAGAGTCGCAACTAAACATGCATCAAGAACTATGTATCGAGCAGGTCTGTTGGTTCTCAGCTGGATTTGTGTTAAGACCCAAAACAAACACTCTGTTAAAAGGGTTTATCATTCAAAACAAAGTAACTAGTACATTTTGTAAATGCATAAACAACAAATGAAGCTGGAAAAACTTGTTGGAAAAAAACGTGCCTGTGGCAACTTTTCTGCAAGTAAAACGTCCAGTAAGTGACGCTAAAAGTCTATTCAGTTCTATTTCGAAACAGATGAATTTGAATCTGGCAATGTTTTATTGCATGAATTGTTGTACATATTGCAGCAGATGAAATATCTGGTGAGTGACACATACCACCTACACTTCACCCTACCTTATACCTAACCGACAGTGTTAACAAAAGCAAATGTGAGACAACACATTTTCTGAAGCAACCATGAAATTTTAGCTTGATACTACAATTCTTTGAAATCTTTTGCGACTCACGTTTCATAGGACTCGTATCCGATTTCAATGCTGTACGGGGTGAGCTACTGAGCAAGTTTGCTATGTCTGAAAAGCCATACATATGGAGCTGGTTATAAGATGCAAATGTCAAAAAGCATTAGTTTACAAATAATGCACTATGGTGAAAGTGGTCATAACATAATATTGTGCAAGAACCACATGAAAATAAGTCTTTATTAAAGTCCCCATGAAATCAAAATTAAAGTTTTTTGGGTGTTAGTATTAATATGTTAGTCTTAAGGTAATCTATAAAGCAGCGTGCTCCAAAACAGTGACAAAATTCGCATTTAGAAGATATAAGCATTCAAGGCTTGCAGTTCGTCATTTCCGCCAAAACGGCTCAACTATTTTTTTTTTTTACATCACATCGTACTTCAGCTTCTCATCAAACTTTCTGTCCAATCAAAGCCCAAGCTGTGATATATAAACGAACGCTATTGGCTATTTAAAAAGGGGCGGGGCTGAGTGATATGTCCCCCCCCCCTCCCCCCCCCCCCGCCCCCCCCGTCTTTCGTTTCAGTTCAAATGAAGTCAAAACATAGAGTAACGCTGCCTGTTTCTAGCATTTCAGGGGACCTTAAGTGATGAAGGAATTGTGAAGTGTGGTAGGTCGAGTTTGCACAAAAAAAAAAGATGGCATTTTACAATGAGCTTGTATTGGCGAAACCTAAAGCTTTCGTGCAATTCTAAACTGACTATCTTACATTTTGTTATAGGAACATTTTAAGACTAATGACTTAATCTCGGTGCATGCATTCAATAATATGTCAAAAAATCTACAATAGTACATGTGAAGATAACATCTCTTCTATGGCTGGATACCTACATTATTCACTGTGATTATCCAACCATTTAATAAAAGACTAACTCATGACACATTTCATATAAAGTGTGAATGTCTAATGGTCAGCCTCTCTGGACTTTCGTGCTGTGCGTCTTAGGGCGAGGGGCAGATTTGACCATTCTGTCAGAAAGCACGCCACATCTCAGGCCATTTATTTACCTTGGCACAGTGCCTTTGAGTCAGTCCCTGCTCCGAGAGCCATCCCCTGTTATGTTTACATGGCTGTTTATTGTGGATTAGCTAGAGGAAAACTGCTGCTCAGATGAAGCAAAAGCAATAGATCACACAGAATATTACACAATGACAGTGTGCTTAGTTGAAATGCTGCCAGTATTGTGGAGTGCATGCGTGTGAAGCAGAATCAAAGATGCTAATCACATCGAGACATATAGAAAGTCAATTTTGGGAAAATTGCATTACCTGCATCAGATGTGAACATTTATCGAGCAGTGACATCATTAAGAAGTATTCCACATCATACAAAATGTTCTTAAATCGAAAACATTCACAGTTTTAGTAACATTAAAAATGTCAAGAATGGGCGCCACATATCATTGCTTCCACAGGAAGCTGCTTATTGTGAAACACAATATATCCAGTCTGTTTTGGTAAATGACATATTTACAACTGTTTAGGCCAAGCTCAGTGCAGACAAGTAACAAGTCAGGCTCTCATTACTGAAAGGCTATGTAAATATAGAGCAGAACGTGGATGTTTCCAAATAATTTTTTTTATTTATGTCAAGTCCACCATATCCAAACAAACTACGAAAAATCCCCACATGTGCCCTCGCTATATGATAGCACACAAATGAATCTTGAACATTGGCCAATATATATATATATATATATAATTCTATAATACTAATAATTATTATTATTTTAGAACTAAAAAATATTATAACTATATAAAATGTGCATGAGTGTGTGTAATACACAGTATACTGAGTCTAGGCTACTCATGTAAATGGGATGTCTACTACAAAGTGATGCCATATTTCTTTACTATGTTATATTTATTTAATACATTTAAGAAAATAATAATAAATACTAATTTGGGCTTTTTATTTGAGAGGACATTTGAGAATCTAAGCAGGAGATTTTCTGCCGTTTCATTTGCGTCATATAAGACCGTATCATTAGCTGGTAGTTCACATGCTCATCAAGTATGTGTCATTAAAACAGTGGTATGGAAACACTGCCAGGCCACTTATCTCACAGGCTCCAGTGGGTACTTTGGACATTTTGGCACCAGCTATATGACGAACGTTGGCCTTTTTTGCACTGGTTCACCTCTAATTACATGCACTAATGCTAATTACCCAAGATCCTCTTCAGAGATGAGATGGGCTCTCTCCACGACCTGGCGAAATCTTCTCAGCATGGGACACAGTTGAAGTGTCCACTTGGCAAGGAGCCCTAAAAATATGGCAATGATGATTGTGAGAATAGTGCCAGAAATTAAGAGGACACTTGTAAATGTAACCCACCTAATCGTTGGCTCTCAATGCACCTCACATGCCCATGAGAAGATTTTACAGAGAAATGTTAACTATTAGTGCATCAGATATAAGAGAATGGTTCTGTCATGTTGCATCTCATTTAACTCCGACCATATGTGTGAACCGGCTTTACCTTAAATAGTTCATACAAAAGTTAAAATTGTCATAATTTACAAACTTTCTAACTGGTTTAAAAAAAAGTAGCATAGGTTTTGAGTTTTAGATGCTGTACAGCTCAGGTCTAACACAACAAGATTGATCTTTAGAGACACCCTGTGGACAAATGTTGTATTTCAAAATGACCTCGGTACATAACCCATAGAGAACAGTCATCAGTAGGAATCACTCATGCATCTGAGATATATAATCACATAGTCATTAAAAAATCTTGGAGAGACATTTCACATTTCAAACTGGTGAATATTCTCTGTTGATGCACACAGGAAATGTTCCATGGCTTTGTTACTGAAAAGAAAAAGAGAACATGAACAGTTTATTTCAGGACAGAAATGCTACAGCATTTTTTATTCAGGCCTGTATAGTGTGTGAGTTCCCTTTTTCCTTTTATTTAATTGCTGGCAAGCTCATGTACCTAATTAATATGATTTTTTAATGTGACAGACACCTCAGTGGTGTTTCATGTTACTTAAATAACATAATATAGACATGATATGATGAGAAGTTTATTTGTAATGTGACAAAAATTAAGCTAATAATGTAAATGGATAAAAGCCTTTTCAAATGACACTCGTATAACACACACAGAACATATGAACGCATGGTAAACCCTAACATGATTTCTGTCAGGACCACTATCGTCAAAGATGATTGACAATTAGCATACAGTTTGGATTGGCGGCATGGTTCCGTTCTGGGCAAGAACTCCCTGCGCCTCCATGCAGCCTAGCATGGATGAGAGCAGCGATAAACCCCCCCGGGGTAAACAGAACAGAACCAACATACATGTATTGCAGATATCGTTAAAGTTCAATAATGTCATGTACACATTTTAGAATTAGTCTGATTCAAGGAGAATCAGAAGGCTGAATCCTGACTGACAGAGGAGGAGTTGGGGATGGAGGAGGGTAATTAGCTATTGAGCAATGCGAAAACTGCTGATACTACTGCGGGGCCTTATATATGAATACTTAGGTGTCGTATTCCCATAGGTTGATGGGGATCAGCTGAGAGTCAGCTGATGCGAGCTTGACTAACGTGACCTGCCAGAACTAACGCTACTCTTGATTTACAGAAAGATCATTCATTTTGTTCCTTCTTCCTTTCTTGATCGTTAATGTTATGGAAATTGCTAACTTCACCCGTTGATGACTTCAACTGTGTGAAAAGACACTCGTCACATGCTTCCCACTCTCAGGGACAGACAATATGGACAGGACATGTGTGTGTTCCTGCTTTTGTGAAGGGGAGATGAGGAAAAGCAGCCCTGCTTTGTGAGAATGAATTACTCCGTTTGAAATTCCTATTACCTCACCTAAAGAATTAAAACTGTAATGAAAGAGGAAATGGCTCATAATGTAAGAACAGCACGACTACATTGTAAAATGTTGAGTGTGGGTCAGTTAGTGTAGTTTACACTTCTACAATGATTTGGTATGATTTACTAATTAAGTTTTGTGATGTTGGCTGTTAGCTTAGAGGCTAACATAGTCATAATGTTCTACTAAAATTGATCTTTTAGCAGGGATTCGAAAATGTATGGTTTTCTCATCTAGGGAAAACAAACCAAAATGTAATGCTGACTCTACCAATATTTATAAGTGCTTTCACATTTGTGTCCATTAAAGTCCTTTTCACAATTACTTTTATTAGGCTACCATCTAAATCTGACTATCAATAGCAGGTAGCGAAGAAGAAGAAAAACTACACTTGTCCAGCCATTCCGTGAGGTTTTCAAGATTAAAATGCCTTTACAGGGTAAAAATGAATCATGATGAACCACCCCAGTGATCAGTTAGACCAACAATAATTAATTGTAGTGTGCGAGCATGAAGACTGCCCTCGCATTAGCACAGACAAAAATAATCTTCAGCCTCATTATAGACAAATAAGCAAATATGTTATCAGAATGGGTCTTCCAACAGGGAACTGTGGGTGGACAGACAAAATGTGTGTGGACACAAACAATGCTCAGCCTCATAGAAGACATTTTGAAGTTGCTCACAGAATCTGTGTCAGTAGGGTGACACCTGGTGGTTGTTTAAGAAATGATAGGAAATTAGATGTTTTCTCCAAAACATTATCATGGCCAATGTGATTTTATGTGTATCAGAAATGAGGTCACAGTTTGCAAAGTTTATGATTGCAAAGATATTATTTAAACTGAGCTGGATGTTGACATCACTGAATTGAATGATGAACTGTCTTTAACTGAAAAAATTAGTGTTTACTATTGTCATTTTGCATTATTGACACTATTTTCCTAATTAATGCTGTTCAGTTGCTTTGTCACAATCTGTATTGTTAAAAGCGCTATATAAATAAAGGTGACTTGACTTGACTTGACAGTTGATTGGTTTGGTCTGTTTGTGGTCACTGAGGTCATCTGGTTAAAACAGCAGATACATTTGATCTTGATGCTTTTTCAGACTGTGGTTCCTTACATCATTGTGTGACTCTTAAGTCTCAGTCATATCACACCCCCATATTTTTAACAATGTAATGTGAACAATATATAAAATTAGCATAAAAAACATTTTATTTTTAAGTAAAATTATCATAAATTAAAGGGTTACTTCATATAGGTCATATAGATTTCTTTGTCCTGATTTTAATCGTCTTCTGCTCTCAGTAGTGAATATTGAACATCTGTGCCCTTGTGAAAAAGTAGTACTTTTTAAATAGCACTTATTGCAGAAATAATATACTTTAAAATAATGTACTTAAGGTGAGACATGCAGGGTAAAAAAAACAAAACTAATAGATATCACCTTACTTACCCAGTTGATTGATTACATTGATAATTACAAACATTTTTTGTATTACAAGTATTCTAAAATGTAATGTTTAAATATGCATATGAGGCATTATTTAATGAAATATGCGCTAATTTGCATACATTTCTAGTACAAAAATCGGTAACATGGATGATGTCTGTAACGGGGCTGACAAGACGTGAGACGTGTGGATCCATCTGCAGGCTTTTATTAGAGAGACGTGGTAAACAGGCAGGGTCAAACAATGGCAAACAGGTATATGGCGGGCAAAACACAAGAATAGTCACAGGGCTAGCGTAGGTCACCGATAAGCAGACAGAATCACAGGGGTGAGACTAGAGGGATAAATCTAGGAAAACAGGCAAAGATCAAAAACCGCAAAAACAGGCAAGGCAAGGCAAAACAAGGAAAACACGGAGACTCGGAAAGGGGTACAGGCTAATCAATACTCAGCCGAGAATGGCAGTTTGAGTGGGTGTTTATATAGTGAGTGAGGTGATTAGAAAAAGCAGCTGTGCAAATCAGGGCAGTGTGCAAATCGTGCAAAGAATGATGGGATATGTAGTCCGGGGTGCTATGCAACAGTTTGTAATGTGCGAGAGTCAATGTTAAGGAAAGGGTGACCTCTGGTGGTGAATAAACGGAAGTCCATGGACTGAATTCGTGACAATTGTAAGGTCAAATTCTTTGTTAATTTTTTCCAGCCGTCGTATTAGAGGCAAATGTTTTTACAGAGGGAATTCTGGGTCTCTTTTTGTCTTTGAACAGCCAGAAAACAATATATTTTCACAATTTTGGGGGGAATAAAATGTATATAATCAAGCGAATTATATATGAACAAATCCCTCTGTAAAAACCTTCCGAATATAAATAGGAAAATGCAAAACTGTAAAGTTTGGTGTAAGTGCTACTGAAGTGGAGATTTATGTCTCAGTGTAGGAGAAAAAAACTCATTTTGAGAAAACGGCCTTTAAAATATGTATTGTAATTGAAATCTACAGACACAAATAGATCCAGGGATCTGCAAGGATTACACTTAACAGGTCTTTTGGTGTTTTCTTTTCACTAGTCTGAAAGAACCACTTTGAAAAACCCAAGAAAAAAAATCTCAAATGACAGGTGCAAGCAAAAAAACATGTTTTTGCCGGCAGTAAGTCAGTGTCTCCCCTTAAGTGAGAAATTATGTTTTCGGACACTTAATTTCATGTTATATGCATGTTATTTACAATTAAATGAAAATGGATTATTGTTTAAATTTATATTAAATGCTATTATTTTATATTGCTTTGTTGACCCATTTAAGTATCTTCACATGTAATTTCATAATTATTTCTATTGACTTTGAAATATGGTATGTTAAAAAGTAATGACACATTTTTTTGTCATAGAAACACGTAAAGCACAATACACCACTCTCAGTAACTGGGTAACAAAATTTAAGTTTTATAGGACACACGAAAAATAATGTGACATGTTGGACAGCCAAATAAAATTATGCAAAATACTGTGAGCAAATTAGCGGGATACAATATATTTGCAGAAGCAGTAATAATGACTATTGAACAATACGTATAATCTATGTCACGCTGGACCACAAAAGAAGGCCCGGCATGTCATTTAAGGGCAATTTTTTAAATCGAGATTTATACCTCATCTGAAGAGAGGATGAAATAAGACTTTCCATTGATGTATACTGGCCTGGTTAGGATAGGACATAATATTTAGCCGAGGAAAAATCTGGAATCTGAGGGTTTTGACAAAAAAAAAAAGAAAAATTTATAGAAATATTGAGGGAGAAAACGCCTTTAAATTGTCCCAAGTTGCAAGGTGACTGTGATGTTTTTTTAGCTGTTTGGACTCTACATTCGGACACGAGGGGCAACCCCCTTCAAGGCAGAGGAGCCATGGTGAAGGTGATGGATGGGTAATGTACATTTGTCCAAATCGCAGACAAAGAAGATCACATAAAGCTTACACGATCTTAAAAAATAAAGGTGCTCAAAAGGTTCTCAAGCGATCATAGAAGAACCATTTTTGGTTCCACACAGAACCATTCAGTCAAAGGATCTTTAAAAAAACATCTCTTACTTACCTTTTTATAATCAGAAGTACCTTCTTTTGCCACAAAGAACCTTTAGTGAAACAGAAAGCTTCTTCAGATGTTAAAAGTTCTTTATGGAACCATTTAGGTTCAAAGAACAAAAAGGTATTCTATAGAGCATCGGAAGCGACCTCTTATTTTAACAGTATTACCTCTGAAAGGCTGAGGGTGAGCGCAAATTTTCGAGCAGGAAGGAAACTGAAATTTTGCGGTTAAACTATTCCTTTAAATCTGATTGCTTAAAACAACATAGTAGAACACCTCTACTCAGCAAGTATCATTTAATGTGGGTTATATTTGTAATAAATATCAAACTTCGGCCTCATACAGCACACAGCGCAGAGCATTAGAAAAAATCCACTTCATAAAAATTATATCATAACCGCAAATTCGGGACAGTTCTGCATTGGTAAACGGCTTTTAACTCTGCCCGGGCCCTGTCCCGAACCAGGAAGTGAAGTGACATTCCTGTGGCTGTCATATAAAAATCAACTTCTCCCTGCTTAGTGGTTAATTTACCCACAATGGGAAGCAGATCGATTCCATAAGGAGCCATAGAAAACATGTCTATGAGGCAAAACCTACACAAAAAAACAAGGCCATCCACAAACCCAAATGCATGGGTATTATTGTGGTAACTAAATCACTTATATTCAGACCACAATAGTTTACCACATAGAATATAGACTTTTTCTAAATAAGAACATGCACTGTAAGAAAAAAAAAATCAGTAGAAAAATGGATAATGTCCCAAACGGCGTAAAATTACCAGTGCCGTTTCTGTTAAGTTATACGAGCATTTCCTTCAATGCTAAAACACAATGCAATCACTATACGTGTAAAACACCTGTGAAAATTCAATACAGACTTTTCTTAAAATGCATATAGTAGTGTAATAACGTAAGCACACGTTCTGAAATGCCAGACTGTGCCATATAAATACAACTAACTTCTGAGAAAACAATGAACAATGATGGAGAATGGGGGGTATAAAGAGGCAGACACCGCACTGAAGAGGGCCATTACTGCAAGAGGCTCAGATCTAGATGTTTTCCAAGGTTCCCTCAGATGTGCTGCCAAGCCCGTATGAAAGCCCACAAATAACAAACACTCTTATTACATCGTGACATTTCCAGGCACTCTTACTCAATGGCATTTCTGTTAAGACTTCTCCATTTATTCCTCAGCTCTGCTGCGGCACAGTTATGGCCTCTTCGTCGCCAGCATTTGGAAATCTGGATCTTTGAGTGTGACCCTGTGTAAGAGGTACACAACCTTTAGGGACAGACAGCGATGTACCTTACCATCTGCGAAATTCTGTGTCCTTCTCATCTCCAATCAAAGAAAGGCACTATGAAGGCTGACATTGTGGCATACAGTGTGGGAAAGCCCTTCACGTCCTGTCCTGGAGTGAGAAGCCTTGTAAAAGAGCCATGTGGGGAGTAAAAGTTTGTTCCTCTGGCTGCCAGTGCTCCACACAGGCCTGTTCATACATCTAAGCCCACCTGAAAACACACGGACACTCTCTTGGCTCATGCACACCCATCCATTCAGAAAACTTTGCCATCAACATCAAGAAATACTCTGCAAACATTTGTCATTTTCAGGAAGGAATGTGAGATTAAACTTAATGAATTCCACATGATCAAAAAAAACTCAAAAGCTAACTAAATAAAAAAATTATAAATCTGTCTGTTTGTAGTATAAAACACTGAGTTTATGGCCAGAAAGAGGCCCAGATAAAAGGGAGCGTATAATAACGAGGAATAAATGTGTTTGGTTTTTGGCTGTCTCACATTTTCCAAAGTCCAGACAGGTTCTCTAAAACACATGTGTTAGATCCAAAACTCAAAATCCCAAACCCTTGAGGGCAATTACAAAAATAACTGCAATTACACTGTAATTACTGTTATTATTGAACAAATGTTTTGTTAAAAAATCAGTTTTATTTTACCCCAAATTCTGTTTTAGGTTTTTATTCAGTTTTAATGTTATATTTACATTTTAATAAACAATAATAGGGCCCTACGAAATGTGTTACGAAATGTGTATATGAAAGAGTTTTTGTTGATGAAATTAAAGTCATATATATCAAGTGGTTGAAAACTTGATAGATGTGACACAAGGCTATTTATCAGAAATATCTGTGATTTTTTTTTTTTACTATCTGTCATGTTCTTTATTTTTCAAAAATGGCATTTGGCTGGATCGAAAATATAGCTAACCAGACAAACTATAATCAACTCCCGAACCAACTCTCCAATGGGCTTAACCCAAATGATGAAAACCTTCATTTGAGGATTGAGGGTAATATTTCCATTTCAAAGAAGGGTGGGGCGTGACGTTATTTATGCCTGGAGAGAAGCATGATCCATTTCTACACATTTCACAGTCTCGGATTTCCTATGTTCCATTTCAAACATGTGGGACAGTGCCTTTGTTGCAGTGGTCCTGAGCATGCGCGGACCCCCAAGGGACCTCTCTCCTGATTGGATCCATATGTCTTCCCACGACCCCTCTGTGAGCATCGGCATTATCTCATGGAAAAAAAAAAAAAAAAAAAAATTGTACAACGGCGGAACATTTTTCCTGTACAGATCACCAGATATTGGAATAGTATAACTTGTAAGAGAAACATTACTGTCTCATATAAAGTAGAAACAGCAGCATAAGCACTTACAATATGATTCACAATTGTTTCATTTGCCATTTGTTGTGTTTTGCATTTTATAAGGAATTTGAGAAGGCTAATCCCCCCAAATTTTTTTGAGGGGGGGTTTTGTTTTTTTACTGAGTGAGTCAAAACAATGTATACATCCATTCTGACCTAGAATGCTTTGGTATTTCCTGTAAGTGTGTGTGGTGTGTGTGTGGTGGTCTGTGGTGTTCTATGGCGGAGAATTTTGCCACTGAGTAAATTCAATTCAGTGTTTGATTTACAACAGATTTCCAGCAGACACCACAGATGATTTAGCTGTAGAAATAAAATTGTTTTATCAGTTTGGCAGGCAATAAGGCTTGACATGATTATCCCACATATCACTGGAAGTATCCCAGAACGCACATACATATATACATACACATACAGATCTTAACAATACAAATCATTATGCAGTATTTGTCTTCAGCTTGTTTTGTTAAAAGCATCTATATACTTTTACAAATGACTTATTCATATGTTATTAACAGTAGAGACCACTAAAACTGGATGAAAAAGAATGCTAGAATAATAAAGCACTAGAATAATAAGGTTTATAACCACTGATTGCTTTATATAGGTTCCATCATGTTTTGGTCAGGACAGAAAAGTTCAGCAGTCTGTAAACATTTTAGTAGCCCAGCCCAGTCTGTTAGCATTGCTCAATTAATCCCTGCCTATACCATCTAAGCATATTTCTCCATCGATGTCCATTCAAAAGTATCAATTAATTCTAAAGATATATATACACATATATTTCAAATGTATGTACATTTTAACCATGACCACAATCCTCCGGAGATGTAAGACTATGTGCACAAATGAAAAAAAAAAAACACGGATCATGTTTATGCCCGTTTAGATCTCGTTTAATTTGATATAACAACATGCTAAAACACCTTAAATGTTAATATAACTACTATTTGATCAACAAAATAATATTAACATTTTATTAATAAAATAAAAATGCTTACAAGTTGCATAAAAGAGCTTGTTTTGCAGATGACAATATTTAAACAGATTAGGATAAAGTTGTGAAAAAATGTAATTACATTTATAGCATGTGGGAAAATTCAATATTTGAGATAAATATCAGAAAACCACTGTTGCAGTCTTTACCATTCCATAATGCGAAAAAATTATATTAATACTAATACATCTACGACTACTACTACTACTAATGATAATTTACTCATTATCATAATGCAAAAAAATTTATTCTCGTTACTGTATAAGTAGCCTACATCATGACTGCACGTCCAGTAGGTGGCAAACACACATAGAACGTGAAAGGCACGAATTAAAAAAAAATAATTAAATATAAAATGCTGAATCAAATATTAATACACATTTATGTATTTTGACTAATTAGAGTAATAATGCAACTAAAACACATTAATGTTCTGATGAATCATGATTTGTTAGTGAAAACATTCATGCGCAGTTTTCACGCCCACTGAATCATTCACTCAACCGATTCATTCACTCAACCGATTCATTCACTCAACCGATTCATTCAAAACACCGAATCATTCCCTCAACCGATTCATTCAAAACACCGAATCATTCCTCAACCGATTCATTCAAAACACCGAATCATTCCCTCAAAACACCGTCTTCATTCAAACACCGAATCTTCACTATGCAACCGTTCATTCAAACACCGATCAATTTTCCCTCAACCGATTCATGCTAACACCGAATCATTCCTCAACGATCATCAAAACACCGAATCCATTCCCCTCCACCGTTCATTCAAACACCGAATATTCCCTCAACCGATCATTCCTCACCGCTTCCCTTCCAAACACCGAATCATTCCTCAACCGATTCCATTCAAACACCGAATCATTTCCCTCAACCCGATTCAGCAAAACACCGAGTCATTCCCTCAACCGATTCATTCAAAACACCGAATCATTCACTCAACCGATTCATTCAAACACGATCATTACCTCAACCGCATCATTCCTCACCCATTCATTCAAAACACCGAAATCATTCCCTCAACCGATTCATTTCAAAACACCGAATCATTCTCAACCGATTATCCGTCCAAAAACAACCGATCATTCACATTCAACCGTTTCATTCAAAACACCCGCGCATTACCTCAACGCATCATTCCCTCCAACCCCGCTTCATTCAAAACACCGTTCATTCCCTCATAAACCGTTCTTCAAACCCCGAATCATTCCGCCCACCGATTCATTCACACACAGAATCATTCACTCAACCGATTCATTCAAACACGCTGATTCATTCAAATCAAAGACACTATTTGCAAACGGTCCTCGCAGTCTCTTTGTTTGGTATTTCCGTGGGGAGCAAGCGTAACAGTCAATAATTGTGTCTAAAATTGTAAGTCCTCAGTATTAATCACGTTTTTAACAGAACTAAGAATGTTACACTTGCAGTACTTACGTGTTCTGAATATGGTCGCGTGAGTTATCACTGTGTATATATTGCCTGTTTTGTGTTTGATTTCCAGATTAGATTAACATGCCCTCATTGAAACGGTGTCTTAACGTTCAGGCGCGGTAGTTGCGTAGACCACTAAACAGCATGATTCAACCACTTCAGGTCAAGCAAGATTGCAACTTTCGGCTGCTTCGAAGAAAGAAAGTTTTCAATAAAATAGTCTCAATCAGCTGTTGGTGAAAGTTACTTTAGAAAGTAATGCCTTACAATTAATTGCTTACTTTCCCATAAAAAAGTAACTAATCGGTACGGTAGTTACTTTTTATGAAATTAATGCTGTGTTTACGTTACTTTTGCTGTTACTTGGTAAAATCTTGACCGCTTGAGTTTGTTTGTTTTTAAAATACAAAAGTTCTATTTTTGGCAAATATAAAGCCTTTTCACACCAAAAGTGAAATGAATAGCCTCAGGCTGAAGGAAATGTGAATTAACTTCTGTACAGTAGAATGCAGAAGAAACATTGCGCACACACTTCAGGCCAATTAAAAAAAAGACACATCACTCCACAATGTTTGCTAGAGCAATTGTGCTTCCTTGTACGGTTGAACTGGATCATCGCAAGTCATAAGCAAGACAGTTGCTTATAGCATGGGATTAAATACATAAAGAAAATTTGTCTTGCTTGCTTAACATTTTAATTATTGCGGTTTTGCGTCATATTCTGACAGGTGCTGGATTACGAAGTGGGTCCGGTGTGACTAGTGGCGTACATATAAACACTGAATAGTGGATTACTTAAAAAGATTTGACTTCTGTTTGACTTTTGTTTGCAACGCCTTGACTTGTAGGACATTTTGCTCTTTGCACTGACAAGATGAAGCATCAAATGCATGGTGCAAAAATTGAAAAACAAGGTCCATCTGCTTTAGATTAAAGTCTACCAACTGCAAGATCTTGAATCCCTTCCCCTGACACCTTCATCAACTCACAGCGGGAGTCCCGAATTAGAATTCTTCCATGGAAATATACATTCTTTGAGATTTAAATTAGTCCCTGTACTCTACCAGCCTTCAATAATTCTATATATATATGTATATTATATATCTACCATATATAATTATATAATAGATGTTATATCTAGATCATATATAATCTATAAAGACTAAACCCTATTTTAAATAATAATCATTGTTGGCTTTGAAATAAGTGTGCGATTATGAAAAACGCTATAGAATATCGACTTCTACTTAACTTTAAAACTTTACAAGTAAGCCTGTACAAAGTAGCAAAATTGCCTAACGTAACTCCACAATTTATTTGAGTATAATCATGGTGAGCATTCTGTATTATATTATTATTTGTATTTAATTATTACTACTTTATTTATTTAAAATGCATGGGTAGATAATTGGGCGTCCAAGAAAGAGAAAGGCCCGGATTGAGGGAGCAATGTTAACAGATCAAGGGAAAATGCCAAAACAAAGTTCATGAGGTGCTTCTGTTGTCTGTTTGACAGTACACAGCACTGTTTAAACACTCAATGGCAGAGTCAGAAGGAGTGACAATATTCCATGTCTTTGATCTGCATTGCACTGAGCCTTCTCTCAAATAAAAGATAACACTTCTAGTTAGGGCCCCTATGATACATCCGCTTGTATTCTTTCCCACCCAAATTCCGATATTGCCATTTCCATTTGGTGTCGGGATTCAGTTTTAATTAAAAATAATTAATCAAGAGGATAACTGATCAATTGAATTCATACAACTTTAACAATTTATTGATTTATAAAAATGTTAACAATGATAATAAGTTTTCTTTTTTTCTGAAATTGTGTTGTCTGTTTACCATATTTAAAATAATATGTTTGTGTATCCTTATGTACATTGTCTTTTTTTGTTTTTTTTTTAAATATAATTTTGCCTGTGTTAATGCCCACAGCATAGATTTTATTTTTTGCATACGTGTGTTGATTAGATTGTAAATATTTCACCTTCATTTCCTTTAATAGATCTATTTTACACTAGGTAGACAAAATAATGTCCCAATAAACCCATTAAAATAGCTGTTTTTTTTATCCCAAGGCCATTCATCTAGATTCTAGACTTTCAATCTGTTGGCAAAGCTTCAACATTTATTTAGCCTATTTATTTATTTTTACCAAATGCTGCTATTTTCTCAGGTTTGGCCTATAAAGTAATGGCTTTTTCTCCCCCTTCCCCTTTTCTGCTTTTGCTGTGTTTTAGAGCCAGCTGGATAAATTATGCAATTAGAATTGTGTGGGTGTGTTGTTATGGATGTCAGAGTGTGGTTTGTATGAGTGAACTAAAAAATGTGCATGTGTCTGTGCGTCTGTAAAGAGAGAAATTATACTGTTCTGTGAATCACAAATCCCACTGCTGTATATACTAGCAAAGTACTGCTGGCATCTATTGGGAAAAGTTTGATACTGTGTATAAGATCTTACTAACAGCTCATTTTTTGAGATATAAACCTCAAATTTGGAACACAACTTCTTTAGATTTATGACTTTGATTTTCTAGCAATTTTGGTGTTCAACATGTTTTATAAAATATATAATTTAGATAAAAATGTGCTCATAAATCATTTTTATGAACTAAAACCCCTGTCACTTTTTTGTTTGACTGAAGAGAGCCACTGTCCTGCAGAGTTTAGCTTCAGCTTGCCTCCAGCTTTAATTGGGGTTGAGGCTAAACTCTGCAGGACAGTGAAGTTCAAGAACAGGATTGGACACCACTGGTGTAAAGGGGTCATATGATGCGATTTCAAGTTTTCCTTTCTCTTTGGAGTGTTACAAGCTGTTCGTGAATAGATAAGATCCCTAAAGTTGCATATAGATATTCTTTATAAAAGTTAAGACTAGTCCACACCCTCCTAAAATGCCTCTTTTAAACACGCCCCCCACATGTCTACATCACGATGTGGGAAGATTTGCATAACGCCACCCAAATGTTCACACAAAGAAAGAATGCGTAAATTTATTGTTGCTGCCACTGCCGCCGCCATGCTGTGAAGTGGCTGGGTATCGATTCAGATGTCCCGATTCGATTCGATTTCGATTCGCAAGCTCTCGATTCGATTCTCGATTTTTGTTTTTATTACATTCAGTGAATATAGTTTTAATAAAATGCTATTGATATTTCTAAAAAATTAACAGTAAACATCAGTTTACAAATGGTGAATTAATAAAAAGAAATTAAGCCTGTACATGCCTGTATTTTAAACCTATACTTTTTTTTGTATGGGTCCTTTTTTAAACAATAATAGGGCCCTATAAAATGTTCTTAATTTTTCTGGTAATCAGATGAAGGCATAAAACATTAATTTAATTTATCCTAATCAAATTAAAATTAAACCCTTTTATTTTTTTGGCAAACAAAGAGCTGCACAACAGGTATACTGTTCAACTTAAAAAGAAAACAGATGTGATTATTCCATTAAAAATAAAGATTTATTAATATTTATAAGCAGTAGTAGCATTGAGTCTTAGAACGCTAAAAGTAATATATTTCTGTCACAGTTTCAAGTTAAACCGAACTTTTATTTTGACGGTTGCCGTGAAGAACTTGCAGCTGCTGTGTATGTGATATGATGGTAGTTTTCTCAAATGAAACGGTAAAATGCTAATGAAGTGACTCTCAGAGCAGCTGGAGATGACATTCGTGTTCATATCATCATATAGTGAGACGGCAGAAGCTGAAAACACCGCGAGCGTCATCCGCGCGTTAGTATGTGTGTAGTAAACAAAACAGTGCGCCGCGCCATCCGCCATTCATTCATGGCGGAAATAATGGCGCCTTATGCGTGATATCAAATGGTTCCGCAGATTTATAGTATTACTATAGTATTTCACCTGAGCATTGCGAATTGCGCGTTTGGCCATGATAAGTGCTGAATGAATGATAGGATTTCTGTTGTAACATCGCACAAGTAAGTAAGTGTGACATCTAGTGGAGAAGACTAATGTAAGATTCACATTAATCAGATCTTGTGTTAAATATTTGCTGAAATAAATACCGGTAAAGATCGATTCGTGGCTTTTGAGAATTGATATCGAATCGACGTCATTTAAAAAAACTATTAATCGAAAAATCTATTTTTTTTGCCCAGCCCTACTCCTAAGACACTGTGTTTCGTTGCGAAAGCGAAACTACATTGTTTGGCCTTCTATAAGAGGACACAATTAGAAATCAGTGGTTTAAGTTGTATTTACAACACTGTTCCAGAACAGTTCAAAACCCAATATTCCGATGTGTGCAGCGCATTTTATGGAGTACTGTTTTCTTGATCCTGGGAGAGTAGACAACAATGCCGGCTGTTCTGACTCCCAGTCTGTAAGTACGTTTTTTATATTAAAAAAATTAGCCACTGACGATTCAAACGCGAGTTTTGAGCAGTGTAGAGTAGCGCTTGTTGTTTGTCATTTCTCCGATCACAAATGCAGACATGGTTTTGTGTTTATGCAACGCAACGCGTAAAAGACAGTATAAGTCATTATAATAAGTGATTATGTCCCACTGGATGCAACAAATGCCTCGTTATAATGGGTTTTAATGTTTTTGTCTCGTCGCTCCGGGACACGGCATCACAATATGGTAGGGGCGTAACATTTCCGTCACACGCTTGAGGTATTCGGCCAATCACAACGCACTGGATAGCTGGCCAATCAGAGCACACCTCGCTTTTTAGACCGATGAGCTTTGTAAAAATCGAGCGTTTCAGAAAGGCGGGGCATAGAGGAGAAACAATAATGTACTTTATGTGTGTTTTTTGAACCTTAAACCGCATAAACATTTCATTACACCAAATAATGTTCTTTTTAGCAACATCATATGACCCCTTTAACCTATTGACTATCTACTAAACATTTCAAATAGCATCCCCAGCACTTGTTTAAATGTGTTGAAATCATTTCAAGTTGTATTTTGCTATTATTGCATATTAGAAAGAATGTAATGTCTCTATTACCATTTTTTAAGATAAGAGGGTGATGAGGCTGAGATTGTGCCGTTTCATTTGGCAAGTCTCACTTTATCTATCTTCTGAATATATACATCAATCTTCTTTCCCCTCAGGCAGGCAGGTTTTCAGGAAGTCATGGTTCCTGGTGTCATTTCTCTTATCAGGTAGACTAGCGGCAGATCCTGAATCAGCAGGTAAGACACACACTGATGTATGCATCTCCTAAAGCTTGTTTAATTACTCCTCACTGTACCCGAGCCTCCTCCGAGCCAACACCATTAATGCAGCTCTGCCTCGGAGCGTCTCCCTCTGGCCTCTTCACTCTGTCCTCCTCTGGGCTTTCCCTAATGATTCAAAACAGCTCTGTAGTCGGGCTGCTCCCATGTCCATGTCCCATTCTTGACTCCCGCTAGCCTGCATTTTGCATACTGTAGTTATACTGGAAGTCATATTCAGCACAACATGCATTACAATTCAAATGTTTTTGAAAGAAGAACATATCTCATGCTCACCGAGGCTGCATTTATTTGATCAGAAAAACAGCAAAACTGTGAAATATTATCATTTCAAAAACTATTTTCTATTTTAATATATTTTAAAATGTTATTCCTGTGATGGCAAAAGCTGAATTTTTTAGCAGCCATCAACTATTAACATTGTCACATGATTCTTCAGAAATAATTTAAATATGCTGGAGCAAATATGGTTGTGGAAACAATTCAACTCAGAAATTGCTAGTAAATTTCACAGTTAATGTCAAAGAAACAGCAAGTTATACACTGAATTAAATGTGAAAGTCTGAAGTAGAAAGAATGAAACCCGTTTCCCGAAACCACTGTTCAAACAAACATTCACTAAAAGCATCACAACCTTACATGGATGGAACTATAGTTTACATGGATGGAACTATAGTTCTCGATTTGTGGTTAGAAGCGTAATGCTCTGTTAGTATGATGTGGATTTAATCTGTCATTAAAGTGCCCCACCTGTTGAAAAAAAAACAGCATATGCTGGTTAGGTATGTTTTGAAGCTAGGATGCTGGTTTATGCTGGTCCTTAGCTGGTTTATGCTGGTCCTTAGCTGGTTATGTGCTGGTCCTAAACTAGTCCGACCAGCTTAAGACCAGCACATGACCATCTAAGGACATCTAGAGTGTGCATGTGCATAAATGCCCTGGAGTATGGCATATGAGGGAACCTGAACCCGACGAGCAAAATAAAATGTAACAAAAAACAGTGTAGTAGTCATTTTCTTTACAGCAGCATCTTGAATCAATTATGAACTTATTACTCCAGCACCTGCATGTGACATCATTAACGACCAACCAACGTTAACCAACATGGTTCAAACGACAGAGGTGCGACCATGTTACTAAGGTTTTGGGAAACAGTCGTGACTAATTGGTTAGTTTCTCCAACTATGCATCATACTGTGGTAGTTAATCAGTGAGTTGCGTTGTTGTGTGAGAAACACACCCCTGAATATTGGCTCAGCTTAGATATTTATAGAAGTGTGGATTTATGTTGTGTCTTCGGTCAAAGAAAGAAGTGTATTGGTAGATCTGGTATGATCAGTGACTTATAAAGATTCTGCTTTTCAGAAAGCAGTATGAAATCAGACTTTCTACACACGTGCATCCTCCAACAGAGCCACATTTCAGCAGCTGGGCAGAGCAGTTAATGTTTTGACTTTGACCCAAGGTTGAAACCGCTGGCTCACAAGAGTACATATCCAACTGTGCAGAATTGTTTCTTTTATGGGATAAATATTTTACCAGCATCAATCATGCAGCATTGGTTCGATTCAAGACCGTGTTAAAATTAAACACACTGCTTCATTTTGCCTTCCTGATATTTTTTTTTTGAAAGATGTTTTAAAATATGAATTTAGTGATTTTGCCAGAGGGTTAATCCATTTTCATTGCTGAGACTGACTCTTGGCTGAATATCATCAATAATGTCGATGATTAACTGCTGTTGCATTAACATTACACGTCCTTAAGAAATAAGGGAAATTGAGAGCAATCATGTATCACTAATCTAATAATCTAAGCAGATTGTCATAAAAATATTTCAAAACAATCCCTTAAAGAACAAAAGAGTAAGGGTGGTGGGGAATAGGGGTTTTATGAATTCGTATTAAAATAGGCCTCAAAGGGCTCGATTACTATGATGAACACAACATTATGATTCATATTTCAAAACAAATCACAAAGGGAGTATGTATGTAAATACAGTGGGGAAAAAAAGTATTTAGTCAGCCACCAATTGTGCAAGTTCTCCCACTTAAAAAGATGAGAGAGGCCTGTAATTTTCATCATAGGTATACCTCAACTATGAGAGACAAAATGAGTGAAAAAAATCCAGAAAATCACATTGTAGGATTTTTAAAGAATTTATTTGCAAATTATGGTGGAAAATAAGTATTTGGTCAATAACAAAATTTCATCAATACTTTGTTATATACCCTTTGTTTGGCAATGACAGAGGTCAAACGTTTTTCACAAGGTTTTCACACACTGTTGCTGTATTTTGGCCCATTCCTCCATGCAGATCTCCTCTAGAGCAGTAATGTTTTGGGGCTGTCGCTGGGCAACACGGATTTTCAACTCCCTCCAAAGATTTTCTATGGGGTTGAGATCTGGAGACTGGCTAGGCCACTCCAGGACCGTGAAATGCTTCTTACGAAGCCACTCCTTCGTTGCCCGGGCGGTGTGTTTGGGATCATTGTCATGCTGAAAGACCCAGCCACGTTTCATCTTCAATGCCCTTGCTGATGGAAGGAGGTTTTCACTCAAAATCTCACGATACATGGCCCCATTCATTCTTTCGTTTACACGGATCAGTCGTCCTGGTCCCTTTGCAGAAAAACAGCCCCAAAGCATGATGTTTTTACCCCCATGCTTCACAGTAGGTATGGCGTTCTTTGGATGCAACTCAGCATTCTTTCTCCTCCAAACACGACAAGTTGAGTTTTTACCAAAATTATATTTTGGTTTCATCTGACCATATGACATTCTCCCAATCCTCTTCTGGATCATCCAAATGCTCTCTAGCAAACTTCAGACGGGCCTGGACATGTACTGGCTTAAGCAGGGGGACACGTCTGGCACTGCAGGATTTGAGTCCCTGGCGGCGCAGTGTGTTACTGATGGTAGCCTTTGTTACTTTGGTCCCAGCTCTTTGCAGGTCATTCACTAGGTCCCCCCGTTTGGTTCTGGGATTTTTGCTCACAGTTTTGTGATCATTTTGACCCCACGGGGTGATATCTTGCGTGGAGCCCCAGATCGAGGAGATTATCAGTGGTCT
This sequence comes from Sinocyclocheilus anophthalmus, assembly GCA_018155175.1. Taxonomy (NCBI): domain Eukaryota; kingdom Metazoa; phylum Chordata; class Actinopteri; order Cypriniformes; family Cyprinidae; genus Sinocyclocheilus; species Sinocyclocheilus anophthalmus. The sequence goes on along the minus strand of JADLZN010000884.1, from coordinate 482,289 downwards.
TGTATGTCTTCCATTTTCTAATAATTGCTCCCACAGTTGATTTCTTCACACCAAGCTGCTTACCTATTGCAGATTCAGTCTTCCCAGCCAGGTGCAGGTCTACAATTTTGTTTCTGGTGTCCTTTGACAGCTCTTTGGTCTTGGCCATGGTGGAGTTTGGAGTGTGACTGTTTGAGGTTGTGGACAGGTGTCTTCTATACTGATAACGAGTTCAAACAGATGCCATTAATACAGGTAACGAGTGGAGGACAGAGGAGCCTCTTAAAGAAGAAGTTACAGGTCTGTGAGAGCCAGAAATCTTGCTTGTTTGTAGGTGACCAAATACTTATTTTACCGAGGAATTTACCAATTAATTCTTTAAAAATCCTACAATGTGATTTTCTGGATTTTTTTTTCTCATTTTGTCTCTCGTAGTTGAGGTATACCTATGATGAAAATTACAGGCCTCTCTCATTTTTTTAAGTGGGAGAACTTGCACAATTGGTGGCTGACTAAATACTTTTTTGCCCCACTGTAAATGCAAATAAAAAGATTAAGAAAAGTAAAACTCAAAATCTGTTTTCTGCAAACCCTCCATTATAGAATTAATCTTCTTTTCAGCATTTTGTGCAAAATACATGAGCATTTAGAAAGAGGTTATTTTTTGCCTTGGTGACTTTTTGACTGGTGGTTTTCCTGTGGTTGATCTGAGTCAATATTTGGAGAACTCAGACAGATTCATAAGTAGTTTCTTTTACAAGCCAAACCAATGGAGTGAGAATGGAGTATTTCAAAAGCAGCTCCAACATTGGTTGGTAATATGATTTGAAAATGTTTGGAGAGTGCAGACCATGATCGTAAAATGATTGCAATAATATGCGGCCTATAGAGAAAGATGATTTAACTCTTTTGTTTTTTAAATTAACTGATTACAGTTTGCCACTGCATGGGGCTAGCACTCCATAAAAAGTGTCCATGGATATATTATTATTATTTTATATAGAATTTATTGTAATTTGGGTAACACTAACAATTACAATGAGCAATGCATGTGTTACAGCATTTATTAATCTTTGGTAACGTTAGTTAATAAAAAAACAACTATTCATTGTTCAGGTTAACAAATAAGACCTTATTGTAAAGTGTTACTAATTTGATTAGTAGTTCTACCTTTGTAGTTTTGCTAAGTTGCAGTGCTGCTTTTTTATAACTTTACTCATGTCATTTTTATGGACTTTATAAAAAAATAAAGTCTTAAAACTAGTATTAAAACTGGATTACCAGCAGATTAAAACTGCCAGCAGATTACCCGTTAACACTGGAAACTTCTAGGCCCCAATCACTTACTGTATATGAGGTTACCCAAGGTTCTGTTTTTGGCCCTTTTTAAATTTTCTATTTCTATTTCCTTTGTATTTCCCATAAACACAATATTTCACTATGTGACTACAACACTTACAACACACTGTATCTTGCATTGAAATATGATGGTAGTTACCCTTAGAAGTCTATTTTGGGTTGCTTTGAGAAAGTTAGATATTGGGTAGCCAATAATACTCTATAGTTAATGGACAGAATCGGTCAACGGTATAGCTAACTATCCTTATCTCCAAAAATATATAAGCTACGCTCATCCTTATGAGTTGTGCGCAAGTAAACAAAGTTTAACAAAAAAAATATACATTATGAATATATGATTTACAAGGTTAAAAAAAACTGCAAAGACAACCACAAAGTGAAGCAGTGTATTGTAGTGGGCAGAACAGATGAATAGTTGGCTGTATAGTGCACAGGCCAGCAGATTACCAGAGCACAGCTGCTGAGGGTAGAAGCTCACACAAACAGCTGTGCCATCAGGACAGGCAAACAATTAACTGCCTCCACTCTGCACAGCACTGTAGTTATTGTCCATTGGTCAATGGTCTGCTTAAATACTGATAAGGCAGACATTTTAGTCTTGTGCCACTGCAGTCATAGTTAATTGTGACAAATTAACTCATACTCTCAATTGCAGAGGTATAACAGAGCCTGTGATTGGATCAGGTTTTGTACAACAGGTTTTGTCAAGGCTTGCATTTTATGGTTGCTGAAGCTAAATCAGATGATAAACGCTGATCTATATAATTTGTTTTTTAATTTAAATGGTTAAATGGTTTAAATGGTCATTCAACAGGCGCACTGTGCTTATTTTCACATTTAATTTAAGGAACGTAAAAAAACCCTGCAAAAATTATTTTCTTTGATGAATAGCAGTTGTAGCTTTAGGCTTATGCCTTAAATGCTTTTGATAGTATTCTCATTTGGCAGGCAGGGGGTGCTCTGCTCAAGCTCAGCAGTGCTCCAGGGTGCTGCAGACGATATGCAGGAAACTGATGATTCTTTGTTTATTGAATTCTTATTTGACACTCTACTGTACACATTCTCTTCCTCTATGCACTTGCCTTTCATTTTTTACTGGTGAGTCTGACCATGCACAGGTAATTTGTCTTTATGCACATATGTACATAGGTTTATGTACAAAGGATTTATTTTAAAGGATTTATTTCTGTTATAATAGTTTGAAGGAGTGTAATGGTTCAGTTGCGCAGACTGAAACCTCTTGGGTTAGCACTTGTGGAGGATGGGAAACCAGCATATTTAAGATTGTTAACTCACCCTCTGATTAGATTAAATGAAGCATTTCAAAAAGATTTCAATTTTATAAAGCCTCTAGAGTAAAATAACAAGTATTTGTTATTTAGTTTCATACAAACAGACAATCAAAAATAAATGTATCGAGTTATTTGCAGTTCAATATGATGGGTATATAAATGTAAATGTTCCAGTGTGGAAACAATTTGCGGTACAGCCAAGGCTTTCCACATTTTGCACCAAATGTGTATTTTAATCACAGAAACATTCAAAGGCAGGAAACAGAGATGGCGTCAGATGCCCTTTCCTTTTGAGTCAACAGGCAACTGTGTCTGAGTGAGTTTGAGAAACACTTAATGGCACTTTGCCTCACGTGGTGGTTTGGGGCTGTGGGGACCAGCGCTGTTCTTACAATCATACTTTTTTTCCCTCCCCAAGACCAAATTCTAAAGTACATTCCCAAACGGAAGTTGGTCACAGCGTCAAACAAATAACTTTACATGGCACCAGCATGATGTACTCACAAGTAATATAATTTAGATTTAAAATGGTGTTGAGAAGTTTTTCTGGGCTCCACAAAGCCAAATTTCCACATAGAGGTCTGTAATTATGTCTTTGCCTTTTTCACCATATATTTAATTCAACCACTAGTGGGAGTATTAAAAGCTTGGAAAACATTTGGAGTGTATTTTATATCTTAATGAAGTGCAGTTGTTTCATGGTGAACTTGCTCTCCTAAAAATATTTATTAGTAAGTGTTTTAAGTGGTACAAAAAGTTTTGCTGTGCAACTTGATGGTATTTAATCTTATAAGCAAAGCCCAGCTGTGGGACAAGTAAACTATTATAATGGCATTATAAAAATGATTCATGAAATATAAAGTTGTTAACTATACAGTGGATAATTTGATCCACTGCTGCTATTTTAACCATAGCATGCTATATATACACATATCATGTGGTAAAACACAGTGTCAGAGGCTTAAAATGGAACAGTGTTTAACCTTACAGCAGGGTGGCAAAACTGCATTCCTATAGCAGCTAAAAGATTTAGGCCAGATTTTTGAAGTCTGAACAGTCAAGTTTGAACTCTAACCTCCAACGTGCATCTGGCTGTGACAATCTTACACTGAAAGAGACACTTTAAGTGCTCTTGACAAACAGTCTAATTATGGGGCCACAAAATTCCCAGTGCTCATTACAATTATAATGAACAGGGTAAACTAGAGCAGATGTGTCCTAGTACAATGCTTTTTCAATGTGCGCTTGAGTACTGTAGGGCAGTGTGAAATTCTCTACATGGCTGCGCTATGTAGATAAACATTTGTTAATTTTTTTTGTCAATACATATATAACAAATTATGTTTCGTAGTTTAATCCACATAATATCCAGTACTCTACACTCTTTTCGTGTAGCCGAAGGTTATGGCATAAAGTATGCAAAGTAGGGCAGAGAAATAGGCTTAGTGATTGCATTAATTTAATGCAATCACTAATTCATTTACGATCACCATAAAATGTTATTTTTAACCACAATTTAAGGCCCAAGGTGAATAATGTGTAAAACTTTTTGTGAAACACAAAATTAGTTCTGTCATGACAACTCTCGGATGGATTGGCATTTTAATGTACATGGCAATGTTAATGTATTTGGTATTGGCTAAATAGATCTGCTACGCTGCTGCGGCAGAGCAAGTACCGAGACTTGCTACTGCCAATACATCCCCAACATGCTGCTGTGAGCATGTAAGAAATATTGCTGCTGCAAATATAACATGCATGAAATAACCCCACACAGCATACATGAATCACCTCGTACCAGATCTATACAGGTGGAGCTAGGGAAGGTGGAGGGTTTCTGAAGCAAGCTGCAACTGCTATCGGCAAGCCCTAGTCATATATTTGAATGTTGAGCAGCGAGCTCATTGGCTACCGATACAAAGAAAACCAATCAGCTGCGCCATGTGGTGATGTCATTAGGTCAGATTGAATTAGATGTATCGGACTGCGCCATCTAGAGTTTCATGCCAGAACTCTGTATTTCTGTCATGACAACTCTCGGATGGATTGGCATGATAATGTACATGACAATGTTAATGTATTTGGTCTTGGCGGAATACATCTGCTACGCTGCTGCTGCGGCAGAACAAGTACCGAGACTTGCTACTGCCAATCCATTTACAACATGCTGCTGTGAGCATGTAAGGATTATTGCTGCTGCAAATATACATGAAATAACCCCCCACAAAGCAGGAGACATAGAAGGGACAATACAAGCAAAAAACAAGAACAAAACACCCCCCAACAAGCAGATCTAATATTTCTCTGAACTACACTACCCATAATGCATTTCACTCAGAACTAACTGTTACAGCCGTAGATAGTGATCTTCAGCGTCTCCCGCAACACTGTTCATTGATAGGACTGTGATAAGCGCATTCTTCTGACGTTGCGTGCAGCTGAAATCAACCATGTACTCATCAAAATGAAAACATCGACCTTAGAAATAATGATGTGAACACTGGGATAATCGCAGATGTATATGGTGAACCCCCGTTGAAATGCATACACAAGAATGCTTATTTCGTTTAACCTGTTTCATGTCCGTTACTATCGGTGTGTCCTCAGAGTGATTACATATGCTCTAAACTGCGTTTTGCTCCAGCTGTATCAACACAGATGCTAAATGCTGCTGCTAATATGCTTAATATTTGCTCCTGCATACAATGCAAAATGCTAACATCACACTTAGTTTAAACTTGATTATATTTGCTAATTTTTTTATTCAATTAGGCAGACCACGCAATACACACACACACACAGCGATATGGATTAGAAAGCATTCACTTATCTTATCTGTTGATTTCGCTGTTCTGAAGCAAGCTGCAACTGCTACGGCAAGCACTAGTCCAGCGGGGGCGAACTCCAGTCCTGGAGAGCCTCAGCCCTGCAGAGTTCAGCTTCAACCTATTAAAATCACCTGCCTGTAGCTTCCTAATAACCCTTCAGACCTTAGTTAGCTTGTTCAGGTGTGTTTGATTAGGGTTGAAGCAAAACTCTGCAGGGCTGCGGCTCTCCAGGACTGACGTTCGCCACCCCTGCACTAGTCATATATTTGAATGTTTAGCAGCGAGCTCATTGGCTACCGATATGGAGACCAATCAGCTGTGCCATGTTATAATGATGTTATTAGGTCAGATTGAGTTAGACCTATAGGACTGCGCCATCTAGAGTTTCATGCCAGAACACTGTATATATTTTGAAGAATGTCCACACTTCTTTTTCCCATACAGTGAAAGTTTAAAGGGACAGTTCACTAAATTAAAATTCTATTGTCATTTACTCGAACTTATATTATACCAAATTGTATGACATCCTTTCTTCTGTGAAACACTACTTGTGAAATACAGCTGCTTTTGTCAATACAATGAAACATTGGAACCTACTGACTTTAATTATATGGACCAAAAAGGTTGGAACAAAATGAATGATAGAGTTTACGTTTCTGGGTGAACAATCATTTTAATTGGTTTTAGTTCCCCCAAAAATGAAATTCTGTCATTAATTACTCACCCCTCATGACGTTCCAAACCTGTAAGACCATCCTTTTTTATTTGTTCATCTCGGAAACACAAATTAAGATATTTTTGATGAATTCTGAGAGCTCTCTGACCCTCCCATAGACAGAAATGTAATTACCACGACAAGGTCGCATAAAACGTAGCAAGGAGATCGGTAAAATAATCCATGTGACATCAGGGGTTCAACCGTAATATTATGAAGCTATGAGAATACATTTTGTGTGCAAAAGAAAACAAAATAACGGCTTTATTCAACAATTCGTCTTCTCCACGTCACCCCAGCGCCATTTTGGAGAGTATACACTGAATGCAAACAGCATATGTTGTTCTGGACGTTGATCGTGATAGTACCCTTGCTGTCTATGGAGACTGTCAGGAGTTCCATCAAAAAATCTTCATTTGTGTTCCGAAGATGAACGGAGGTCTTATGGGTTTGGAACGACATGAGGGTGAGTAATTAATGACAGAATTTAAATTTTTGGGTGAACTATCCCTTTAAGGTAGTTATTATTATCAATTAAAAAAATACAGTATCTTGGCAAATATTATGAAAACATGCATAGATGAACTGTTGTATTAAGTTATAAAACTGTTTATTACTCATTACAAAATGTTACATAGCAACCTTGAGTGTTACTCCAAACGTTGTTGGAGTAAATACATTTCTTGAAGTTTAGTTTCTACTACTAATACATCAAAAAGAAAGAAAAAAAGAAAAAAATATATATAATTGATTACCCCTAAGAGTACTGTGTGTTGCTTTTCAAATTTTCTTGGTACTTTCCCAAAATCTTTTGTGCAAACAAATCATGCTTTTTTAATTAAAAACTATTTTCTGGCAAGTGTTACACTTCATTTAATACAGACGCAAATTTGACTGCTGCCAGCACTTACAGACCTAAAGTTCAAACAATATCTAAAAGTTTAACAGTTAGCTATCCTTAAACAGAAATGGTTGGAAAAGCCTGTGTGGGCTTATCTAAGTGCTCCTAAAATGTGTTTTCCCCAAATGTAGTTTTAAATTTCAATTGTATCTCCTGATAAAAAAGTCCTCTGAGTAAGCAAGCACAAGTGTACACCAGCAAATACAAAACTCACTTTCTGACACTTAAGTAGTCCTGCATTTTATCCTCTCACCGTCCTAAATCGCTCTTAAGCCCCGCAGTTCAGAGCAATCAGAAATTACAGTAGCGAGTGAACATGATACAAAATGCATTCAGTTTGTGAAGGTTATGTACAAGCACCTCAGTCCTACATTTGACTAACACATTCCACATTGCTCTGGTGATCAGGAGCGAGTTTTGCTGGGCATGAAAGGAGCTGAAAGGGAGCCAGCAGACAGTGATCAAAGAAGCTTGTGAAGCCTACCTCACATTTTATCACTGACATTTAAGATTCCTTCAAGGAAAGCTTAGTTTGTTTTATTTACATGTAACTGTATAACACACCAAACTGCAATACTTGGGTCTCTTTTCTGCGTCTTTATCAAATGTGATATCTCATTGCTTAACCCTTGTAGGATTGAAAAATAAACATATAAAACTACCACACTGTTACATTAAAAAAAAAATAACAACAGCAACAAAAACATACAGTCAAGAGTAATGTGAAAAGGTCCAACATTTACCCAGGCAGCTCTTGCATTATCGTATCATAGTGTTTCAGACAAAAGAGCTCTCAGAATGGACCGAAGTAGCACTGTCACATTGCACTGATTTGTCACTTGACTTTCCTTTGGGTGCCTCCGTGGACATCATGCCCATCTCCACTTGGGCACCTGTGCCAAGGCAACATGTTTTCGAACAAGCCAACTGACACTTTCAAACAGTGTGGTGAGTACAAGCCACGATCAGCCCAGTTGGCCCCGGTTCAAAGAAATGTGCAAATCATAAACTTGAGTGGCAAGAAGGTAAATAACAGAAATTACTGCTCCCGTGTTAAAGCATTTATAAAACACTGCTATTCACTGGGTACATAGTGTGACCATGCTTGATGGGATTTTCTGGGGAGCATCAAGTTTGAGTTAAGCATGGGCTGAGCGCGTCCAGCCAGGGAATATCAGACTGCGCCACCTAGGAAAGTTTAGTGCTGGGGTGCACTGAAGAGAGTTGAGGGGGACTGAAAGCTGGCTGGGGGTGAAGGGCCGACATGGGGTAGAAGCCAGGGTGCAGTATGTCCCCGTATGAGGTGCCCACTTGGTGCCTGTAAATGTGGGCGGGATTGGTGGACAGGAACTGTCTTTGCATCATTAAGGAATGAATAGCGAAGGGGGGCATGAGTGGTGACAGAACAGCATGGTTCTTCAAGTACTGCAGTGGATGGGAGTAACTTGGGGTAACGTGGGAGCCCAAGCTATCACACATGTCCTGGACCTGAGATACAAATGTCCCTGGATACAGTCCTTGGAACAGGTGGGAGTGCAAGGGAATCTTGTGGCCTTCCGATGAGTAACTGCTGATGTATGCCGTGTGAGTAGGTTCTGCCGGCTTCATGGACTCACTGTCAGCTTCCGGTGTCCTAGGTTTCCCTGGACCATCTCTTTGTGTCGAGCAGTGCAAGGGTGTCACAGCCCGAATTTTCTTCTCCGACGGTGCGTTTTCCAAATCCTTAAGGGTCCTTTTTAGTGGCCGTGCAGTGCAGATGTTCTGCGGGCTGCTTTTGGAGCTCAGAATGGGCCGAGCCATCTCATCGATCTTGTAACCCAAGGTCTCTTCTCCCCTGCCATTGTGTGCTTTATCCAGAACCTTTGAGTGAGATTCGGTTACCTTTTTAGATTTGGACACGGTCATGGGAGGAACACGACAGGCCCTGGGATGGTAGTCTATGCTTGAGCTCTGACTGTTGCCTGCTTGAAAGAGAGAGGAGTTTTTAATGTCCTGTTGTATTGTGGGATGTGGGATGCCACAGAGGGAGGATGTGGAAAGAGGCAGTTTGTGTGGAGAGGATTTTGGGAGACTCAAATCAGTTGGTTGCTCCTCTGTTACCCTTTCTGCAGGAGGTCCCTTTTCTTTCTGACCTAGCCGGGCACTGTAATTCAAACCCACATTGTCGGGATGCTGGCTTAGGGGAAAGCCCTGGGCGGTCTCACAGTCCCGAGGGTAAACATCTCTGCTAAGGTACTTGCTTATCTGCTCCTTGCTCAGGTGGTGCTCGGCTTGTCGGCTTAGATTGTGAAGGTGAGGTGAGGAATAAAAGTCACTCAGGAAGCTGGGAGCCTGGCCAGGACGAGGCATCTCAGCAGATTTCTCCATGCTGGAATGGAGGTCAGCCCTTAAAAGGTATGGCTCTCTTATCAGGGTAGGCTGTGGCTGGGGTATTGGTTCTCCCTCATTACACCCCTCTTTCTGAGAGCCCTCTGTTGAGGACCTCCTGTCCTCACTACCTCTGGACTTGAAACTTTGAGCATGCTGGATAACTGATGGGCGTTTGATCACCATGTTGGTCTCTGCAGCGGAAGGAGCCTGGGAGCTCTGCTGTCCAGAAGATGACCCTTCTGTACCACTGCCGGTCAACCTACTGACTAATGGAGGTGGCGGTCCGTATGGGTAATTATTACGCAGTCCTGTTCCACTGACTTGGGACAGCATCTTCTTCTTAGCTAATGGGGACATGATACCAGGATTACCCCTAGGGTAGAGGAGGGGATTAAAACTGAAGCATGCTTCTTCTTTTTTAGGGGGGTCAGCCCTTTCGGGTTGGATTTCTGGAGATGTGAGGGGTTTCTGCTTTAGAGTGGGCAGCACCATTCCCACCTGGTTTTGGCCCTCTTTTGGCCTAGACTGTTCAACATTTGCAAGGGCACCTGGAGGCACCTTGTATTCCAGCATCCCATGCTGCCATTGCTCCGGTGTGTGAGAGTTGGGGAGAGGATGACCTTGGTGCAGCGGCATGGTAGCAACAGGAAACACGTCACAATCCTCTGATTTGAGTGGTGCACAATCTTGTGGAAGTGAGGGTAACACATTCCCATTTGCATGCTCATATGTATTATGGAGCACAGGTTGATCTTCATCCTTGATGACTAGTTGTACACCTTCATCTTCAAAAAGAGGACTCTTTGCTTCTCTGTCCATCTGGGTTAGAGCCTGGTACTGCTGGCTATCCTGCTTCTCCAACAGCTTCTCCTGGAGCTGTTCTGTGTCCTCCATCCCCTATAGACATACAGAAACATACTTAATGGTAGAATTACACAAAGAAACTGGACAAGCATACATTGCTTCTCATGCTAATACACTCACACCCACACATTAGTTAAAGGGATAGTTCGCCCAAAATGAAAATTCTTTCGTTAATTCCTCACCCTCATGTCATGCCAAACCCAAAAAACCTTCGTTCATCTTTGAAACACAAATTAAGATATTTTGGATGAAATAAGAGAGCTTTCTGACCCAGCAACGCAACTGAAACGTTCAAGGCCCAGAAAGGTAGTAAGGACGTTGTTAAAATAGTCCATGTGACATCAGTGGTTTAACCATAATTTTATGAAGCTATGAAAATACTTTTTGTGGGGGAAAAAAAAATCAACAATTTATTCTCTTCTGTGTCAGTCTTTGATGTGCATTCACAAGAGTACCACGGTGCATACCTCTGACTGAAAACAAGGTGCAGCACATTCGGGTTCTACGTCAGAACGCCGGCTCATGCGTCAGCATGCGTCGCCGGTACTCTTGTGAATGTGCGTTGACATCGGGCACAAAAAGTATTCTTGTAGCTTCATAACAATACAGCTGAACCACTGATGTCACATGGATTATTTATGTTAATGTGTTATGTTAAGTTTAACTATGTCCTTACTACCTTTCTAGCCTTGACCGTTTCAGTTGTATTGCTGCCTATGCAGGGTCAGAAAGCTCTCAGATTTCATCAAAAATATTTTATTTTGTGTTCTACAGAAGAAAGTCATACAGGTTTGGATTGTCATGAGGGTGAATAATTAATGACAGAATTTCCATTTTTGAGTGAACTATCACTTTAAGTCACATGAGGTGCCCCTGGGTAGGTAATATAATATTAAAAGATGTGGAATTCAATGTTTTGAATTGGTATTTTATTTTTTAATTACTGAAACCGACAAAAATTAATCTTCACTTTTTCAGGTTACTGTATTTTAAAGATACTTTTGTATCCAAATAAGCTTTACATATCTTTATTGCAAAGGGTTTGAACTCTATTTTATGCTTATTCAATGAACCACAAACAATTATTGCACATGCACCTGTGGGATAGTTTTTAAGTTTACAGGCAATTAAGGTCACAGAAGAGCAAATTCCTCCTCCAGATCCCTAGAACCCGCTTCAAGACCAGGGGATCTAGAGCCTTTGAAGTGGCTGGTCCCACCCTCTGGAACAACTTACCAGTTTACATTAGGATGGCTTTCACTTTATCTGACTTCAAGTCATATATTAAAACCCATCTCTTCTCTTTGGTTTTTATTATGTAGCAAGCAGAATGTGGCTCTTGTATGGATTTAATTTGTGTACTGATTTTTTTTTCTCTTTATTGTATTTTACGGTTTGTTTTGCAGCACTATGGTCGGCCATGTTCCATGCTTAAACGTGCTCTAGTAAAATAAAACTGAACTTGAAAAAACTGAACTTGAACAGTTACAATAACTTAGAACATTAAAGAGACCTTTCTAGTGATTCTGAAAAACACCAGAAGAAAGATGCCCCGGGTTCCTAATTCCCATGCCCCTGCATGAACATGCTATAGTCCTGCTGCAGGGAGGCATGAGGACTGTAAACGTTGTCAGGGCAATAAACCAGTGTCCACAATGTAAAATGCTAAGACAGTGCTACAGGGAGACAGGAAGGACAGGTGATTGTCCTTGCAGTGGCAAATCACATGTAACCAGATGTGTTTGCGAACTTGCAAATGCTTTAGTGGAAGAGCAGGGAAACATCTCACAGCAAGACATGGCAAATCTGGTGCAGTCCCTGAGGATGAGATGCACTATCGTACTTAAAGCAGCTTGTGGCCACCAGTTTGGTGGCCTACATTAATGTTATGTTGTAGCCTAGTTTAGGTTAAACACAGATAAGCACAAACTGCATTATTACATTCATAAATAACACCGGTAAATAAAGCGAAATGTTATAATATACAAACAATAAACACAACACCTAGCCTATATGCAAATTTGAATGGTTTCAGAAGAAAACAATAATGAAAAATATAAGTTGCTAAACAAGCCAAAATGAATTAGGCTAATTCAATGCAAAACTGAAAGCAAACGGTATTCTCGCGTAGCCTACCTCTCTCATTCGGCATTAATCCAATTAAATGTGTCCATATTTGCGATGTATTTGAATGCAAAACTATTCTTTATTATGTAAACCAGGCTTACATATCGTGCTTAAAAAACATCCTCTTCACATGAGCAAATGTGTGTTTGGCCTGAGCTCTGGCTGAACGGCACCGATTGTAACTACGCAGTACGCACTATTTAAATTAAACAGTGTATCTACTGTATATTTTTGGTTGACTGTATTTTATTCTGATTTTTCCTGGTTTTTGTTTCTCAAACACGATCAGTTTTACCAGGGATGAGCTGCTGAACATTCGGCAGAACACACCACACAATCTTCTACCGAATTTCGTTTATTCGGACATTTTGCTGAACGTTGTACTTGGTGGAGCTGCGGCACTGATCAAGTGCTTCAGGACGCGCAGATGGGGGAAGCGAGCTGGCGTGCTCGTGAAGCTCAGGATCAATGGTTCGGACTGCTGAAAAGGATTATTGGTGCTCCCCTGCCTACCCTTCAAGAACTGTATATTTCCAGAGTGAGGAAAAGGGCTCAGAAGATCCATCACATCCAAGCCTTCTCCTTTTTGAACTTTTGCCATCTGTTTGGCGTTACAGAGCACCGAATACCAAGAAAGCCAGGCACAAGAACGGTTTCTTTCCCCAGGCAATCTACCTCATGAACAGTTAATGTTCTCCCATTGTGCAATTAAAGTATGTGCAATAACCTTATACTTATTTATCACCCTAAATCCTAGTACATCCCTACAACTTTATTTTATTTTATGTACACACCTGTACATACAATTTATTCTATTTGTGTGGTGCCGTGCGCCACACAAATAGCCTATGAGCCAAACTCAGCATGTCTCAGTCTTTTCCTTTCGTTTTGTTAATCTGTTTTATTTAAGTCAAATATTTCGCGTATTCATTCATTTTATAGACTATGATTTAATAAAACCAGATTTTGTTATTTTTAGTTAAACTAAATTTTTGTTGCTTGTCTGCGCTCGTCCACCACCTTTTTTCTCTTCTCCGACCCCACAGCTCTCTCCGATAACTCGTGCTATTTCTCCATGTTGAGAGTTTGGTGTCGCACATATTGCACCTGACTATGCATTCTTATCCTTTTCTCCGATGAACTGAAAATAACAGGAGTGTGTCCATCTCACAAATGTAGAATCCGTCTCTGCAGTTCTCTCAACCATCTAATTCCAGCAACAGGAAAAAGACAAACTATTTTACCCGCAGATTTTTTTCTCTTGTGCTGTTTTGCGGTGTTTGTAAATTCACCACTTAATTTTGAGTTAAAATGTTGTTGTAACTTGCGTTACTGAGATTGTAACGAGTAATAATATTACCCAAATTTTATTAGTAATGCGTTATATTACTGCGTTACAGCAAAAAGTAATATACTACTGTAATATTATTACTTTTGTAAGGCGTTACTCCCAACACTGGTGGCCACACGAGATGCTCACAGCAACTTTTTGATGTTTCTTTTTTTTTTTAAATCAAGCTTAGTATCAATATAGCTCTAATGCTTAGCCTACACTTTTGCAGTCCAGAATGTGAATAGGTAAAAAGAGAAGGGTGAAAACTGAGATGACTGATAAAAAGGCATATTATTCTGTTTTTACCTCAAAGTAAGTTTCATGGTCCTTGATTTCATGAATGCTTTAAGAGTAGTCTGCTTTTGGATTCAGTATTCACTTTCAAGCATGATATTGATATAACCAGTCAGACAGTATATATCTAACTGCTTTTAGACAGATGGGAGAGATTTTGAGATAACATTTCTAAATGTATTATGTGTTTGAATTGGACTTTAAGATTTGTATCTTGGACTGTAAAATTTCAGTATGCATTCATGGGTTTATCTTCCCCAAAAATGTAAACATTGAGCATCCCAGGCACCATCCAAACATTTTGAGCGGTCTGCTCAAATCCATCAGTCTCTTTCCAGCTCCCTAGTGAAGTTTGGGCCATGGCCATGTAACGATTCACTCAACTCATGATTCGATTCGATTCACGATTTTGATTTCATGATTCGATTCACAATTTATTTATTTATTTTTTTACAAAATGAGATTTAAAGGGGTCATATGATGCTTTTTTAAAAAATATTTATTTTGTGTATTTGGTGTAACAGAATATGTTGACATGCTTTAATGTTAAAAAAACACAATTTTTCAAATACTGTACATTATTGTAGGTCCTCTATGCTCCGCCTCTCTCAAATGCTTCGTTTTCTACAAAGTCCCTCCTTCCGACAATCGCAGTCTGCTCTGATTGGCCAGCTGTTCCAGTGCATTGTGATTGGCCGAACAAAAAAAGCACGTGTCAGAAATGTAACGCCCCCTTACCATAATCGCGAGCTTCGTCTTTCAAAATAAATGTAAAGACAGATCCCAAAAGGGGAACAGAGTCTCGTGACAGACACAGTGATGAAGCTGGTATGTGTTTGCAGTACACAAGCCACGGTTAAGACAGCTGACTCCACTGTGATGTGACCCTGTCTCTCTCTCTCTCACTCTCTCGCTCTCTCTCCCTCTCCTCTCTCGCTCCTCAGCACGCACACACACACACACGATGTGCCAAACTCCGCATTTGAACAGTCAATAGCATATACTTAAACTAGTAACAAAACAGTAGCTGTTTCAGAAGTGCCAGATTGTCATAGCACAGTCAGAATTACCTCCTCTCCTAAGTACACGAAACAGTCGTCCATAAAATGCACTGCTGTTCCGTTGTAAGTAATCTTAAAGCTTTCTAAATGCATCTACTTTCTGAAGGCCAAATAAAGTGCTTTTGCTTTTGCTTTCGCCTAGAAACACACTCCTTGACATGACTGCTTCAACACTAACTGCAGTTACTGCAACCCCCTGCTTTCTTTGCGTGAACATTTGGGGCGTCATTATGCAAATAGTTCCACATAGTGAGGTAGATATGTGGGGGTGTGTTAGAACGGGCTGTTTTAGGTGGGTGTGGCAGAGTCTTAACTTTGATCAAGAGTATTTCTTTGGTTTTGAGACTTTAGTTTTTGCAATTTCAGGGATCTTATCTATTCACAATCAGCTTGTAACACTCCAAAGAGAAAGGAAAAAATGTTATCGCATCATATGACCCCTTTAAGACCAAATAAAACAAAAATGTGTTTCGTTTATTATTGCTTGAACAAAATGCTGCATGTTTCTTTGTTAAATTGAAATATACCACTATAATAATATACTAATATAGCAATTGTAAATTATTGCTCTTTTGTTGGTTTTGATTTATTGTCCTCATTTGTAAGTCGCTTTTGGATAAACGCTCTAAAACAAATTAATTAATGTAATTTAAATACAAAACTACATTGAAATTTTAAAACAAACCCCAAATCAAACAAGTTAGTTATACAAATAAAATAAATCTCTTAATATAAACAAAATAAGTCTTTGTCTGTGCTCTTTCCATTTAAATTAGAGGCAACCACTGCATTTTAATCATCATGATCCAAACAAAGATGCTGCATGCATTCAACATGAGCAGTTTTTACAATCTAAATTAGATTGTCTAATTTCGAAATTTGAAGAAAAAACAGAATGGTCTGACTTTAGCTTTATGAAACTATACTACATAAAACATATCTGCATGAAACGGAAACAGCAGACGAGCTGAATGAGACGCAGATTCACTCTCTGCCAGCAGGTGGCGCTTAAAGTGTTTTCTTGGTTTCCGCTGTAAGCAAAGCAGCGCTGCACTTAACTCTTTCCCCGCCAGCATTTTTGAAAAAAATTTTTGCTGCATGAATATTTGAATATGCAATACACCAAAATAAAGATCAGAGACTCTACTTTTAAACAAAAAAATCGTTTTTTTATTCTAGCTTAAAGCATTCTTTTTTTTATCAACACTTGAATATAGGTAGGTTTCATAAAAATGTATAATTTTGAGCAAAAAGGTGAGAAAATCATTTTTTTTTATCAAAAACTACATCTGGATAAAATTCAGTACGATTATCAAAGCATAAATCCAGTAAATCGCTACCATCAACACCTCCAAAGCTTGCACAGACATATACCACTTCCTGGATCATCATTTTACTCCATAACATTACAATTTTCATTTATATGCTGCCGTGCGTGAGATCGCCCCAAGTTATTTATCATATGCATCTGTTTACATAAGAGATCGCTAGTTTTTCCGTCCTGTTCACGTGTGTTTTTGTTCGGGAGGTTTTGTACTCTTTCAGAAGATGTGTAATAGCGCCCCCCTTGTGTATAACAGTGAAAACACGAAAAGCCGTAAAAACTTGTCTTTGGCGGGGAAGCGCTGTCTTCTAAAAGACGAGATAACTCGTCAATGGCGGGAAAATAGTTAAGACCTTTTAATATGCATTATACAGAGGCAAGATGAAAAGAAAAAAATACCATCGAAACTTTTCTAAAGACAGTAATTTCCCGTCAGACATACATTCATATAAACTCCTACCCCTAATTGAATCGCGGTTTGTTTAGCATCTCAACCGATCAGATATTTTAATTGATTTTCAACCGGCTCACGGTTAATCATTACATCCCTATTGCTCGGTGACAGTGCTTGCATAGGTGTTAGCCATTGTGGGACAATGGCTGATGTGTTACATCTGAAAATAAATTCAGATTCGGTTACAGAAATGCAAGCCAAAATTCAATGACTTGGCAAAATATGCAGAAACAGACAACCGGGTAAACATTGGCGGTGCCAATGTTTAGGGTAAACATTGGAGGAATTTAATGGAATCTTTGGGTTCAATTGAGACACCAAAATTGAGAGGTTTCGTCTCCACAGGTAAGCTAAACTCAATAAAGCCACAGATAATTGCATACAAAGGAATGTCAGTCTCCTCAATGCTGGGAACATTGTGACTAGGTGCTTAAAGTTGTTCTAGAAGGGGGGGGGGGGGGGTTTTCTGAATTTATTTTAAGAGTTTGAGAAAGCTTTATATGTGCGGCAGAAACCCTACGAACAAACTTGCTGAAGAATGCTGTGAGAACAGCATCTACATGCTAATGGCCAACATCAAAGTCTTTTTCAAGAGGCGCGCAAGTCGTGTGCATCAACAGATGACCTTGCGCGTACACACACCAGGATCTGAGCTGCAGGCTTAAAGCTGATACCTCAATGTTTTCCCAATGCAAATATCTCTTCTCTTTAACACAAATGAGATATAAGATGAGGTTGTGTAAGCTTTGCATCATTTCAGAGCTGAACAAATCAGTGCCAAAATCCTCTAAATGCAGTCTGCTTAAATGAGAGTAGAGAACAGAGTCAGCATGATTGCATAAAAGAGACAGCCGACACCTGCTGCCATCCTCGTGATCCAGAGCATGATGCAAGTTTTGCACTTTGGACAAACTTCACATGTCTCTAATGAGCAGATGCTGTCCGGAACTTCAGAGTGGTGACAGCGGTGCAGAGGAGAGGCATGTACCGCCCATCCATTCATTATCAGTGTTGGAGAAAGAGATGCACAGATGTTTGACATCAGCTGGTGTCAAATAAAAGGCTGGCTCATCTCTTTTCCTCACTCAACCCAGATGAATGTGCAACTACACGTGAATAATCACATGTTCATACATCACATTACGCAGCGTGGAGACAAATAGCTTGTCCCAACTTGTTTTTGTAGGCTTGAAAGTAGCATGATCTACTATCTGACAACTTTTGACACTATTTTATGGTAATTTATAATGTGGGCCCTAAATGTGTATGCTAATGGTACTTTTGTACCAAGCTGATAGTAAAACATTCTATGAAGAGCAGCTGCACACATGAATAGTCAAATGCTCTTCTTGTCCTTAATGCTTGGCGAGGTATTAATGTAAACACAGTTGGCTGTTTCAAATGAATGTAAACAGACATGACAAAAAAAATAAAAAATCAGATGTGTGTTCAATACAGGATCTATGCATTATGTCTTGCAGTGTAAATGAAGCCTAATAGACCTGTCGCTGTGTATTATGTCAAACTCTGACAGCGTAATGTCGGTATTACCATGTGATCATTGAAGACATTGCCAATAATACCATTACCATTATTATCTAATCTTGAACAGTTACTTGAATAAGCTAAAGCAATGCTTATTATTAAATATTTTTGTCATCATGATAATTTTTCTACAATACTTAATTTAAGGCTATACATCGTCAGTGTTATATTATTGGTTTACTACTATTTATTTTTTAAATATTTAAAATTAGTTTTATTTTTCTATGTTCTATTAAAAATTTTTTTTAAAGATGTATTTTTTTGGGGCATTTTTTGCCTTTATTGTGACAGGACAGATCAGAATGGACAGGAAGCGAAGTATAGGGGGTGGAATTGGGAAAGGTCCTTGAGTCGGGATTCGAACTCGGGACGCCTGTAGCGCAATGGCGCTTTATGTCGGCGTGCTATCTACAAGGCTATTGGCGCCAACTTTTCATTTTCATTTTAGTTAAAGTTTTAGTGATGTTTTTTTTTTGTTATCCATTTCTTTTTATTTTAAAATTGCTAGAATTTAAACCTTTTTTTTTTTCAGTTTTAAGTTATTTTTAGTACATCAATTTAAACTAAATTAAATGTTGCTTTGGCAACTAGTTGAAATAAAATAAGTTGAAGTTTTTTAATGTTAAATTTTTTATTTGTTAATGTTTATTTGAAGTAAAAACTATAGTTTTACTACAACCCTCTACATTGCGAGTAAATCACTAAATCTTACTCTGGGCGACTAAATGATGTCTATTATTAGCCAATGGCTAATAAATTCTCAGATTTTACTCGCCAGTGTGTGAGTTGGATGCTGAGTATATGATTAGTACAGATATATTTTCACAGAACACTCCGACTGAGCGCTTCAGAGTTTCACTCTCCGTCAAGCGATCTGTGATATTTTTCAGTTCATTTGAATGGATGCGCAGCGCACCTGTGCTTGTGTATTTGGCGTAACGTAAACTCTAGTGTGAAGGCGCACGACTCGCCGTCGCTTTCTCTCACTGTGAGCAAAGAGCGAGAGTCTTACATAACATGCAGAATTGATGCGCTACATGTAAACGATATTCTTTGTTGTACTTTCCTGTAAAAATAACAGAGTTCCTATGGAATTCTTCAGCTTTTAAGAACTGACGGGTTTTCCTGTAGTAGGCGGAACTAACGCGCAAACGACAATCTCATTGGCTGGCGCTCCCCTATTATCGTCCCTGTTTTGATTTCAGTGAATCAGTTCGAGCAAACGCACACAACCTGATTAATATTCATGAATCCAGTAGCTCATTAATCCTTAGTGCGTTTTTATATTGTTCTTATTAGTAGAATTTGTATAATAATAATATCTCATCAGTATTATTGTTCGTTTTTTTTTTACAGGAACACTGAATGACCAAAAAAGCACCAGCCCAGTCATAATTCATGGTTACCAGTTGAATTTCTAATTACTAACTTCTATTATTAAATAATACGTGATTATCATATTATAATGCTTGACTGACTGATTTTAAGAGTGTACTTTCAGATATTTAAAAAGCTGTACCATTTTACAAACATTATATATGTTTGTGAAATGGCATAACTTTATTTATATATATATATATAGTGTATAGTATAGTTAGTTTCATCTGGCAAGTACCAAAACATTTTTTTGTTCGCGCAATGGCGTTCAATTGCCCAAGGGTCCGTAGTGGGTTGTACTATAATCTACTAACTATAATAACCGGTATCCTTTTGTTTATTTTATATTAATTATGGATATATAATTTTCATATAAATAAATTTGAATGCTGCTCTAAAATCGAATATGTTCTACAGCATAAATTTTAGCTGGGGCAGTGAAATTTGTGCCGAGTTGTGAGGTTTTCGGTAAGCTCAAATGAGAATGAGCCTCTTTCCAAGCTGCCATTTGAGAAGACACCTCTGAAAGCATGGTGTGAATGGAGACCTTTGACCTGCGGGGTCACTCTCTCTATCACCCTTTGGACACTTGAACAAGTTAACAGGAATGTCTTGGGGCCTCAAGCAGCCAGTGACTAGCAGGCAAAATTAGCCAGCTGTAACGCGGCATGACCGCCCGTTGGCTCAGCGCGCGTCATTCAATAGCGTTGATTGTATTTGGCGCCTGAGGAAGGGCTGATTTAACAGCGCTTACAATGCTCTGATTCTTAGCAGAGCAGCACGCCTATATTTGTACATGCCCTGATTACACTCCACTGACTCCAAGACAACTCCCAGCATCTCTCTCTCCAAATTTCCTATATAACTAAGTTCTATAACTCTACTTTAAGTGTTTTTTCCCCTCTTTTCGGTGCTCCAGTCTTGTCATATCGGCTCTGCTTCAAACAGAGAATTTCATTTTCATTTTCTGCCTTGTACAATGTACAATCAATTATCTGGAGAGGCCTTTCAAATTACACAACATACCAGACAGATGAGCTAAGCATGCAGCTGGAAAATAACCTACAACAGGCCTTTTTGTTTCCACACCATAACCCATTACTCATTTCATGTGCGGTGGAAATGAATACGGACCGCTTAACGGCTTTGAAATGTGTCTAAATTTGACAATTCGAGAGGAATTTTCAAACAGCACTTTCATCTTCTCTGTAATCATTTGCTTATTCATGTGAAAATAATAACTCAATTTTCATTCCCTTCCACGGCCATGCTCTCCTTTTTTCATATTTACGCTTAACTGGAGAGACATTTGCAAATCACCATGGATTTATTGGCTTTAAGGGATAAAAATAAGCACGGTTTCTATAAGAACAAAACTGCAGCATGCATTGTGCCCCATTGCATATTGGTTTCTAAGACGTGATAGGAAAACATTTCCACCGTAGCTGCTCTGTGCACAAAATGTCTTGTCGATTAACAAAAAAAAAGAGAGAGAGAGAGAGAGCACGGTCATGATTTCCTCCACAATTCATCTCTTTCAAATTGATTTGTGAACAAAACTCGGAGGGAGCTTATGGAAAATGGAACTGGGGAAACCTTGTGCTCTGCAGTCTAGAGATTCACAGAAAATAACAGAATCGGGCACAGCTAATAAATCGCCTGCTGTCAGTCAGGCAGACAAATAGCATTTGATTTCCATGCTGTACTGGAGCAGTCAGAGCTTCCAAATCAGCCCAAATAATTATGTTAAAACCAGCTACTCCTGACAGCGCTATTCTCACACGTCTGTGACAGCTTATTTGTTGAGAAGAGGAAAGGCACCCTGCCTGAAGTGGTCTGTCATGGTTGTTTTTCCAGCCAACTTTTTAGGGACCAGGCACCTATTGTATCTGTATTATTATTCTGCATTTTCTGCACTCAACCTTATGACAGCCCTAAGAAACCATGCACACTGGACAGGAATGTACACTACTTGTGAAAAGTTTGGAAGAATTATTTTGTAATGTTTTTGAAAGAAGTTCTTCTGCTCCCCAAGACTGCATTTATTTGATCAAAATACAATAGTAATATTGTGAAATATTATAACAATTTAAAAGAACTGTTTTCTATTTTAATGTATATTTTAAATAGTTTTTTGTTTTACATTTTTTTAACCGCTAAGCTGAATTTTCAGCTTCAATACTACAATCTTCAGTGTCACATGATACTTCAGAAATCATGCTTCTTATTATTAATGTTGAAAACAGTTTTGCTGCTTAATATTTTGTGGAAACTGTTATACACTACCATTCAAAAGTTTAGAGTAAGATTTTACAAAATAGTAAGCACAATATTCAGCAACATTTATAATATTGAGTGCCAATACTTTTATAATAGAGCAGCAAATCAGCATATTAGAATGATTTCTGAAGGACCATGTGACACTGAAAACTGGAGTATTGATGCTGAAAATTCAGCTTTGCATCACAGGAATATATTACATTTTTTAAATATTAAAATACAACACAGTTAATTTTGAATTGTAATAATATTTCACAGTATTACTGTTTTTGTTGAGCCTTGATGAGCATAAAAGACTTCTTAAAAAAAAAAAAAAAAAAATTTTTTTTACCTAAGGCCAATTTTGGCGCTACTAGTCACTCAAATGTTTTAGCCCCATTGGAGGTTTTAATGACATACAGTTGTGCTATTGCTGTGCTTGGCACTGTACCTTTTCATCTAAACAGGTACAAGGACACAATGAAAAACTGACCAGCTCTGGGACTTTAACTGAGGTGTCCTTTTCGCTCCCAGGTTTTTGTTCGTCCTTTGGCCGCTTCATGGTTGTCATCTTTGTTTTTACAATGCCCTCCTGAGCACTTCCCTCTTGTTTGCGGGCTTTGACGGGTGGAAGGGGTTTGTCTTCCTCTCCTTTAGTAAATCTCTCATAGGGTAGGATGAGCCTGAGGAAAAGGAGGAAGTGATACAGGTTAGCAGAATCAGACTGATTCATCATCTGTTTGCACTTCTATTATTTTAAACATTCCTGTCTTCTTCCTCTGCTGTTAATAATAATAACTGATATCATTGTTTCCTAAGGCTTTATCTGTTATCCTAGACAAACTGAAATTGACTCATGTAACAAAAAGAAACATCTCCTTCCTGTGAACCGATGTTACAGTAAATGTGGTTTTGTTCATAATAGATGACTGTTTTTTCATACAGATACTTTTAACGCTATGGGCTTGTAAGAAATATACTCTCTTAAAACTCACTAGATTATTTTTTAACTTAATTTAGTTTTTAAATCACAAACCACCATTCAACTCGTGATAGAAATTACATTATTATATACATTAATGCCATTTCAATAAAATGATTAATTTGTCTTGCTAACTTTTTAATTGCTAGAATTCAAGTATAAATATTCATATTGCTAATTTTGCACAATATTTACTTGTGTCAAGAACGCTCTTTACTAGCTGTGTTTCCATCCACCTATTTTTATGCGCATTTTGGAATATCGCATAAAAAAGCGCTGGATGGAAACGCCAAGATGCGCATAAATTCTAAAAATTTGAGTAGGATAAACTATTTTATCTGATAAGAAAAGACAAACTACGATGGAAACACATTTACCGAATAAATTCCTCCATGCGTATCGAAAAAGTCATGTGACTTTGCGCTATGAGACGCGATAACTTGACTAGCAGCGGACCGATCTCGTTCACAGCATCTATAGGTTGTCATGGTCATTCTGAAATGCCTGCGCAAAGTCTGTCGTCAAAGTATTTCTGTATAATTGTCTTACACGACTGCGTTCCCAAACAGCAGCATCCACCTCCGAAAGCATTCACAGCATTTATTGTGTTACATCTGCTCTCTCCGAGGTGCAAGTAATTTATATCATATATGAAAATTATTATATTCAGTGGCTTCTCCTATATTCTTAGTGATATTTAGTGCCATAGTTTACCAGGACGTGACGAATTTTTTTTTTTTTACCTTTTTTTTTATTTTTTTTTTTTTTGCTCTCTTTGACTCGTTGGATGGAAACGGTGCTTTATTGGCATGTTTATGCGATATTCCGTTAGTTTTGCGCATAAGTTTAATTTGAATCTTTGGATGGAAACACAGCTACTGACACTGTTGCTAACTTAAAACTACTTCTGTTTCATTGCGACTTTAAGATTAAAAGTCAACGTTTTAGTCACAGGTAAAAACAATACAATTTATATAAAAAAGGCAAAAATAAATAATAAAAGTCATGTTAATAGTTTCCAAGAAAGTTTGAAGTAAAACCCTGTTCATGTTAGTGAACAGTCAGCAACTGAGGCATAAAAGTGTGTTAACAGAATCAAAGCCAAGATGACAATAGATATGAAATTATGATTTACTTGAGAATGTTATTGGGGATGGAGGATCTGCCTTTCTACTCTTGTAGTTTGAAGTTTTTATAATGTGTCCGATGTGATTAATGAGTCTGGCTGGGAACTGTTGGAGGCATGCGGAATTATAAATATATCCTCTCTAGTACACCAGTCCTAATCCAAATACATTTCACATCTCGTGCATCACGATACACGAATGCACAAAAGGAGCAGCAGGCGAAGCCAAACATAAATATGATGGAGATGGCTTAATGCGACAGACAGCTCTATTACAATTATTTGTGATTTTTTTTTGTCTAGTTTCCCTCTTTTCATTCCCTTCATTCTTGTTTAATAAGATCTGTTGGTTTGTCAAGAGGGATTCATCTGCTTTAGTTTGTAGCCGTGTGTTTACTCAACGCCGGGATGTTCGGGGCTCTCAGAGGCGGGACGCACTGAGCACGCTCAGACAGGGGCTGTGCGGGAAAACTATGCCGGCTGAGGTTTGGCGGCCGGCCAGTGGCAAAGCTAAGCAGGAGCCCAGAGGGAACATTCATCTTCAGATCCCATTACCAAAAGAGTTTAAACATGTTACAGCTGCTAAAAGTGGAAAACGGCTCGGTCCGCGCAGTCAAATCAAAATAGCAGGCAGCTGCCAAATACCTGATTCCCACTGTAATGTTTCACTTCATGTTTACATAATGGAGGTATAATAATGCATAGAATGACTTATCTTGTTCACAGCTAATCCTCAGAAATCTCCCTCGTCTGGAACTAAATGAGTTTTTTTCAAACCCCCATAGAGTCCTTAGTAAGATTTAAGCGGGTCTTGTGACGCCCAGTTTTAAACCGTGTGCAAAAGGCGACGTTATATTTACCTAATATTCTCTTTCGATTAGCTGGAGGGAAAATTGTTATCAGATGTTGCCGTTTTAATTTGTCCTTTTTTTATGCGAGTGAGAGTTGAGATAAGAATGGAAATAGCCCCCCGTCACAAGGTGAGAAGTCAGGGAATAAATCATGACGAATATCCCCACTCATTCTCTCCACATGACCATTTATGGGAATAACAAGTCACCGTTCCTTTCCCATTTCAGTTCACAGAGGGGAATAAAAAACTGTAGAAACTCTTTCCTTGCAAGTTAGGCTGTGGAGTGTTTCCTCAGAGGGAAAATGTTTTTAAGAGGTTGAGGGTGTCTGTGAAATTTAAATTTTTGTTATTTTCATTAAACTCAGCAGCTGGCAGATAGACAGCGGTATAGCTCCATTTCATACAGCCGGTAAAGGGCACGATGCCAAGAACAGGAAATATGCAATTAAATTTCCTTTTATGAGAGAGAGAGATAGAGCTAAGCAAACACAAAGATTTAGTTTCAACATTGGTGGGGATAGAGATATACATGTACTCATACATTGCTTCTTTTGCAGTCTTAATCCATTCAAGGTTTTCTTGTAAATCTTTAGGGCATTATGGCTGGATCGATACCAATATGTTGGCTTTGATACTAAGATGATACGTTAGACGTTAGACAACAAATAAACAGTCTAAGGTCACCGATGAAATAAAACAAGTGATCAGTATGTGATCAGTCTTTTTTGCTGTTAATGCTGTTAATCAGTTCTTTTTAAAGCAAAGAAAACAAATCAATATGTGACCCTGGACTACAAAACCAGTCATAAGGGTCAATTTCTCGAAATTGAGATTTATACATCATGAATAAATAAGCTTTCCATTGATGTATGGTTTGTTAGGATAGGACAATATTTGGCCGAGATACGACTATCTGAAAATCTGGAATCTGAAGGTGCAAAAAAAAATCTAAATATTGAGAAAATCGCCTTTAAAGTTGTCCAAATGAAGTTCTTAGCAATGCATATTACTAATCAAAAATTACGTTTTTATATATTTACGGTAGGAAATTTACAAAATATCTTCATGGAACATGATCTTTACTTAATATCCTAATGATTTTTGGCATAAAAGAAAAATCGATAATTTTGACCCATACAATGTTTTTTTGGCTATTGCTAAAAATATACCCAAGCGACTTAAGACTAAGTCGCTAAGACCCTAGACTGGTCTAGGGTCACATATGTAAGTGTTCTGCAATTCATTTGGATGACACGTTTCTTTTTTGTACCACATAACTGCTGTATATAAGTCATCTGCAATTTTATCTACCACCTGAAAAAGTGAAATGAGACTAAAATCTAAAATTTGCTGAAATTTAGTTTCAGTTTGATTTCGTTTGAAACATTTGATTTCATCAAATCTTTTTAAATATGACTTTTTTTTTTAAATACTGCTGAAAAAGTGAAATGTAACAGTATCTAAAATTTGCGGATATTTATGTGTTCATAATAAAATCAAAATTTAGTGTCATCTTTATTTATACAATATGAAAGGACAAAATATTTAGTATGGGTCTACCTGCAATTTGATTTCATAAAATAATTGGAAATATTTCACTTTTTTTTTTTTTGTATACAGATTCTCATTGCTGCTTTTTGCTGGTTCTGTAGACGTTTTTTTCTTGCATAGCGTCCACCTTATATAACGTCAGGGTGGGGAAGCATTAAAATAATGTCATTTGACAGTGAAGGAAAACATGATATGCAATACCTATATTACATTCAGTAGTAATATTACATGCAAACCCAAAGAACTGCAAGACTGAAAGCACATCAATGACAGGAAGTAGGTTTTCCAAGAAAAGAGCAAGACCACTGACAGGGCCGGCCTTCAAAATAAAAATAAACAAATGGAAAAAGGCAAATGCACCATTTTATCACAAATGGTGTGGTGGGATACATTTAGCTAGGAAATGAACCAAAAACCTCCTTGATGTTCTGAACGTGTACTCACTGTGGGAGAACAAAGAAGTGCCACAAGAGCGATCTATTTACAGGACTATTTCCTCTCATGTGGCTGGAAACGAGGCTCATCCCCCTTCCTGTCCCCATTCCAAACATCTCGACAAAGACCGAAAACATCCTTGAACCCGAGTTTAACCGAACCGAACCACTGCCAGTAATGTACAAGTGCCATGCTGAGTTTTTCTCCCCATCAGACTTCACTTGTCAGTCCATTACAACTGTACAAAGCTTTACTGAAGACAGACCACTTCTGAAGCCATAGGACTCCTTTTTGAACCGTGGTTTTTATTTCCCCCCCTCTCGCTATTAAAAATGACTATGCAATTACATTTTGACTCAATGAATACTTAATATCAGGCTCTACAAGACATTTGAATCATTTTTTTAAATCAGCAAACAGATATATCATTTTTAACCTTCACAAAAACATTTGCATCCCCTTTTAGAGCAGCTGCAAAGTCATGAAAACGAATCAGGCCACAGTTCGAGAGCTGTCTGTAATCATAAGCTCTGCTGAAGTTATTTTAGTTCCTCTATCCAGCGCACTGACTGCAACGGTTCATTTTTAGGCCAGATCAACATGTTTTGCAGACTCTGGCTGGGCTCAGGTGTTCTCAAAGCCTGTCTCAGCCACCCGCTTCTGTGATGGAGCAGGAAGCGGCTGCTTATTTATATGAAGGCTGGACATTTACTGCAGATTAAGTTGTGCATATACTCACATTCATATGCCATTTAAAACCCAGCACTCTTAACTGAGGCCCACTTTTCTGGCTTCCTTTTATGTCCCCGTCAAAGAAAGCAGATGAGGGCTGGAATATTAATATACGGTTCATATCATCTGCACGTATTTAAAAATTATATTTAATGTGCTGCAGCCACATATTTTCTCCATCTGGCATCTGGATTTTATTCATGAATATGTTGCGTTTGAAGTTACATGTGAATTTTATCTTTAAAATAAGCATAAAGGTATTGAATAAAATGAGTTTAGATAAAATGTCCTCAAATTAAGAATTGGAATCATAAGAAAAGACCACCAGTACACTGAAAATAATTGAAACAAAGTAAATTCACTTAGAAATTGCTAGTAAATTTCACAATTACAAGGAAACAGCAAGTAACACTTTAAAAGTTAAATGACTGATTTATAGTAGAAAGACTGAAAAATAGTATTTTCTCCAATAAAATCGGTTTTATTTACAAATTTGATTTACAACTATGATATCCTGGTTGTTGGTTGCAGATCCAGATTTTTGCGAGAACATTTGTCCTTGAGTACAAGTACTTACCCCAGATAGCAAAGTTCAACTTAAAAACTGCCAGAATAAATTAATCATTTATTTGAGAAATCCAGACCTGGGTTATGTGTCACCTTGAGCCTGTTCAAAAGAATCTTATAGGCCGCCAAGCCATCGCAAACATAATTTTTACAGACAAGTACTTTTTTTAATAGCCGTTGAAAGTGGTGCATTTAATATGACCACCTTAATTTGTCCAAAAAAAACATTCAGTCACAAAGTGACTTTGCTGTGCAAACGGCCTCCTTGTCATTAATTCAGATGCATAATTTCTTTACGAATCGTGAGGAGAATAAAGCTTCCTGTATAATGTGGGCAGATAGGGGCATCATCACAGAGATAGCAGGCTGC
Organism: Sinocyclocheilus anophthalmus; assembly: GCA_018155175.1. NCBI lineage: Eukaryota > Metazoa > Chordata > Actinopteri > Cypriniformes > Cyprinidae > Sinocyclocheilus > Sinocyclocheilus anophthalmus. Next base: position 453,591 of record JADLZN010000884.1, on the reverse strand, counting down.
TGAAAACCACGACGGTGCACCCGTACGCTTTTGTCTGCGCACACTCCTCTCCATTGGGAAGACTGCTGAGTGGGTAATAAGAGTGTGTTGCAGCATCTCTCCTAACCCCCCCCATTCATTTTTATATAACACTAATTTCCATAATAAGCAACTCCGAGAACACCGGACCGTTAAAATTAATCATACTAAAAGAACGCAACAATTATACCAGCATTTATGCTCCGCTGAGGTGCTGTTTTTCCTGCCACATACAGATGTGACCGTGGTTATGTAACTCTTACTGGAAGTTGATGTAAACGATGAACGGTGTATTATTTCCTAGCAGGGTGCTGTAGGAGAAGGTAATCTACAGTTTGTGTTTTGCAATTTCCTGTGTAGCGGTGGCTGGTGGGCTTATGCAGGAAGAAGCTGTGATGAGGTCAGTGGGGCTTTCCTGTATGGAGAACTGGCATTTCTGCATGTAATAGGGGAACCGTGAGGGCCTCACTCTTGCCAGCCTTACAGCTTCATTTGCTGCAGCTCTTAACCGCAACCACAAGACCAGGGCAGAACCGAAAACCCTGCCAGCTTGCTCCTGATCACAGTAAACTTGAGGTCAATATTAGACACCGACTGGTATCGAGGCTGTACGCAGCTGTATGCAGTCGCACAGATGGATGGTATTAAAAAGACACCTTTCTAAATTTGTACGACAGACCTCATTACAACTACCAGCTGAATTACTCTAAATATAATGGCTGTAGCTGAGGTGTGAATTTAAACTGACTAGAGTGGAAATTGCTCTTGAGACTTAATGTAGTTCTCAGTTGTGTTTCATTTAAGTATCTAGGAGAAATAAAAATAGACATGAGTCAATTGTCGACATGCAGTAAGAGTATAGAGCTGTACAATAAACAAGAATACAAAAGCTCAAATTACTTTATTTTTTCATTTCAATTTCAAGTGAATCAACACAGTCTAATTGGAAAAAACGTGTCTTTCCCTACGTTGTTACAAAACTCCAAAAACATACTAGGGTGACCATATTTTAGTTTTCAAAAAAGAGGACATGGTTGATGGTTGGGTTATTGTTGGGTTTGAGGGGGTTAAATTAGCCCCCTTAGTAGCACGCAATGACTATATCCCAAATATCAAAACTCAAAATATGTAATTTCCATACTTAAAATAACTATTTTACAGCCAGAAAGGCGTCCTACCAGTTGCCGTCCTTCACAAAACAAAAAATCTACCAGTTTTATCATAGGTAGAATGCAAAATGTTTCAATACAAGCATTTCAGTCAAATGTAATTTATACAATATTTCAAACCTTTAACTCAGGGGAGAAAATCAACCTGCCGCAGCAGTTTAAAATCAGCCCAATTCCGTGCAAAAAATGTATACTACACAAAGTGATGTGACATGTGGCCAAGTATGGTGACCCATACTTGGAATTAGTGCTCTGCATTTATCCCATCCAAAGTGCACACACTCAGCAGTGAACACACACAGCAGTGAACACACACACCCTGAGCAGTGGGCAGCCATTTTTTTGCTGCGGCGCCTGGGAGCAGTTGGGGGTTCAGTGCCTTTACCTCAGTCGTGGTATTGAAGGTGGAAGAGAGCGCTGTACATTCACTCCCCCCACCTACAATCCCTGCCGGTACGAGACTCAAACCCGCAACCTTGGGTTACGAGTCCGACTCTCTAACCATTAGGCCACGACTTCCCCACAAGCTGCATCCAAAGTGATTTAAATACTCCGCATATTGATAGCGGCTCCCTGATGCGAGAAAAATTATATGCAATATCATGATTGCAGGAGCACAGTAAGGTCCAGAAATTCAGAGGGAGAGCGGGATTAGAAAACAGCGCGCAATGGACTTTAATACAAAAACGCACACAATGAATGGCGACTGCAGAAAGCAAAAGCCGAATCCCAGACATTTTGGGCGATTTAGAAATCCCGGCCGGACGCATTTTGTTAGGTCCGAAAAGAGGACATGTCCGGGGAAAAGAGGACATATGGTCACCCTACCTATACATACAATTGAACACGAGTGGCAGTAAATCACCATCAACTTTTGACACAAATTATGATCACAGGGCAGATTATCAATTAATAACTACTTATTTTTGTATGGTTCCTTACACAGTACTATGTTATGACCTCAAAACACTTTTACCACAATGTATCACGTAACCAGCTCCATATGTATGGTTCTTCTAATGTAGTAACCTTGCACTGTATTTGTGAGGTGGTGCCCTCTGCAAGAGTACAAGAAAAGAGCACAAAGATTGTAGAATTAAGTTAAAATTACATGGATGCCTCAGCGGATGTGTTATTATCTTGCGTTTGCTATGGAAAGGGGGTTTTGTGGCGATACGTTATTTTCAAATTTGATCGAGCAGTAACATTAATAACAACAGCCAATAAAATAAAACGTTGCCAGATTAATCTGTTCTGAATAAAACTGAACACCCTTTTAGTGTCAATCACAGGACATTTCACTTTTAAGTGTTGCGAAACATGCAAGAAACAACGCAATGTCATTTTGCAGAAATGTCGCCACAGACATATTTTACCAAAGAGCCTTGGTTGAAATTATTTCATTTTTCAAATTGGGAGAGTTCATATTAAATATTCAGATTTGTGCTTGCAGTCCTTGGTGAATGGCCAATCAGAGAACAATTTGTGACTTTGGTCTCAAATGAAACAAGTGAGATATTAAAGAAATCTTATTGAGTTATTACAATGAGGGAACCGAAAGTCTAATTTAATTTCTTCCACATTTATCACTGGTATATATAAAGATGTTCTCTGAAGAGTGAGTCATTCGGGCTGGGAGATATTTTTCCCTTTTCTTCCTAACTCGTAGAGCAAATGACTAATATTTAACACAGCACTCCTGTGACCGCGGGTGCCGCTATTAGAACAACATCCTGCAATCAATACTCAGGTTTCCTCTGCCCACCGAAATAGCTCATACACAAATAGCTCTGTTGATTTACATAAGCATTACATAATGCAATAGACTTGCATTTGAAGACCAACATTTGGACATCCAGTGTTGCCACAGCAACGGAAAAATATACTAGTGCGAATGTATCAGAAATACAGTGCGAGTACAAATTTACCAATGTATCATATTATGAAAACTGACATTCGATAGACGTGGGTGGCTTCAGGTTTTAAACAAGTATTAAATCATTATTCATGTGATCTGATTCCAAGAAATTCCAGTGCATACATTTCTCACAGCACAAAAATAAATATGACACTGGCAGTAGTTGGGTGAATCGCATGCAACCTGTCAAAAATGTCTAGGATGTCTGGGTCGTATTTTTATTGTGCTATGTACAAAGAAATGCATTCATTTATTTATTTATATTTATTTATTTATGCATTGTGACATTTTCATGACAACAGCACATTTTCGAAACTTAATTGTAATGGGTACGGATATTTTTATTGTTTTATTTATTGGTTCTCTATTTTATTTTTAGTTTATATATATATATATATTTATTTATTAGTGGTGTCAAACGATTAATCGTGATTAATCGCATGCAAATAAAAGTTTTGTGTACATAATATATGTGTGTGCACTGTGTAATTATTACTGTGTATATTATATATAAATACAAACACATGCTGTATATATTAAGAAAAATCCGCTATGTTTCTATAAGTATATAATATATATAATTAAATATATATACACATGTCAAATTTCAAAAATATACACTGATGGGTGGGTATTTAAATACATAATAAAATAAACAGTGCAAACACATCTATTATGTAAACAAAACGTTATGTTTGGATAAATCACGATAAGCGTTTGACAGCTATGTAAATACATGTATTACAAATTAAAAAGGAATTAAAAATGTAAATAAATGTATTAAATTTAAATAAAAAAAATACTTTCATGAATGTTAACTATTATGAATAACCATTTAGAATAATGTAGTAAAACAAAACAAACAAAGTAAAAAACTAGTAAAAATGTCAAATAAGAATTTTGTGCAAACCTCAAAATATCGTAACAGTCCTTTTTTTGTGATTTACATGTTGATATGTTTTTTGAGTCATTTTTTCCAAAGATTTATTTCAACATCGCGGTCTCATTTTATTAATATAGTTTTTCTACACACTCAGCACTGTTCAAGCTGCACTTCCGCTTCTTGGTCACAAGATGGCGCAATACCCAGCTGTGAGAGGCCCACAAAACAGGAAGTAAAACATTACAACCTCAACTGTTTCAAGACTATTTTTAGCATGTTTGTCTTTGAGTGCACTTGCTCACAGAGAACCGCTCTCATCTCGCTCAGCACCCCTCAGGCCACATACCGAAATAACTAAGACAAATGGTTGTTGACATCAACACTTCCTTTCTCATAATCTAATTCCACGCTTTGGTGTTTGGGCGAGACGTGCCCGGGATCCGACTTATGATTTAAACAAGCCGTCTGATGGAGCCTTGAGTTTACTTCCACAGAAGTGGCCCTAATGAGCGCTTGCCGAAATGCCACGGACCGTAAATTCTGACCACAGCCGCAGTAAACGACACACACGGCTAGATGGCAGATCAGCAGGTTTCGATGCAAAATGAACGTTAAACAAACAACCAGAGGCCTGTTATTGGACATAATAAAGGTTAAGGTCAAGGAAACTGACCTCAAAACAGCACGTTCGTAATCACATCTGTACAAGCCGGGATCAAACCTACCCCTTTAAAAAGGGGAAATAATTTGAAGTACACTTTTTTTCGCTTTTCTCCGCAGGGGCAAACAGCAAATGAATCATAGAGGCGGACCGGGAGAGAGAATGTGAGGTGTGTGTGGGAGAGAAAAAAAACAGACATTGTTCCATAAGCTTCGCAGGACGCCTGAAAGGTTTTGTTGAGAAGTCGACCCTTGAACTAATCCAGATTCACACAGTTAAACAGAGAGGGGAAGGAACTCAAAAACAGGCCTTTTGTCATTCCTGGCCTTTAAACCTGAAATTACCTCACTAACTCCCTTCAGGCTAAAACCCATTAACGTTCAAAAGCCAGCTTTAATTATTAAATGCTCGAAATGATGCGCGATGAGAGCCGTGTTTTTGTAGTGTACGTCGTTTGTACAGACACATCCTCCCTGCGAAATATTTTATTGCTGGAATTCGTTCTGTGATGCGGCTGAAACGAAAGCCACATTCCTGGGTAGTGATTTACAGACTTTAAATTAGAGGCCTGAGCTCGAACGCTGCTCAATCTTTAGCCCAACATAAACACAGCACTTATTCTCTCAGCACAATGTGAAGTGATAAAGCACAAATAAGCTGTACATGGAAAAAGATGGTGGCTGTTCCAAAAAAAAAGCCTTAAAAAAAGCTTTTAAACTCCACATTATAAATACTCAAGGAAACGGAGCGTGCAGCAGTACTGGACGAACCTTCAGAAATGTCTAATATAAGTCAGCGACGTATTTTAGGGCCTTCTAAATGAGGAACTTCTTGCAGACATTATTATCTTTGTTGTCAATGTCTGTCAGTTGGTTTATATATTTCTACTGGGAAGCTGCACCCACTGTTAAATCTTATTGGTCCACAGTCCTGTTTAATAACTAAACATTAAATGTCAAATATCTTATGATTTGGTTAATACCAAATCAGATATTAGAGCAAAACTAATGTGCCACTGAACACAAAATGTTAAATAAAAAAAAAATTAATATTAATGACATTAATGACATTTATATTACACTACCAGTCAAACGTTTTTGAACAGTAGATTTAATGTTTTTTTTTTAAAAGAATTCTATTCTGCCCTCACCAAGCCTGCATTATTTGACCCAAAATACGCAAACAGTAAATATGTAAATATTGTGACTATTTCCAAATAATGCTTCTATTTATATATTTTAAAATGTAATATATTCCTGATCCCAAGCTAAATTTTCAGCATCATGACTCCAGTTTTCAGTGTCACATGATACTTCAGAAATCATTCTAATGTGCTGATTTTGTGCTCAAGAAACATTTTTTAATTATTATAATTGTTATTATCAATATTTAAAACAGTTGAGTACAATTTTTTTCAGGATTCTTTGATGAATAGAAAGCTCCAAAGATTAGCATTTATCTAAAATAAAAAGCTTTTATACATTATACACTACCATTCAAAAGCTTAGAGTCAGTATAATGTTTTTATGGGGGGGGATGGGAGGGGTTGGAAATTACAGAAATACAAAAAAGCAGTACAAAAGCAGCCGTCAGCTAGTCAGACAGCCCTCTGGTATCAAATCAATAGAAAGAGTGATACTGTTTGATTTTTTAATATCCACTTTTGTAAGTACCTCAGAGCATTTTCTTCATTGAGAAATATTTTTGCTGACAATGTGCTGGTTGAAAATGCCGTGCTTGTCTCGTTAAAGCAAGAACACGATGGAATCTTAGTAGGGCAAATGAGCCTGTAAATCGACATGCAAATTGCGATGATAAACTAATTAGATCAATCAGGGCTTTAATTAGGTTTTGTCAGCTTTCACAACCACAATGTCACACCACAGCTCCTTTCCACTAGGTAAATACAGCCAAATGGTGTAAATACAGATAAACGGCTAATCATAAATAGATGTGGATCAGTGATTGGCATTTCTAAGAACCCAAATCTTTATTGTCTGACATTCAAGAGAACACGCAGCAGTGATATTGTTGGATTATGCGGTGCTCTTGCTAATGATTCGAGGGATAATAAATGCATATTGCTATTGTTTACTACAGCTGCAGTCTCAAATGAAGCTCCGATCTCTCGGGGGACAAAAACAGCTGATGCAATGCTCTCTGGGAAAAAGCCTTCCTTTAAAGCCAGATCATTAAACTCCACTTAAAGGGGTTGCATTAAAATCTGTCATACTGGCTAGAGGTTCAAGGATGAGTTCTGTGAAGCGTGACTTGTTTGAATTTAGAACAAACATTAATTCTGGTGGGGGATACAAAAATCAATAACCAAGTACTGCGAGGATCTCGCATTGTGCTAGAAATCCCACAATGCAACAGCTATGTTTGGAATAGCATACAGACATCCTATACTTACTACTGCAATATATGCACATTTTCTGTATGCATGGAATGAATAAGTATGCCAAAATTGTATTTTTAATCAATTTTACTATAAATAAATGCATACTAATAATAGTGCAAATAATAATATTAAAATTGGGTGACTTTTGCTATATTAAATATGCAACATGATACTGCTTTTCATTTGTCATTACATAATGCATTCACACAGTAGGCAGTATGCTGTATTTATTGCATGCCATTCAGTAACTTGCAAGTTGGCATTCCACTCCAAGCCAATGAATGCACCTATCAGTAGTTTTTTTATATTGCAAGATCATATTTGTACATGCACTGCAAATATTATTCAAACATTATGCAAATCCGCATGCATCCTGAATTGGTTAGTTCTGCAGCGGCGAGTGCAGTGAGAAACAGTCTGTAGAGCTTTATTTATTTATTTTAAAAGGGAAAGTAGAAATTCACACAGCAACAAAATAGACCTCTGCAGCAAGAGGACTAAAGTTGCTCAACAAGGTTTCGGAATGCTGTTCTTGCAGAAGTATTCACAAGCAGAACATATTTTGGAACAAAGATCTCTCTTTGGGAAAAGGAGGATTAAATAAATAACTAGGGCCAGATTGATCAGTGCCACTGACCTATATAATTAAAAAAGCAGAGGGGAGGGGTGGAGGACGAGTTGGAATGCCGCAGTCTCTCTCAAGGTTATTGATGTCATATTTTATGACCTAATTTGTAATCTACATTTGTTTCTCTCCCCCCACAACATACATAGTAGCCAAAAGCTAATCAGATAATACAGCAAATATCATTAGCAGCAGTTGGAGAACACACAGAAATGAAAATTCTGTCGATTTACGCACCCTCATGTGGTTACAAACTTGTATGAATTTATTTCTTCAGTGGAACAAAAAAGATGAATTTTTGAAAAATATCCTGGCTGCTCTTTTCCATATAATGAAAGTTAAAATAAATAAATAGATCAAATAAAATAAATATATAAACTGACAATGGTATGTACAAATGCTGATCAGGGTTATTATCATTAGCTAAAATTACTAAATAAAATAGTAGTTTTGTGGAATAAAATATGACCATGACAAAAATGGCAACTACATAAAATAAGTTTAAGATGAAACACTAAAATTATTAACTTGAAATAAATAAAAATGTTAACTGAATCTAAATAGTAATATTTAAAAAAGAAAAACTAATAAAAATGACAAAAGCAAATACAATTACAAAAAAATTTACAAAAAAATGAAAACTGAAAATATAAAAATAAAATCTAATTCAAAATATTAATAAAATCTATAATAGGCATAGGACAGAAAATTGTTTTTTTTTGTCAACATCAATTTATTTTTGTTTTGTAGTCATCATTCAAGCTATCACATGATTTTATAACACTTCTATTGCGATTTTCCAGAGCGTGGCACCTCTAAACCCCATTCACTTTCACTATATGGAAAAGAGCAGCCAGTGCATTCTTACAAAATTCTCCTGTTGTGTACCACGGAAGGAATAAAGTCATAAAAGTTAAGAGTAAATGCTGGGTTAAGTATTCCTTTTAATAATTATTGTACGCTGTCGTTTTTCTAAAAGAACATGGCTGCACTTAAAGCAACCACGCACCACGTGATCAGAATGTACTTCTGTTCATCTTCATGCCTCATTCATGACTTTGCAAGCTTTCTTCAACCGATAGAGTGCCTGCCGACTGCTTTCTAAGATGAGTAATTCCACACAAAGTCAGTTCAGTCGGCTGCCCTTCAAAGGGTGGGGAAGTACTTAACAGAAATCTTTTAAGAACTTGGTTTTACCCCGAGTAGGGAGGGAGAAAAGAAAAAATAAGGAGAAAACACACACACACACACACACACAACACACACACACACACGAGATCAAGGCATGTTCGTCTTGTTTTGCAGAAGTGAGGTCACTCATAAAAAAACTCACATTTTCATTCCCATCTGTGACCGGGGCTGCACTTGGCAGTGGCCTTGCAAAAGAGCTCCCATGAAAAGCCACTTGAGTTGGGCTCCAAAGAGCAGAGCTTGTAGCCGAACAAAAGGTAGCTCGTCCCGAGGCACGAAACCGAAGACGAGCTGGGGCATAATGCCGCGCGTCATCGCAGCCGAAACGGCTTTTCACTCGCAAACGACGTACAGAATGGCTTCATTTGCTGGGCAAATTAATTCAATTAATTATTCTTGGTAGCAGCTGCACAAGTGGACACATCAGCACATCCCTGTCTGTTTGATCAAGGTTATAACATCAGATTTTGGCAGACTATTATAAGACAGCACTAAGATCCTGACGAAGAATGCGCATGCCAAGGAACACAATCCTTGCCAACTCCACCTGCCCAGGCCTCACTAAACCCCTCGATGAGCCAGCCGGAAGAAAGAGATGTCACACAAACCTTAAAGGTCAAACTGAATAGCTTTAAGAGCAAATACAATAACACCGTCTCCCGCTGCCTCCAAACCATTAAGAATAAGCACAAACTCATGCCAAAACCTGCCCTACTTGCAGCATTTCAAACAGTTCTTCACAAAGTTTCATATAACACTTTGCAGACATTTGATCCATTTAATTTATTGCAGTAATAAAAGTAATTTCATTTTAATTTACATAATTTATCCATCATAACTTAAAATATAAATTGTTTTTATATATTACGTTTAAATAATCATCTGGCATTTATTTTGTGGTTTCAGTATTTTCAATATTTTTGTATTATTTTAATTTTATTTTCTTTACTTGCTTGGGACACGTCCTGTTGACAATATAAATTTCTTATTTTTAATTGATCTTCATTTTGATGAACCGAGGTCTTTTAGTCTGTGTGAACAAATCTTTAAACATTACTTGTAGCATGACTGACTTCCAATAATCGCCATAAGCTTTTTTCTTTGTTGCTTTTGATTTGAAACAAAGTCTTAGCTTTCAAATTTTTTTATGATGAAATTCAAACAAATAAACGAAAACTGATGATCTCTTCTTCTTTACATCTAGTTATAGCACAAAATATAAATACACATCGGAAGGTTTGTTGAAAGAAACAGTACAACTTAATGAAATCGTGTCATATGTAATCAATCAATCAATATTTTAATGGCAGAAAGACGCCAATAAAATAGTTAGTAAACAATGGAATGTAATGTTGCAGTTACCACAGGAAAGCCATTCAGAATAAGTTTTTGCCGCAAAGAAAACAAAAATAACGACTTTATTCCACATTTTCGTCTCTACTGTGTCACTTTGGACGCGCAAAAAAGTATTCTCGTAGCTTCGTAACTTTACAGTTGAACCACTGATGTCACACGGACTACGTCGATCATCTTGGTACTTTTCTGGACCTTGAACGTGGTAGTTACCTTGCTGTCTATGGGAGAGTCAGAGAGCGGTCAGATTCCATCAAATATCTTAATTTGTGTTGTGAAGATGAACGAAGGACTTACGGGTTTCGAACAACACAAGGAGTGAGTAAGTAATGAAGAATTAAAATTTTGGTGATGGTGTGATGAACTATACCTTTAATGTGCGTGCATGCAAAATCCCATCATGGGAAAGGCAAGTTATTACAGACATTTTTTAAATGTTTATATTTCAACAACAAATTGAAGTAGAAATGTGGTTAAAAAGCCACCAACAGAAGTTTAATACTCAGCATCATTTAACATATTTAAATCAGTTCCACAGAAATCTGCAGATTCTCTCCAAAATCAGCACTGGCTAATGAGGAAACGAGAAGACCAACCTCTCGTAGTGTCTTCGTGTGCAAGTGGCGGCGCTGGTGCTTCCCGGGTTGCCGCCCAGTTCATCATATACACTTTTCCACTGTCTGCGTGCTGTGATCTGAAATGAGAAGTGCGAGTTTATTATGAGTGACAAGGACGTTCATGTAATGGATGTGTGCATGAAGCAGAAATGAAATGAACACTGATATTAGCATTCCACTATTCATGCATTCAACATTATGTTGGGCTTTCTTTATTGTGGAATGATGAAAATAAGAGGGTCACTTGGTGCATATTAAACAGATCCCGTAAGCTTTATACTTATTAAACGACACCGAGCGCATGATGTCCCACGCAAGGTCATAAGATTGAGTATTGATGTATGCAGACTCTTAACCGAATCGAAAAAAAGAAAACACATACTCGATTAACATAATTCGCATACACAGCGATTAATATTCATGAGAGACCTTTAGTGCATTCACCGTACGAGGGTTAAAAGATTTTTAATGGCCGTTTCCCGCAGCTAAAGGCTGCCTCTCTCAATAAAATGCATTCTGTGGGAAACCACATGCATCAAGTGCTGGGAAATTAATGCATGTGTGATTTAGTCGCTCAGGCCAATGTATTCACCACAGATTAGTTACAACACAAATAAGTACAATATTCTCACAGTGTTGCGGAATACAGTATGACTCGATGTCCACGGAGACCTAATCACGATTCAAATGTAAAAACACTTCAATTAAAATACCGTCGACCATGTGTTCTACTTTCCGTCTGTAATTTGACTCATTGAGTAGGGCATCTGCTGTCTCCTCCGGCGTTTAATGAAGCATTTGCAGGTTTGACAGCATGAGAACAGAATCGCCCGTGGCCTCCGCTGCCTTCTCTAAACTCCCTCAGTCATAATAGCCCTTGACTGCTGTTTGTTTTAACATGGCCATTGTGTACGGCAGGTTTTTGGGTCCGGAGTACAGTTGCGGTTTCAAAACACAGTCAAGTACAGTTCAACCTCAGGAGAGGAGTTTAATCTGATCTTTTTGAGCAATGTAAATGTTTCCAATGACGTCATGGCTCCTCCTGCACGATGATTTTCATTACAGATGTCAGCTGCATTTAAAGCCAAGCTTTCTGTGGCAAAGACAACGTGAGCAGCCAGGGGACATAAAAATTACAGAGAAAGGCAGACAGCGGTATCAATACGCAAGAAGTGGCTTCCTGTTTGCTCTTAATCTAAACAGCTTCAACGCTGATGAATGAACGCCGAAAATATCGAATAGCTGGTCGCGTAGAAGGGACTTTAATGTTTTCACCATACTTTCGCAGAGCAGATGTCAGATAAGCTGCCAAGTGAATTCCCTTTATTGCGCACTTCGCTCGTTGCACAATAATGGTCCCTTAAGAGCCTAAACATGGGTAGTGAACAGGCCCCGACCAATTTCCTCCACCGCAAAAGGGTTACACGTGTTTTCCACTTGTAGATTTTATAACAACTGCGAGCGATCTGGCCAAATTTGGATCTGAGAGAGTTCCGCATCCAGGCCAGAGACTAGTAAACACACATTACACGGCAGGCCGGGAAAAAAAAAAACGAAACTCTTGTTTTTCAGGAATCTTTCAGAGCCAAAGGAAAAAGCGTGCTGCCAACGGCACTGGATTTCAAACAAATCGTGTAAACACTCACCACCTCGTATCCTCCCAGTTTCTGAGCCGCTTGAAACATAGTCCAAAGGTTTACTGTAAGAAGGATAACAAGGATGACGATTAGTTCCACAGGAGAGCGGAGGGAAGCGTTTACATCGGCTGTATTCGGGATAGCATACTACTATAGTGTACACTGCGCATGTTATGAGAATTTTCCTGGGCATGAAATAGCCAGATGACCTGCTATATGCAAAAATGTGCAGTATGCACTACTGTATCCCACAATGCAATGTACTCAACTTTCAACTTGACCTTCCATTTTAAGTGTGGTCATACGACTGGAAGTAATTACAGCCATGTTTTTAACATCCCATTTCACTCATTATTTGATCCGACTGCTAGAAGATAAGACAGTTTTACACTAAATTAAATTTAAAAAAGGGCAAAATTGTTTCATTTTGGAAATGATAATTGGACACCAAAAATAATGAGGTCATGTGGCTTTAATGTAACATATTACTGTTTAAATTTGTCAATTGAAGTCAGTTTTATTTGGATAGTGCTTTTTTTTCCCCCCCCCAACCCCAGTACACATCATTTCAAAGCAGCTTTACAGAAAATTATGATGCTAATCTTTATAATATCTTAATATCTTCAGGCCTTTAGCAGATTAGAGCTGGGCAATTATATTACATCTTGAGATGATATAAACAATCAAGCAGTTGAGATTTGCTACAGTATATATAGTAATGCATAGTTTTTACGAACTACTTTTAAAGACTAGTAGGCAGTTACTGTCTATACACACTCTTAAAAATAAAGTTGTTTTATTGGAATCTTTGGTTTCATGAAGAACCTTTAACATCCATGGACACATTCCATTGCAGAAAAGGATTTTTAGATTAGGAAAATGTTCTTCACACTAAAAATGCTTAATAAAGATTTATACAGTGATGCCGTAGAAGAACCATTTTGGGTTCCCTGAAGAACCTTTCTGTTCTGAAAAGAACCATTATTGTCTTAGTGTGAAGAACATTTGAATAATCTATGTGCAATGAAAAGGTTCCATGGATTTTTAAAGTTCTTCAAGACTTTTAAGAGTGTTATTTTAAGTGAAAAGTTCTTTGGGGAACCCAAAATGGTTCTTCCTTCCTTCCTGGAAAACCTCCTTTATTTTTAAGTGTATAGTAGTGTATACAGTGCAGCATATAGTACGCTAGTATTCCATTCCGAACACAGCCATACTAACACATTCTTCCAATCAATTGAACATCAAATTAAAACATGACTTGAAACGCTTGTCAACAATCCATTCCCCACCGTTTAATTTTCGCCATATGAATACTAATGCTAAGCAGAGGAGAGAGTGAGCGAGAAAGAAAAAAAAAGATGAAACTAAATAAATTTGTGTCAGTTTAATGAAGCAGAGCTGTGCCACATTTATGAATAAGGCACAGCAGAAATTAATGAGGGTCTTTGCTGCTGGGGGACTAATCAATCAAGATTCAATCACCACACACACAAAGCCGCTGCATTTGTCAGAGCGGTGTTTGTCTGTCCTTATATCTTGCAGTATTGATTTTTGCCTCCTCCCAATAGCTACTTCTGATGGACTGTCGGGTTACAGGGCGAGTTGTTTTTAAGTCGGCTGAATGACATTAAACTTACAGCCGAGAGCTGCTCTCTCTCTGACACTTTGATACATCAGTAATGGCACAAATACTACTGAAAAAATGTGCAAAGATTGTACCTTTAGGGGTACAACAGCTTGTCACTGGGGCAGTAGCCTTAAAGGGACAACTTTCTAACTTGTCTACCTCGAAAAGGTGCCTATAAGTACTGTGGAGTCTTTTTATTTTACATTCTTGGACATTTTTGTTTGGTCTGTTCCCACTGGTATTTCCTTTCTTCATGCATTTTTTGTCTCTCTATATACTTTTAGATTTTATTTGGCATAATATTAAAAAACTGGTCCCCATGTTCAAACTTAAACCAAACTTGTTACCATTTGTTATTCTTCTATTATATATATATATAATATATATATATACAGTAGGGTACGGAAAGTATTCAGACCCCCTTAAATTTTTTCACTCTGTTACATTGCAGCCATTTGCTAAAATCATTCGTTAATTTTTTTTCCCATTAATGTACACACAGCACCCCATATGACAGAAAAACACAGAATTGTTGACATTTTGCAGATTTATAAAAAAAGAAAAATGAAATATCACATGGTCCTAAGTATTCAGACCTTTTGCTCGGTATTTAGTAGAAGCACCTTTTTGATCTAACACAGCCATGAGTCTTTTTGGGAAAGAAACAACAAGTTTTTCACACCTGGATTTAAGGATCCTCTGCCATTCCTCCTTGCAGATCCTTTCCAGTTCTGTCAGGTTGGATGGTAAACGTTGGTGGACAGCCATTTTTAGGTCTCGCCAGAGAGGTCAATTGGGTTTAAAGTCAGGGCTCTGGCTGGGCCATCAAGAACAGTCACAGAGTTGTTGTGAAAACACTCCTTCGTTATTTTAGCTGTGTGCTTAGGGTCATTGTCTTGTTGGAAGGTAAACCTTCAGCCCATTCTGAGGTCCTGAGCACTCTGGAGAAGGTTTTCGTCCAGGATATCCCTGTGTTTGGCCGCATTCATCTTTCCCTCGATAGCAACCAGCCGTCCTGTCCCTGCAGCTAAAAAACACCCCAACAGCATGATGCTGCCACCACCATACTATTGGACAGGTGATGAGCAGTGCCTAATTTTCTCCACACATACCGCTTAGAATAAAGGCCAAAAAGTTCTATCTTGGCCTCATCAGACCAGAGAATCTTATTTCTCACCATCTTGGAGTCCTTCAGGTGTTTTTTTTAGCAAACTCCATGCGGGTTTCCATGTGTCTTGCACTGAGGAGAGGCTTCCGTCGGGCCACTCTGCATAAAGCCCCGACTGGTGGAGGGCTACAGTAATGGTTGACTTTCTACAACTTTCTACAACTTTCTCCCACCTCCCGACTGCATCTCTGGAGCTCAGAAACAGTGATCTTTGGGTTCTTCTTTACATCTCTCACCAAGGCTCTTCTCCCCCAAATAGCTCAGTTTGGCCGGACGGCCAGCTCTAGGAAGGGTTCTGGTCGTCCCAAACGTTCCATTTAAGGATTATGGAGGCCACTGTGCTCTTAGGAACCTTAAGTGCAGCAGAAATTTTTTTTGTAACCTTGGCCAGATCTGTGCCCTTGCCACAATTCTGTCTCTGAGCTCTTCAGGCAGTTCCTTTGACCTCATGATTCTCATTTGCTCTGACATGCACTGTGAGCTGTAAGGTCTTATATAGACAGGTGTGTGGCTTTCCTAATCAAGTCCAATCAGTATAATCAAACAAGCCTGGACTCAAACGAAGTGTAGAACCATCTCAAGGATGAGTCAAAGAAATGGTACAGCCACCTGAGTTAATATATGAGTGTAACGCAAAAGGCCGTCTGAATCTTAGGACCATGTGATATTTCAGTTTTCTTTTTTAATAAATATGCAAAAATCTCAACAATTCTGTGTTTTTCTGTCAAATATGGGGGGTCGCTGTGTGTAAAGAGGAAAAAAAAATAACTTTATATTTTTAAAATTTAAGGGGGTCTGAATACTTTCCGCACACACTGTATATATATATATATATATCTATAGTAATAATAATCGATATATATTATCTATATAATATAATTTTACATGATGTAAGATGATATATATTGTAAATAAGATATTCAAAGAAAAGTTTCAGGTTTTTCATTGAGTCTTTATCTTGTTTGTTTTGTAAACAATAAAAATTGGTACAACAATTTATTGTAAACAATTAAAAATTTTAAAGGAAGCATTATCAAGAAATATCCGTTTTGATTTTCTTATGATCATTGTAATTAATCTGTGAAACTGTCAACCATGTTAATGTCAACTTTACATTTCTGAAGGCATAATTATCTATTAAACATCTATTAAAATCTACTAAAGGATTAGTCGACCCCCCCCCCACCCCCCCCCCCAAAAAAAAAATCTGTCACTTGTGCAATTTCAAACCCATAGGATTTTATTCATCTTTCAACCACAAATCAAGATATTTTTTTAATGAAATCTGAGAGATTTCAGCCCCTAATTTAAAAGTCCATTAACCCAAAATTTGGAAGCTTTAAAAAGTTAATAAAGAGATCATAAAAGAAATGCAGTGGTTTAATCAAGTCTTATTACATGATTGTGTCTCTTCAAATGATGAACAGATTTAATTTAGCCTTTTATTTGCATAAAAACACTGATCAATGACATGGTAAACAGCAGCTCAAACATGCTAGCTTTATGCATGAGAACCACTGAGGTTTGTTCAGCTGAGCTTCTGTTTACCATATTTAATATACATTGATCAATGTTTTTATATGAATAAACTAACAAAGTGTTCATTTTTGAGTGAACTGTCCCTTTAATTTAGCTTGACATGGCACAGTGCAATTTATACACACTTCATTAAACATAACTTGTTGGATAGAGAAGTTGAAAACATAATTTTGTCACATAACACTCTTAAGCCAGAAGATCGATGCCTGATTCCCTTTCTTACTGCTTTCATAGAAGAATGAATCATCTTCTACAAGAAGTGTGTGTCACACCATACAAGGTTAAAAAAGGTTTATAGTGACGAGCGCCTCTAGTATGAATAAGAACATGGCAAAGTACATCGCATCTGCTCTCTGGGCTCACGCAGAGACTCCTACACTCATGTGTGCATCTTGACGTAGGTCAAATATGTTCCTATTTGATCACGATAACCGTAAATGATCCTTCTATATAAAATGTAAATAATAGGCTTCACAGTCAGTAAACAGATCTATTCCTTAACTGTATAAGGCAGCATGCCAACTCAAACAAAACCATTGGTGCTTATACTAATGGTGCTTAAAGTTAATTCCAATAAAGTTTGGTGATAGCATGTTGCTAAGCTAACGACGTAATACTCTAATTAGCAGAGTTATTATATATAATACAAAAAGATAATTGTATTTGCAGTATACATTGATTCTAAATTATATTTCTTGAGTCATTTTTGTTTACCACACATTTTTGTGTCCATTCTGGATTAGATAAATATAGTACATGTGGCAAAATAAGGAAATCCGCATAACTTTGTAGCCTAGTTTGGCATGATACAAACTATTTTTTATTTAGCAATGCGCAAAATCACGAATGTATAGACATATGAGATGTGGCTTGTACATATTTCTATTCAGTAATTCTATGTTTTTCCACTGACAACAGGGTTGAAAGTCAAGGGGAAAGATTATGAATAATAAAGTCTCTGCTTTCTGCATTTAGACAGTAATAGATTGCTTGCATACTTTGGGCTACTTGTTTATTCACACTGTGTACTGTGGGTCAGAGCTGGATATGTTACATTAAAGGGACCTGGAGAGTAGCCTGGAAATAATTGTATTTGTACTCTCTTTAAATTATGTTGACCTACTTTGCAACTTTAAATCATAAATTACACATTTTTGCTGTTTTGGGTCACTGTGAACACTGCAGGTTGTTTAGTGTAAACTAAATGGACACAATGTCAAAAATAAAAATAAAAATCTCTTGTGTCTTTTTAAACCTATATAATTTTTTTCTTCTGTGGCACATTATGTGGCACAAAATTTGATGTGAGTATCATTAACGGCAAAGGTCATTAGTTCTTGCAATGCCACATGACTGCAAATGTGATCAGAGAGCTTCAATATACAGCTTGACTGAATAAATCACCATGTATCTCGTACTAATTTTTTTTTCCTGGACATTCTAACTAAGATATACCTTTGTGTTTCACAGAAGAAAGAAGATCATGTTTAATTTATAGCAGAATTAGCATTTTTTTGTGAAACAGATACTTCAGAAACATGCTTGCCATTCATTTCGTGGAAGTGACACATATTTGTTCTGAAGTAGTCTCAAGTAGTGCTTGAGATTTCCAGAGCTCTGTTCTGGAGGAGGAAGTGAAGAAGCTGCACTTACTCTGTTTGAAGCCCAGGTATGGTATCCTCTCAATGGGAGTTTTCCTCTCTTTCATGTACTTATACAGTGCCACCAGGAAGGCCTGCTCGTCTGTGCGGCACTCCTCACCCGTCCCCACCTTCGGGTTATCCTCGGGCGAAACTTTTTTACAACTGCTTCCGCTGCTGGTGTTCCGGGGCTTGGACACTCCTGATTTTGAGTCGCCCTTAATCTAAACCCCACACAGCAAAGAAACATATTTAATCATATGGAAAAGCACGCTTGGTCTGTCATAGCATAGGTGAATAACATCAGAATGACTTCAGAACTGCATCAGAAAAATATCAAAAGATTGCATTTTTTACATCAGTGGTTCTCAACAAGTGGTGTTTCATTTGTGATTAAATCAGTGGTTTTGAATTCATGTTTTTTTAGCTTTACCACTGGAAGAAAAATAATTTTCTTAATTATTATTGTCTTCTCCAGTAACATTGTCAAAACATCCTTGAAGCAGGATAATCATCACTGTATTGTTTTTGCACTAACACAACTCATTTTCACTAGATTCATGCTTACGAATTTGCCACTGGGGTCAGAAAAATACTTAACACTAAATTCAAGATTTTTAGGTTATTCAATTTTAATTTGTCTTGTTTTAAAGAAGCTATTTAGATGTACGCTACCGTTTGGTGTCCGTAAGTTGTTTTTAATATTTAAAAAAATCTCTTATTCTCATCAAAGCTGCATTTATTTGATCAAAAATACAGTAAAATTATGAAATATTATTACAATTTCAAAATATAATGATTTCTATCTGAATATATTTTATGTAATTTATTCCTGAAATGGCAAACCTTAATTTTCAAGCATCCCTTCTGCTTAGAAATATTTCTTATGATAATCAATGTTGAAAACAGTTGGGCTGCTTAATGTTTTTGTGGAAATCATAATTTTTTTTCAGGATTATTTGATGAATAAAAATGTATTACTCGATTTAATACACCAATTTCCTTAACATTTTTAAAAAATTTATATTTATTTATTTATTTACTAACCCTAACGTTTTTGAACGGCCCTGAAAAAAGGACAAAAATACATAACAAAATGATTTATTTTTTTTGTCCAAAAAAAACAAAAATCAAAACCTGCAAACCACCAGCTAAGAACCGCTGGTTTACATACTGATTGTTTTCAGTTCCGGAAAAAAAATAATATGTGGCATAAAAATAGATGCTGTGCATTTCCTCAGTGCCACTGCAAGCTCTCACTTAAAACACTTAAAATAGCTTGTTCTGACCCAGGAGTGAGTGTCTGAGAACTGTTCTGGAGTCAGTTTTACAGTTTCAGGCCCCACCATGCTGTCACATGCTGCAGTCATCGCTGGCCCACACACGTCTGTTTAGCCATCTGTTCCCAATAATCAAGAGCATTTATTTTCCAAAAGGAGTTATCAAGGCCAGTGGAATATGTGAACAAATACAAAAAAAAAGTCAAAGAAAGAAATGCTGAAACATTAGGTTACATTGACATGAACTAAACAATCCCTGGAAGCAGTATAACATGCTTTTTCAAGTATATGCGTGCGTGTTCTATATCATATGAGAGTAACTGCAAAAACAAAAACCCTTTGTTTTTAATTAGAATACATTTTTTATTCAGGCCAAATTATTCTGCTTGAAATACAGTTCTTTTTGTTGCACACTAAGGATTTACACCCCAGTGGTGTTCCATGGAGGATCATGACTCTCATTCAAATTGTGAGGTAAAGATCCCCATCCCGAGTAAAGCAGCTGATGGCATTCCGAAACATTAGATCACATCACAGTCAGGGCCGGTTTAGATCACAGCATGTTTTCAAGGTTCTCAACAAAGCTGGAGTGAATTAGCTGCTGTTTTGCCGAACAAATATTCATCCAGACGAGGAAGATCATAAAACACTGCCCTCATGCTGGCAGGAGAATGGACAGGAAGTGACATGTAGGGGCAAAGGTTAATAAAATAACAAGAAGAAAAACAATTGAAGCCCATTAGTCAAACATGGGAAACTGAAGAAACGGTAACACTAAATGCCAAACAACAGGAGGAGGGGGAAAGTGCTTCAGATTGATGGACTGAAACTGAGGCTAAGCTGCTCATAACTAACAACTAATAAAATAATTATGCACTGAAAGAAATGCAGAAATTAAGGATGACCTGTATATCTGTGACCAAGGGCCCTATCATACACCTGGCGCAATGCGGTGCCAGGCGCGACGCAAGTGTTTTTTGCTAGTTTCAGCCCGACGCAGTTGTCATTTTCACGTCCTGCGCCACGTTGTTTAAATAACAAATGCATTTGTGCCCATTTGTGCACCTATGGGTGTGCTGGGCTGAAAACGAGGTGTGTTCAGGAGCATTGCTGGCACGTTGCTATTTTGAGGCACCTGAAATAGACCACGCCATTGACCAACAAAAACCTGGTCTAAAGTCTGGCGCAATATTTTTTCTTTATTTAAAGAGCGCGTTAGTAATATGTGCCTATAGACGAGTGCACAACGCGCGTACACTTTGCTTATTACACACACAGGGACGCGCAGCAGCATACAAACATTTTTAAAAATTAAATTCCGCCATGTAAATAGTGAACCTGCCATGGCATGGGCGCAACTGGCTTTTAAAGGGGAATGGAGATGAGACTCTGATTGGTTTATTGCATGTTATGCCCAAAACCACCATTACTCAGTATAGAATTAGGACTCCCTTTAACGGCGCGTGCCGGCCCGGTCGGAAGCCGCCGTTTTTCCTTTTTTCCCGTCGTTAAACAAGCAAAAGTGGATTTGGACACGCCCTAAGTGCCGCTGCGTTACAAAGGGCCGCCAGGACGTAAGTGTACAATAATAATTTTTGACATTGTCCGCATTGGATGATATTGGAAGCTGATAAGAGGTATGCGTATTTAATTCAGTAATTCTATTTAAAATGTGAACCAGCCACTGTTACTGTGATAGCCATTTTCACACAAAATAAACATTTCTTTTTACCTATGTCTTTAAATTTACTCTATGGTGGTTCAGCTATTCTTTTTTAATGTTTTTGTTTTTATTTTGTGTGTATAATTATTCCAGCGTCTATGCAGTGTGTTATTTTTTTTAAATTCATTTTACTTTATAAATTTATTTACAAATCACATATTTATTGATTCTTGAATTCCTGCAAACTTGTTAAATTCAGGTTTCAACGTATGTTGTTCTTTTTTAGCAGTTTTCAAAATACTAGATAGACTGGAAGATAAACTATTATTTTTGTAGCTTTATTATTTTATTAGGTCTTTTTTTTGTCCTAAATGTATCCAGTTTCTATAGCATATATTAGTTTATTTTTATAAATCAACCTTTATTATTTTTTATTTAGTACTATATTAAACTTTTATACATTTAAATATGTAAGATACTTTATACTCATGAAAACTTTTTTTCAGGCAGTATAGTGTTTCTTTTTAGGCAGGTTTTCAAATAAATGTTAATCTCTACTATTTATTAGGGCTGGGTAATTGATTCGTATGTCCCTATCGATTCTCGATTTTTTGATTCTTCAGTTGTGAATATAGTTTACTACAAATGCTATTGATATTTCGCTAATATTACTGAAACTCATAATTACAAATGGTGAATAAAAAAAGAAATGAAGCCACATTCCTGTATTCAATTATTCTTTGTTTTCTTTTTTTTTTGTATAGGTCCTTTTTTAAACAATAATAGAGCCCTATAAAATGTTCTTAATTTTTCTGGTAATCAGACGAAGGCATAAAACATTAATTTAATTTACCCTAATCAAAAATAAATTAAATTTTTATTTTTGCAAACAAAGTGCTGCACAACAGAGGTTACTGTTAAAATTAAAAAGAAAAGCAGATGTGATTATTCTTTGAAATAATAAAGATTTTATTAATATTTTATTAGCAGAGTAGCATTGAGTCTTAAGCTGCCTAATAGTATACATTCTGACAGTTTTCTAACTTTAAACTAAACTGTTATTTTGACTGGTTTGTCTGAAGAACTGCAAGATGCTGTGTTATGATATGACGGTAGTTTTTTCCCCCTCAAATGAAACGGTACACTGCTAATGAGTGACGCTCAGAGCACTGGCGATACATTCTTGTTCATAATCACATACACTATAACATTTTCACCTGAGCATTGCGAATGACACTCGATGACCAGTGAATGAATGAATAATGAATAGACGTTTTCGTGTAACTCACGCAGTAAATAAGGTACATCTAGTGCGAAGACATAATGATAAGATTCGGCAAGTAATTAGATCTGTTTTAAATATTTGCTGATATAAATACCGGAAAAGATCGATTCGCGGGCTTTTGAGAATCGATATTGAATCAACGTCATTTAAAAAACTCTTAATCAAAAAATCTTATATACATTTTATTTTTTCCTTTTTTTTATTATACCTTTTATATATCAGGTTTATTATTTTATCAGCAGTATATTAAGTAAATTATTTTATTAATTACTTTTTTATTTAATATGTAGTGTAAGCATTACAGAATAAATGTATAATTAATACACTTATTATAAATTCAAATATTTTTATTTACAGTAAAATTCATGTAAAACTTGCATTTTAGTGTGCTTTCATAGTTCATATATTTAGTTCACAATAGTAATTATTTATAACATCAGCCATTGTATGATTTGCTGAAATGGGGAGTTTCTATGGTGTTTTCTACACAAATATTCCTGGAAACTGCAGTGCATGATGGTCAGACAGTCTTCTCATGTTTTACTTCTTCTGCAAAGTGGACCAGACCTTATGCTGATAGTCGAAAGCCTGGCTCTGGGACACCAGGTTTCATTCATAATATGAAAATAATTATCTTGTCATTTGTACAGACCACAATTTCAACATCTGTGTATTTCTACAGCCCACCTTGACTAGAGACTTGCCCTCCACACCGTTGGTCTCTCTGGCAGTACCGCCCTGCCCCTGCGAGTCTCGTCGCTGGGAAATGGAGAGCTTCTTCTTCCGGGGCCGGCCCTTCAGGTTGGGTGCTGTGGACAGCAGAAGAGTAGTTAGAGCGGTTACTGACAGCCATATGCACCCACAGCCCATAAAGAGCACTGACGTCTGCTCACTGCTCTATAGCACAAATAGGGAAACATGACAACAGCCATGTCTGCGGCCGACACACATAGACTACAGCCAGCATAGTTCCACCAATTGGCGGCTTGACAAGTGATCCCTGGAGCCATTCCAGTGACTTACATTGCTTTAAATTATATATCATCCTCCTTCATTCTGGATATTTTTCCATTGAATGGCACTCAGGACTTAATTATCCTGAGACAAGGTGAAAACGCTGTCTGCCACTGTTACAGGCATTCTTGTTCATCAGTTCCAAATCATTTTCATCATTATATTGGCCTCTAAGCAAGAATGTTAGATAATACACATTGTAATGGTAAAACAATTCGCAGAATGACAGGATGTGCCAACAACCGGAAAACTCAAACAGAACCTGAAGGGCAAATGAATAAAATCACTAATACGTCGTCATCACGGCTCAAAATAACAGCGCAACTGGAGGTGCAACTGGGTCAGCCTTAAAAAGTCGTTCATCCAAAAATAAAAATTCTGTCAGTATTTGCTCACACATGTTGTGTTAGATATTCCCTAATAGTCCAACTTTCTACTTGACATGGCACAGCTTACATGGCATGTGCCACTTCACCACTTCTTTTTGAAAGCCATATTTCTATGGTTGTAAATTCTACACTCTTAAAAATTAAAGGTTCTTTATTGGCATCTATGGTTCTCTGAAGAAACTTTAACATCCACAAAACCCTCTCCACTGCACAAAAGGGGAGGAAAAAGATCCTTCAGATTACTTAAATGTTCTTCAAACTGACTGTTTGAGTTCACCTCTAAAACTGAATGTCATTATTTTTGCCTTCATATTTCATACATCTTGTCTGCAAAGATATCTAACCAGTGAATATGCTTTACATTTACACCATGTTGACCAATGGCAGTGCACTTAGAATAGAGCTTTCTTTAACCAGATTTAATAGAGAATCTGGGAATAGAATTTTTCAGAATCAAAATGTATTAAATGTAATAATGTACAGAATGTAATAAAGCTCATTCTGATTCTGAGAATAGAGTTTTTTAAATAGAGAATGTTGCTTTTTGTAATCATTTGGTAGTTACATTTTGAAGTTGACTAGATTTACATTAAAAATGGTCAAAATCAAAATCATCAAACATTATACAAAAAGAAAAAGAAGAAGAGGAGATTTCATTTTTGCCATATCGCCCAGCCATATTCCTGTGAAATCTATTTACAATATAGTTATTTTTGCTTAAGGTCATTGCAATACCAAATTTTTTATATACTATTACAATTTTATAATTCTTGACACCAATTTTGATATCACAGCAATAAATAATAGTAGCCTAACTAATATAACAATTTCTCAAACTTACTGAAGACAGCTGGAAAATAAAGAACAACCAAAAAGAAAAAAAAACTAATTAAAAGCAATAGAACAAAGACATGAAATGAAATGACATAAATAAAGAGTGCTTTAGGTTTTGGAATTAGGGCCACCTA
This sequence comes from Sinocyclocheilus anophthalmus, assembly GCA_018155175.1. Lineage (NCBI taxonomy): Eukaryota > Metazoa > Chordata > Actinopteri > Cypriniformes > Cyprinidae > Sinocyclocheilus > Sinocyclocheilus anophthalmus. The sequence goes on along the minus strand of JADLZN010000884.1, from coordinate 428,545 downwards.
ACTAACATATAGGAAATAATATAGAAATGTAATAAAGTAATCAAATATAAAATAAACCACTGCATAGTCCTCACCACATTAATTAAAAATACCATAATTCCTATTAAAGCTAACAAAGTGATTCAGCCAAGAGCAGGGAGTGATTTTCACTTTTACTTTTGTGGTTTGATTAACATTAAAGACACTTTAAGACCTAATGCATGGATCCAGTATACTGCATCGATGCAAATCAAACATAACTGACTGTGAATATGTGAATACTTGCAATAAGATGTCATTTTGACATCATTTGTATGTATTTGTCCATTTACGTGCATTTATTTAAAAGTGTGCACACAGAAAACAGTCTGACAGACAGCATGCAATAACCGTATTAAGTTTCTTTTGTGACTTATTCTAAACTACCTTCTTTCTTTCGGGGTCAGGGGAAAATCAAATGTCACATTTCCAGTTTCTAAAAGCCCCTTGTGCACCTGATGAATGCCATCAAAGCATCCCCAGCATCAAGCTGGAAAACGACAAGCACAAGCGAGAGTTCAAACTCGGCGCAGCGAGAGGCAGGCGGAGCTTTTGACACCAGGACAGGTGCTCTCGAGCACAGGTTCAGTCAGGTCAGCCGCCACTGCATTCCATGTGCGCTGATGATTAAGTCATCGTCAAGGTTACAACGGGCCCAAGGCTGCGGCCACAGCGCTACACTTGATCTTCCAATAGACTAGCAGCCTGATCTGCTGTGGGAAAAGAAAAGAAAGCATTAACTAATCAGCTGGAGAAGAGCTTCTTTTCTTTTCTTTTTGGGTTCTTTTCTCAAGGCGCCGCCTTTTTGCATCAAATTTGGCGCATGCAGCAGCGGGGTCAGAGAAACGGCACATCAAATGAGTCCATTTGTTCATAAATAAACATTTATGTAAGAAGCCTTTTTGTCACCTAGGCAACAGGCAGGTTGTTTGCTTGGCTGCTGTGGCCATGACATACACATTTGTGCAGGCATCCGTGGGCTCGGCAGAGGAAAGGCTTACGTTTATTGAGGAAACGAGGCTGCTTCTCTCTTAAATGTCACTTTTTCTTTGTTCCTTAGACTAATTCACTCAAACGGGATTCGTATTTTTGCAGATTCTTCCTCTTTTAGCTTCCATCCCACATCACAATCATTTGAATTCTAGTGAGTAATGTATTACTCATGATTGCCGGAGTACATTAGCTCCTTTACTTCACGCTTGTTATTCTGCATTGAGCTCTCCAATATGAGCACTCCATTCCCATTTTTAAGACTAATATAAATAACAAATTATACGTTTGGGTATTTATTATTAACTTATTGTACACATTAAAGTTCAAAGGTTTGGGGTCGGTGAGATTTTTTTTGCACATTTTTGAAAGAAGTCTTTTTTTACTGGAAATAGTAGTTCCCATTTTAAAAACTTTTCTATTTTAATTTTAAAATGTCATTTATTTCTGTGATGCAAATATGAATTTTCATGTCACATGATCCTTCAGAAATAATATGCTCTAATATGCTTATTTAGTATTCTAGAAAATGCTGCCCTCCATCATTTGATCATCAAAAGTAAAATTTAAAAGGGTGAAACTATAAAAATGAATTATTGTATTAGCTAGAGTGTAATATAATAATACTCTTAGGTCTGTTTAAGATCTTTTTATACTAATATCTAATAAATCAACAGCCCGTTGTCAATTATTTTTTCATATACACATACATGCATACATACACACACACAATTAATATCAAATTATACAAAATTATAATACTCTAATCATTAATATAAGATATCATCAAATTATAAGTAGAATAATTTAGTTATATCAAATCCAACCAAACCAATTACATGTAACATTTGTTTTATTTTTTGCCAGTTTACTGTTTAAATTTACACATGGATAACTTTTGATTAATAAATCTGAAATTCAAGTTTTAATATTTGATTATTATTATTATTATTTATACTTCAAGAAGTACATTCTGCTGTGCAATAATATTTTTCTGTTATTTAAAAAAAAAGTATTATGGTATTGTTTTGTGCTTTGTTTTGTTTTTGTGATTTAAGGGGTCCATATGATGCTGCTAAAAGATTTGGTGTAATGAATGTGTGTATTGCTGTTTAAAAAGTAAAAAAAACCACATTTAATTTTCCACCTACTGTACTTATGTTTCTCCTCTATCCCCGCCTTTTGACCACCGTCGATTTTTACAAAGTCTCGTCTGAAAGCGGTGTGCTCTGATTGGCCGCTATCCAGTGCGTTGTGATGGCCGAATACCTCACGCGTGAGACTGAATGTTAGTCACGCCCTTTTTTTTCGCTTACCATACTGGGATGGCCCTGTCAGGCCTGAGCGACAGACAACACATTAACACCCATTCACACGAGGCATTTTCTTGGCCTCAGTGGGGACTAATTAACTGATTATAATGACTTATACCCTGTCTTTTTTAACGTCGTTTCTTTGCATTTTGCATTGGTCATCGCGTCAACGTAAACATAAAACTCGTGTCTGCATTTGTGATCTAAGAAATGACAAACAACAAGTGCTACTCTACACTGCTCAAACCTCGCGTTTGAATCATCAGTGGCAAATCCTTAAAATGAAAACGTACTTAGTCTGTGAGTCAGAACAGTCGGCATTTTAGTCTACTCTACCAGGATCAGTAAACGTCCTCCATAAAATGTGCTGCACACATCTGAATATTTGGTTTGAATTGTTCTGGAACATTGTTGTAAATACAACTTAACCCCTGATTTGTAATCGTGTCCTCTTTTGGAAGACCAAAAAAAAGTAGTTTCGCTTTCACAACAAAAAACACAGCGGCCTAGTGTGAGGGGAAGCCCCGGCTTAGTGTGTGCTGAGGACGGGATAGAATGAGCTGAGGCCGGGCTAGAGTGAGCCGAAGCCCCCGGCTTAGCATCGCTGCGTAGTCGTGCGCTGAGGCCGGGCTAGCGTGAGCGGAAGCCCCCGGCTTAGCGTGCGCTGAGGCCGGGATAGAGTGAGCTGAGGCGGCGGAGTCGAGAATGGCACGCCCGGCGGATGCGACAAACGAGCGGCAACCACTTGTGACGGACCCCGGGCTGGACTCCGCTTTGTCCACGGGAGAAAGTTGATGTCTTCCCTGCAGCGACCAGCACGATAGCTCAGCATGACGAAGTGGATATCATCCTCTTTTGGAAGACCAAACAAAGTAGTTTCGCTTTCACAACGAAGCACACAGCGTACATGGCTGCAGCGTCAACAATACTAAAGCGAGAATACAATTTACGCCTTCTTTCTTTGCGTAAACATTGGGCGGCGTTATGCAAATCTTCCCACACATTGACGTAGACATGTGGGGGCGTGTTAGAACGAGCCGTTTTAGGTAGGTGTGGCTGACTCTGAACTTTTATAAAGAATATCTCTTTGGATTTGAGACTTTAGTCTTTGCAACTTTACAGATCTTCTTTATGCACCAAGAGCTTGTAACACTCCAAAGAAAAAGGAAAACTTGAAATCACATCATATGACCCCTTTAAATCCATTGCACAGAATTCCATGGACTTTCCCCCCAAATTCCAAGCCTGCTGATGAGACATAACAACTGTGATCTGTCTCTCTCTCTCCCTTATTCTTGCACACAATATGGGGACTAGATTGGCCGATATATCAACCAGGCTGAAGAATATGCCAATATTTGGGAGATTGTGAGATAATCAGATATTGTGAGATAACGGGCAGTTCAGTGTTCCTACTTAGCCAGACGAAGAATGTTAGAACTTATAATTAGAATTGACATACTGTATGTATGTATATATATATATATATATATATAGACAACACCCTTGTCAATGAGTAATATACATGGAGTGTGTTTACATGTGTGCGATTATTTAAATACAGACATAATACTTAACCACTAATGGTGATCATACAGTTGTCACCGCATTGTAAACCAAAGCTCCAATTATCCAAAGGAATAGCTGACCCCTTCTTTATACGTCTTCTTTTCTTGTTTTCCCCTAAACTGACGGCTCCCATTGTCACAAACCTCAAAAGCTCATTACCACAACTCAGTTGCTTTTGTTTCCAGTAATCTCTGTGCTTTCCCTCTGTGGATTTTAACAGGTCATTTGCCATGCTGCTGGGGGCTGAAGGGTGGCCAGAGCTTTGAAGCCGAGCAGGACTTCTCTGCCTTCTTCCAAAGTCATTACAGAGCACTATGGGGTCTCTCGCAGATCAAATATCTGCCTGTGCATTCCTGTGGTCGTGCTTTTTCCTTTGAGCAAATATGTTTGAAGCATATCTGCGGATTCTCCAGAGTTTTGGCCTGAAACATTTGCAGTGGATGGAAGATTCAGAGGAAGCCAAATTAAATGAACTGTATCTGAGAGCCTCATTCAAAGTCAGACCCACTCCCGCCCCCCCAAAACACACACACACACACACCCACACACACACACACACACACAAGGTACAGTAAGGGGAAAATATTCGCCATCACATTCCATGGCTCAAATCATTGTACAGTATGTTTACAACTACTACAAACTTGAATAAATTCAACTTAATATAATAATAAATAAAACTTTACAGTTTACAATAACTTTTTAATGACATGATTTGATTTGACTTGATATTTTTAAGCATTTTTTACTTGATATTTAGAAGCCTCTGATTGAATGGGAAAATGTTGGACTATGATATTGGTTATTATTATATTTTCCTGCTCACATGGTTGTGGCTACATCAACAGAAAAGTCGTTTCATAGATGGATAAACTTAATACGATTTGATTTAGAAAATTCATATTCCCAGGAAAGGTCTAAAAAGGAAAGCATTGTTTTCTTTAGTATACTTGCACTTAAAATCATATAAAACCAACCCGAGACATTTGTATTAGGAAAGCAAATAGGGTCAGTTTTGATTTCATATTACCCTTTACAAAAGAAAATTATTATTTTATAGGTTTGAAGTGGCTTGTATACGTCAGGGTTATTATAGTTAACTATAACCATAAAAAAACATTATTTGAAATAAAATAAACATTAACTGAAATAAAATATTTAAAAAATAAATAAATGGCAATGTTTCTCATTTTCATTTATTGTAACTTGTAGTACTAAAATAACTAAAGCTAAATAATAATTAATAAAAACATAATTAATAGACACACACAAAATATCTAATAACATGACAAATCCACACAACTAATTTATGAAAACCTTCTAAAATTTTAAATTTAAATAAAAAATTACAAAAAAAAAAAAATCGAAATATTAATAAAACTCTACAACTAGTCCTGGGCAATGCGCTTCTATCATGATTGAAATGATGTTGATTGAGTTGACATGTCAGCCTGCGTGGAAGAGCTAGACGACTGAAGGTCGCACCATCACATGACGCCTGTGTGTTCTGGCACACATCCACTAATAAACCTGGCTGCTAGGAACCCGCTGCTTTCATTCTGGCGGAAGACAGAAGGTCTGTATCCCAACCTCTGGTCCAGCTAGTCCCGCCATGTTTTCACATCATCTAGCTGCACTTACATTCATAACATTCAACACCATCCGGCGAGGTAAGTGGAGTACATGAGGCACTGTATGATAGCAGTGGCGGCGCTAGATGTGGGGCTTGACGGGGCTATACCCAGTCAAAAACTTGCTTAGCCCCGGCACAGCCCCCAACCATTTCCTAATAATGTTCCTATTTTTTGGTGTCACTTTCATTAACATAAAAAAAATAAACATTAAAAACCTAAAAAAAGCCTAATATGTGGCCTATAAACAATTAATATTATGGGGGAGGGGTCAAGCAACAAGCAAGCAACGCGCAAACTGTGCAAGAGTTATGTCGGTGAACGTCAGTCAACAGAAAATGAAAGTAAAAAAACTGACGGACTTTCCTAACGCTGCATGAACGGCGCATGATTCTCTGATGATAACTAGAGACGAAACTACTTCACCATATCTGATAAAATGGTCTTAAATGGGTCAGAGGATGTTGCTAAAAAGAACAGAGTATTTGGTGTAATGAAATGTTTTTGTGCGGTTTAAGGTTCAAAAAACACTTTAATTTTCCACATACTGTACCTTATTGTTTCTCCTCTATTCCCTGCCTTTCTGAAACGCGTCGATTTGTACAAGTCTCATCGGTCTGAAAAGCGAGGTGTGTGCTCTGATTGGCCAGTTATCCAGTGCATTGTGATTGGCCAAAAGCGTGTGACGGAAATGTTACGCCCATTTACCATATTGTGATGCTGTGTCCCGGTGTGATGAGACAAAAACATTAAAACCCCCTTATAAACGAGGCATTTGTTGCATCCAATGTGGACATAATTACGGATTATAATGACTTATACTGTCTTTTTATGCGTTGCGTTGCATATCGCGCTGCGTATTAAAACCATGTCTGCATTTGTGATCGAGAAATGACAAACAACAAGCCCTACACTGCTCAAAACTCGCGTTTGAATATTCAGTGCAAATTCTTTAAATATAAAAAACGTATTTACAGTCTGTGAGTCAGAACTGCCGGCATTGTAGTCTACTATTCCAGGATCAGGAAACAGTCCTCCATATACAGTAATGTGCTGCACACATCTGAATATTTTGGGTGAACTGTTCTGGAACAGTGCTGTAAATACAACTTACACTGATTTCTAGTCTGTCCTCTTTTGGAAGACCAACAAAGTAGTTTCACTTTCACAACAAAAAACACAGCGGCCTAGAGTGAGTCGGATGCTGGCTTTATGATCGGCGAGCGGAGGCCGGCTTGAGTGAGCAGAGGTGGTGGGCTTGAGAACGGTGCGGCCGGTGGATTTGACGAAGGAGCGTCTCCGGCGGGCTTTGCAGCAACCACATGTGACGACCCCCGGGCTGGACTCCACTTCATCCACAGTGAAAGCAGATTCGGCGAATCAACAGTGCAAAGTTGATGTATTTCCTCAGCGACCAGCACGGATCAGCTTTTAGAAGGCCAAACAAATCTGTCCAATGGAGCAGCGAGACGTCACGAGCAGGGTGACGTAAGCACCAGAAAGCATAAAAGCGCATCCGGCCGGGCGCCACCCAGCTTCTGCTCTTCAGTAGCGCTCTGTGTGTCTGTCAGTCCACAATCGCAGGGGGTCTGCGTCGCCCCCCTTGTACAGCTGTTCCGGACTTGGTGTCCCTCCTCGACGGCTCTCCGCTGGAGATTCCGATTAGGAGGGACCTCCTCTCTCAGGTGGGGGGCGCCATTCTTCATCCCCGCCCGGAGTTATGGAAGTTGTGGGCTTGGCCCCTGAGGGGGCACAGCTCCTAGCATCTGGTCTCTCAACTGAGGTTGTTGAGACTATACTCCAGTCCAGAGCTCCCGCCACTAGGAAACAGTACGCCTTGAAGTGGAAACTTTTCGCTTCATGGTGCGGACAGCGACTGCCGGACCCAGTCAACTGCCCAATTGGTACAGTTCTGGAGTTTCTGCTGGAGCGATTCTCTGCAGGGTTATCTCCCTCCACTCTAAAGGTTTACGTGGTGGCCTTAGCTGCTTACCACTCCCTTCTGGGTGGTCAATCATTGGGAAGACACCCACTTGCCACTCGTTTTCCTCCGTGGCACCCTGAGGCTGAGTCCGGTACAGCGCACCAAGGTGCCCTCATGGGCCCTGGCTGTGGTTCTGGAGGGCTTATGCAATGCCCCCTTTGAACCCATAGAAGAAGTTTCGGTCAAGTTGCTCAGGCTCAAGACCATCTTTCTCCTCGCTTTCCTCACTAAAAAGGATCGGGGATCTTCAGGCACTTCATGTTTCGTGCCTGGAATTTTCTCCAGGCATGGTTAGGGTATTCCTTTACCCGAGGGTCGGGTATGCCCCTAAGGTGCCCGTTTCTTCGCCAGGGCCCATAGTACTTCATGCATTCTGTCCTCCTCCGTTCCAGGATGTAGGTCAAGAAAGGCTTAATCTGCTCTGTCCCGTTTGAGCACTGGATGCTTATGCACACAGAGCTGCCCCGTGGCTTAAGGCAGATCAGCTGTTTGTTTGTTTTGGTCCGCCAAAGAATGGATTTCCGGCGACCAAGCAGACTATGAGTAGGTGGGTGGTCGAGGCCATCTCACTAGCCCACGAGTCCTCTGGCCTCCCGTCACCTATGGGGGTCGGAGCGCACTCGACCAGGAGTATGGCGGCCTCCAAGGCTTTCAGCTTGGTTGTGGCCTTGCAGGACATTTGTGCTGCGGCGGGCTGGTCCTCTCCGCATACTTTTGTCCGCTTTTACAACCTAGACTTGGCTTCTACCCTAGGTTCCCAAGTTCTCTCTTCTTGATGTGCTCATAGGATACACACACAGGCAGGGACTTGGTTGTATGGCGCAGTGGGTATTCTCGTTCCCAAAGCGACTTGACGCAGCAAGAGTTCCTGAAGGGGAACGTCTCTAGATTACATATGTAACCATGGTTCCCAGAGGGAACGAGACACTGCGTCTCTTTGCCATACTCCAAAAAAGGAAACTGCATCCCTGCAGGCGCTACTTCATTGAAGCTGGTTTGCGCTCTGCCGGATGCGCTATTATACTTTCTGGTGCTTATGTCCCCCGTTCGTGACGTCTCGCTACTCCATTGGGCCGATTTGACACGTGCTTCAGAACGCGGTCACGCAAGGGCGTTCCCAAAGTGACTTGACGCAGCTCGAGTTCCTGAAGGGGGAACTCACTGGTTAGCATACAGTAACCTAGAGACGTTTTACAGCTTTACAGTCGCTTATCTGTTGGTCATGTTATGGCTGATAACAGATAAATAAACAAAAATTATAATTTTGTGGTGAATTATTTCATTCAATATATATTAGATAACACGCATAGCAATTGCTGCAATGAAATTAGACTTTACATATTTTCAAAACCAAGAATTAATTTATAAAATAAATCAATATAAAAAAATGTTACTTAATAAGAAAAAAAAATTATCTGTAAAATATACACATTTATGCTTTAGCAACTTGTTGTTTCTGTAATCCTACTATAGTATTTTTTTAAATGAAGAAATAATGTTCATTAATGTTCTTAAAACATAGCATTCAATAGTTAATACATGACATCTGGGACTCCCAAAAGTCCCAAAGCTGTCAATATAAAAGCTTCCAACACTAATCGACCGATGCCGATAATTTAAAAATGCCAAATATCAGCCGATATATATCGGTCTTGGCAATACATTGATCAACCACTAGTAAATTTTGTCTAAATAAATTTTAATTAAAACACTAAAAACAAACATTTATTAATTAAATGCTACAAAAAAACAAAGGTAACCTAAATGTAAAATTTGACAATTAAATATACTAATATACAGTATATTCAGTATATAGACCAATAATAAGGCTGTTTAAAAAAGCCTCTTGGCCTATACTGACTAATAAGGGATATGGTACCGATATACTACTGGTCAAAGGTTTGTAATAATTAAGTTTATATAAATAAGAAAATAAATTTATATATATATAATATATATATATTCCAGCTTTGCATCACAGGAATAAATTACATTTTAAAATATATAGTAATTAAATATAAATAATTGAAAACAGTTGTTTTAAACTTTAATTATATTTCACAATATCGCCGTTTCTCGATAATTGCAGCTTTGGTGAGCATAAGAGACTGCTTTCAAATACATAAAAAAATATTGTAATTATTCCAAACTTTTGACTGGTAGAGTATATTGTGCATTCCTAATCTTGATACCGGATCGGTTGCGTTTTTTTGGAAATCTGTTTGACAATCATAATTTTTGTGGTTTCTTTATGGTGGAACCAAGAAATTAGGCATTTTGGCATTTAAACTTTCTCAACTTCATTGAAAATGAATGACTTGTGATTGTTTTGTTGTTGCAAACCGCTGAACACCCTTTATTCTTTCCTCTCTCGTGGCCTGATTTAATTCCTTACTCTGTGATTTAATACAGCTCTATACAGCAGATGGTACTGTGAGGTGCAGAAGGAGCAAAACATACACGATGAATAAATGATATCACCCTCGTTAAATAATGCTGCGCTCCCAAATCCCCCACCCAAACGGCAACACTTTTATCTTTTAATCGCTGAGAGTGTTGAGCAGAAGTCTCTGAATCAGCAGCAGCGCGACTTCTGCAAGGCTTTTTTACAGTGCAAACAGATTGGACCAAACAATGAGTCAATGTCACTGCACGTCCCCTCACGGGGGGGAAATGCGGTGTGAGCGCTTAGATGACGCACACACCAAGGTCAGATGCTAATTCAAGAGGGAGCAAGTGATAGAGTCACATCACATCGCTAAAAGCTGCGGTACACACACACACACACATGCTCGCATATGCCGGAGGACGCATTGGCACTATGTATGGCGCATTTGTTATTTATTTATCTATCCGGCCGTTGTGCTGAAGTGTGTGGTGTTATATCATGTGTGGTTGTGGGAGAATGCTGCATCAGCTTGATCCCTCCTCACACACTCCAGCTGGCCTTATTCATCTCACAGACCTGAGAAATTTGTCTTGGGAAGAGAATTTGAATGGTGCTTGCCTATGCCAAAGTCACTGTTACTTAGATAGGCTGTTGCTAGAACAGTAAAAAAATACTCCACATGATATTCTATAACACTCCCGTTATATACGCCTTGGGTCCTTCTGTTAATGATTAAGAAAGATTTTCCGAGCATTTTACTGTTCCGCAGGTGAGAATAGACTTTGATTAGTTAGAAAAGCAGAAAGTCACATGATTTGAGGTAATATATATGTTCATACAACAAATGGTGTGGGACAAGTTACAAATCAAAGTTAAAGGGGTCATATGATGCGATTTCAAGTTTTCCTTTCTCTTTGGAGTGTTACAAGCTCTTGGTACATAAAGAAGATCTGTAAAGTTGCAAAGGCTAAAGTCTCAAATCTAAAGAGATATTCTTTATAAAAGTTAAGAGTCAACCATGCCTAAAACTACCTAAAACGGCTCATTCTAACACGCCCCCACATGTCTACGTCACTGTGGAAATATTAGCATAATGCCGCCCAAATGTGCACGCAAAGAAAGAAGGCGTGGTTTCAGGAACAGCAGTAGTGTTGATGCAGCCATGTCAGGGAGACGCTGTGTGTTTCAGTGCGAAAGCAAAAGCACTTTATTTGGCCTTCCGGAAGTAGATGCAATTAGGAATCATTGGTTAAGATTTATTTACAACAAAACAGCACAACACAGTTGTTCGAATTTGTGCAACGCATTTTATTGACGACAGTTTTTTGAACCTAGAAGATTACAAGGCTGGCTGTGCACAAAGGCTATTTAAAAAAAAAAAAAGGGGTCAATTCCGACTTTGCTATGGCAATCTGTAGCTTCTGAATCAGCGACTGTAAGTATATTTTGTTATCAGTTTAATTATTTGCTACTGACTGTTCAAATGCGGAGTTTTGTGGCGCAGCGCATAGTAATGCGTCGTGTGTGTGGTGTGTGTGTGTGTGTATGTGTGTGTGAGGGGAACAGGGTCACATCACAGGAGAGTGAACTGCCTGTCAGAAATCATAGCACGTCAGCTGTCTTAACCGCGGCTTGTGTACTGCATCATCACTGTGTCTGTCACGTGACTCTGTTCCCTTTCGGGCTTGAACTGATGGTAAAACTAGCGACATTATTAACGTCTTGATATTTACTTTGAATCTGAAGCTCACGATTATGGTAAGTGGCGTTACATTTCCGACACGTGCTTGAGGTGTTCGGCCCCAAAAAAATCATACAATGGCCCTGGTCAGGCTGTCAATCAGGCAGACTGCGTCGTGGCAAAGGAGGGGCTTTGTTTAAAATGACGTGTTTGAGATAGGCGGGCTAGAGGACCTACAGATATGTAACGTATTTGAAAAATAATGTGTTTTTTTGAACATTAAAACATGTCAACACATTCTGTTACACCAAATAAACAAAATAATGATCTTTAAAATAGCATCAGATGACCGCTTACCCTTAAAAAGCTGAAAATTGTTTTCATGTTATGGCCAATAACTTTTAAATGGCCAATATGAAATTCTTTATATTTTGTCTGTAAATAAATAAACAAACAAACAAATAATCATGTTAGAAGTGAATCAACCTAAGCAATATATTGGTCAACAGATATATAAATTAAAAGTAAAATATTAAGGCATAACACCATAATTATGAAATAGTACGATTAAATTTAACAGTATTAAATTATTCGTGTTTTTGAAGATTAATTTGATAGTAAAATTATAGCTGACATTCATTTCCATGTTATGGGCAATGACTAATAAATAACTAACGATAACTAACTGAATAAAACCAAACAAATAAATAAAATAATCCGTTAAAATACTAGAAGTTAAGCCATCAAAACAAGCAATAAACAAACAAATAAATAAATATTAGAAGTGAATCAACCTTAGCAATATATTGGTCAACAGATATATAAATTAAAAGTAAAATATTAAGGCATAACACCATAATTATGAAATAGTAAGATTATATTTAACAGTATTACATTTTAGTATTATTTAAATTGAAGTATTACATTTAAAATGCTAGAAGTGAATGTATGCATCAAAACACTGTACAGTTGAAATGATATTCATTTGGAGATGTTAAAAATTAGAAAACATTTGCTTTAACAATACTACATTGAAGTAAGGTATATTTACAGTTATTAAGCATTATTAGGTGGTTGTTTGTTTGTGGTGTGTGTGTGTACTACCGCTAAATGAAAACAAGAAATGTTGCCTTGGCTAAGGCAATTAACATCTAAATGTTACGATAAAAAATAAACTAATAAAATAATGCAAGTAATTAAATATCCAATATTGCCTGTTACCAATAAAACAACTCTTTAATATTACCCAATACTGAATAAGGTATTGACATATAGTACAATGCCTTTTAATAAAGTTAGTTCTTATGGTAATAGTGACATTTGTGACGAAAACACAAGCTTTTAGTCAAGATACAAAAAGCGGTACTGCTTTTGTACATCAGTTTTGATACCATTAATTAATAAAAAAATGATTTACTCAAAACCATTTAGTGCCACAAGATATTCTAAACAATATAACCAAAATGATCAAATACAACAAGACTAATCAAACTTGATTCAGTTCTTAGCAGAAGCAGCAATCTGCGCTTCTACTCTTATTCTGCTCTCAATATGCTAATATGCTGCCTCAGCTTCTGTTATGAACTTCTGACTAGAAGCCATTTGATCTCCGTCTAAAAATAATCCAAAGTCATTTTGTTTCTCTCTCTCTTACATTTTCTCCACACATTCCTGTCAATCCATTCTGACACTGTTTTTTTTTTTTTAGGTTAAATACACCTGAGGTGGCATAATTAAACAATAAAACCTCTTGTGATCGCAGACTGTGTTATTAAAAAAGATCAGATGTGAGAGTAATCGGCAGCACTGGAGATTTGCTCTGAATTATTTACATACATCATGTTAGAGTCATCTCATTGACAGCCAGTTGCCCTCTAGTGTTACTGTGAGGAAGTACTCACACCAGGACACACACACACACACACACACACAGACAGCAAAATACAAACAATCAATACAGCCAATCCAGCTTTAGAATCGCTTTAACCCCTTCCTGCCATGACATCATATTAGCTAATGTAATAACTTAATGGTATCTTTCCTTAAAGGATAAGAGGAAACATGATGTTACTACAGATATTATTCATCAAATATTAAACTATAGGATGTATGCAATCTAAACTATAGGATGTCTGCGATCTACCCAACTGAATGCCTAGGTCATACTGTACAAATAAAAAGAAATGACATTTTTCATAAAAAAAACATATTTTAGGACCATTAACGACATGCATTGAATAAAATCATCCTGTCTGGACACAGTACACACACACATACATTATATATATTATGTATATCTATATATATATATATACATATAGATTATATATATTTATATATATACACAGTGTACTGTTTATATTTATATGTTATATAAATCCACACATATATTTTATATCTAACATTATCATATCATATAGTATACTATATATATATAATAAACTACATATGTCACTATACTGATATATTTTGAACTATTTTACATGTATCTCATTTATATCCTTTATTTTATTTTATATATATATATGTATATATATACACACACACATATATATGTATATATGCATGTGTTTGTATTTATACATACATAATAAATATACACAGTATACACACAAATATGCAACAACAAAAACTTTAATTTTGATGCATTAATCGTAATAAATCGTTTGACAGCACTAATATATATAGAGTATATACAGTGGGTACGTAAAGTATTCAGACCCCCTTAAATTTTTCACTCTTTTTTTATATTGCAGCCATTTGCTAAAATCATTAAGTTAATAATTATTTTTTCCTCATTAATGTACACACAGCACTCCATATTGACAGAAAAACAAAGAATTTTTGACATTTTTGCAGATTTATTAAAACAAAAAAACTGAAATACACATGGTCCTAAGTATTCAGACCCTTTGCTCAGTATTAGTAGAAGCACCCTTTTGATCTAATACAGCCATGAGTCCTTTTTGGGAAAGATGCAACAAGTTTTTCACACCTGGATTTGGGGATCCTCTGCCATTCCGCCTTGCAGATCCTCTCCAGTTCTGTCAGGTGGATGTAAACGTTGGTGGACAGCCATTTTTTAGGTCTCTCCAGAGATGCTCAATTGGGTTTAAGTCAGGCTCTGGCTGGGCCATTCAAGAACAAAGAACAGTCACAGAGTTGTTGTGAAAACACTCCTTCGTTATTTTAGCTGTCTGCTTAAGGTCATTGTCTTGTTGGAAGGTAACCTTCGGCCCAGTCTGAGGTCCTGAACACTCTGGAGAAGGTTTTCGTCCAGGATTCCTTGTACTTTGGCCGCATTCAATCTTTCCCTCGATTGCAACCAGTCGTCCTGTCCTGCAGCTGAAAAACACCCCCACAGCAGAATGCTGCCACCACCATGCTCACTGTTGGGACTGTATTGGACAGGACATGAGCAGTGCCTGGTTTTCTCCCCACATCCCGCTTAGAATTAAGGCCAAAAAAGTTATATCTTGGTCTCATCAGACCAGAGAATCTTATTCTCACATCTTGGGAGTCCTCAGTGTTTTTTTACAAACTCCCAGCGGGCTTCATTTTCTTGCACTGAGGAGAGGCTTCCGTTTGGCCACTCTGCCATAAAGCCCCGACTTTTGGAGGGCTGCAGTGATGGTTGACTTTTCTACAACTTTCTCCCATCTCCCGACTGCATCTGTGGAGCTCAGCCACAGTGATCTTTGGTTCTTCTTTACCTCTCTCACCAAGGCTCTTCTCCCCCCGATAGCTCAGTTTGGCCGGACGGCCAGCTCTTGGAAGGGTTCTGGTCGTCCCAAACGTTTTTATGGAGGCCACTGTGCTCTTAGGAGCCTTAAGGGCAGCAGAAATTTTTTTGTAACCTTGGCTAGATCTGTGCCTTGCCACAATTCTGTCTCTGATCTCTTCAGGCAGTTCCTTTGACCTCATGATTCTCATTTGCTCTGACATTCACTGTGAGCTGTAAGGTCTTATATAGACAGTTGTGTGGCTTTCCTAATCAAGTCCAATCTATATAATCAAACACAGCTGGACTCAAATGAGGTGTAGAACCATCTCAAGGATGATAAGAAGAAATTGACAGCACCTGAGTTAAATATATGAGTGCCACAGCAAAGGGTCTGAATACTTAGGAGCATGTGATATTTCAGTTTTTTCTTTTTAATAAATCTGCAAAAATGTCACAATTCTGTGTTTTTTCTGTCAATATGGGGTGCTGTGTGTACATTGAGGAAAAAAATTTACTTAAATTATTTTAGCAAATGGCTGCAATCTAACAAAGAGTGAAAAATTTAAGGGGTCTGAATACTTTCCGTACCCCTGTATTTATTATATATATATATATATATATATATATATATATAAAAACATATCCATAAAGCTTTTCACAAACACTCCTGAAAATAAATTTGTGGTGGAGGTATGTGTCTATTTTAGGGGCAAGTGGGGGAGAGGGGGGTTAATAAAATAAGTACCCCCTTGCACATACTAAGATGAGCACCCTGGGTCACTGTCACCCCAACCTGCTCACATCTGACTGCCCTGTGTACAAAAATATAAAAAGCTGAGACTACAGCCTATTCAAGCGTCACATAATCTAGCCGGCATCGGTCAGCAGGACAGCACTCCTCCAGAGCTGCTGGCACGGCCGCTCACGTGTCAGGGGTGGGGGGGTCAGTCTTGGCTCAAGCCAGCAAGTGTGGAACGGGACACTACGAGAGGGATTTATAGACATCCAAATTAACAGTCACTGCTGAACAACAGATGCGTCGTCACCCGATCCTGCCTCTCAGCGTTTACTTAGTGTGTCTTCCCTGTGCTGGATTTCATCCTCATTTAGACATGCCACGGTCCGGGCCGAGTACGACGAGAGGAGGTTATGACTGAGACTGGATCCACTCACACTGGCGCAGGAATGTGTAATAACCATCATGCCAATTTCTCATAAATCTCATTTATTTTCCTAACTCTCTCGCTCTGTGCTGCTCCCCCCCATTCCATTGAAGACGCTAATATGCCCTGTGGTTTGACCGAGAACTGGCCATCTGTGTTGACGTTTAATGTATTGGATAGTTAGCACTTTACGTTGCAGTGGATTTTAATGCGGTCTGGGAATAAATTCAAGCAGGGTGAACGATGGAGCTCGAGAATAGATCTGTGCGGTCTAGAAATCGCTATTAAATGAATTGCTGCTCATCTGCATTTCACTGTATGTATTATGTATAAATAATATGGAAATATTATTTCTAATAACCTAAATTTTAAAATACAAATAAATACATAGTCTCAATTTCACACCACACACCAATATATATATATATTATATATAATATATATATATATATATATATATATAATATATAAAATAATTGTTTCTTTCCGAAAAATAAAATACACACTATATATTATTTACTATTTATAAATAATATCTTAAACACATTATTATATACATGTATATATTGTAAGGGGTTTGAATAAAAAGCATCAATAAAAATGCATGCATATATATATATATATGTGTGTGTGTATTGTGTGTGTGTGTGTGTGTGTGTGTGTGTGTGTACCACCACACAGTAACACCATACATCAGCACACAAACACACACCATAAAACACTACAATCATAATAACTACAAATTACATATTCAAATACTATCTTTTAAGCTATAACCTTTCTATTATTGTTTTTGCTCATCAGAATATATATATATAAAATACACACGTAATGTGCAATAATCTATGGCATAAACCTGAAAGAAGGTAAACATATTATTTGTCACAGCTAGATTTTGAGCTACAACAATGCAATAATCTATGTGAGAACAGATGACAAAAAAGCACACCATCCTGTGGCAAATTCATCAAACTAAATTGCATGATATCCATGGGGAGGGCAGAGCGCACAGTGCAAATTTGCATCAGAATTGCTGATGCAACCGCATTACCGCCAGCACAGCGCAAGTGCGGCCCGACTGACAGATGCATCCTGGGGGAGAAAATAAAAGGCCAGCATGTGCCGCAGACAGTTCTCTTAAGCTGGAAGCTTGGTGTTTCACCATGGTTTGGTTGTGTGTGTGTGTGTGTCTGAGAGAGAGACAAAGAGACGGACAGATCTGTCCACTTATGTAAGCATGAAGGACCTGGGCATCCCTGCTAGCTCTCCATCTTGTGTGTGTGTTGACTGTGGGTTAGTTGAGGTGGTCCTGAGGCGAGGGGTGCAGCAGGTTACAGATGGCACTTCATATGTTGTGCTATCAGTTCTTCTGCACTGCAGTCCAGACGCATGAGCGCTATGATACATCGTCTGCCAGATGCTAAATACTCCCTGCTCTATATAAGATCAGCAGCATCTTGGCATGGATGGATTCATTTGTTATCGTGAGATTAAATATATTAATATAATTAATAATTATTTTAATCTGGTCAATGTGTCATTTATGTTTTGCCTGCATTTTTTATTTTTATAATAAAGTATGTTTTTTTTCCTTCTGGTGTTACTAATTCCTAGTAGGATCACCTTGAAAATGTAGGAAATAATTCACCAAACTCTATACTATTGATATATTTTTGTTTACACAAGGAAATAACCCAATATAATAATGCGCCATTAATTATAATTAGAATATATATCAAATAACAGACGACAGACAGATGCGCAATACACTAACACCATGCTGCAGTCACTAGACATATATTTTTATTTTTATTTTTATTTATTTTTATTATTATTATCAACCGAATATGAAATGTCACAATGCAATATAATATCAATAATAATACAATCTTACTACTAACTACTCCTAATATAATTATAGGTAATACACTAATTATTATAATAATATATAGTAGTGAGAATTATTTTACATTAATCTAATATTAATAAATAATTATAATGATATTATAAATAACTATAAACTAATATGACAAAAGTAGCATATTGTAGTACAGTGTAAAGACAGATAACATTTTTACATAATTCAAATATTATAAAATTAAATCATCTAAACAACAAAAACAATACGTAATAATACAGTAGTGACATATTTTAACATTTGATTTCAAATTAAAATAATTTTAATATAATACCATATATCAATCTACTACTATTACTACAAAATATAATAATAACAGTAGTGAGAATTTTATATTACTCTAAATATTATAATAATTAAAATTAATTAGATTATAAATAACTACTGCTACTACTACTACAATAAATAATATAATACAATAGTTACTATGTACTTTTACAATAATCTAAATATTAAAAACTGTAAGTGTAAATAATAATTATAATAATGATAATACTAATACTACTACTACTACTAATAATATCAATAATTAGTAAGTGAGATATGTAACAGTAATTTAAATATTACAAAATATCAATAATAAACTAATAATATAATAGTAACTAGTGAAAATATATTTTACAGTACATTAATCTAAATATAATATAACATAAATCACAATGTAAAACAAAAAAAAAAAAAATACATACTACTATTACTATACTACTAAAGTAGGGTAGTGTAGTACAGTGTAAAGACAGACAGACAGAGAGCTAGGTTAACACACAGAGAGAGATATAGATAGCTGGTGTAACTGTAGCTGTTTGTTCATTTCTGCTGATATAATGTGAATTCCACGGTGGCTGTTATTTCCAGCCAGACGGGCAGCATATAAAGGATCTTCTGCCTGCCTCAGAAACTTTGATTTCCTCTGAATATAATTACACAGCACAGCGTGTGCTTTCTGTCACAGTCAACACAAAAGGAGGTTATTTCATAAGCTCTCATTGTGTTTCCAGCACTAATGATTTTCATTAGCGCACAAGTAAGGATAAATGTCTATGAAATGCTTCGGCTCGGTCTGAAACATGCATGTGACGTTCAGCTCTGATCTTTATTTTAAAATAAACAGCCCTGTTTGCATAAAATGCACGGATTAATCCTTAACTCTAAACCTATTAAGAACTTCAAAAGCTGAAGATGGAGGGAGACCCTTAATGGGAAGGAGAAGTTGTTATCTGCATGTACGATTGAAGAACTCTGGCCCAAAGCCAAGCGCTAATCATCATTATACATCCGACCACAACCTCACCATGACAACCGTGATACCGACAGAGCATGTATATTTGCCAGAAACTTAAGGCAACTTTGAAGTCGGCGCCCCCTGTGACGGATGAGCCGTTTGAATTGGCTCGGTGGAATCGATTCAATTTCTGACACATGGAATATTACAGCCTCATTTAGGAATTAGCAGTGCCAGTCTGCAGCTGCTTTCAGATGATCATTTTTGAAATCAAGAGACAACTTACAGACATCTGTTCTCCTTCAAGGTTCGCCTTGTACTCAAAGAAATCCATTTCAATCCATTTCACTTTTAAGTGTTTCTTTTTTTTATCCTGATATGTTTTTCAAAGACAGAAGCAGGTTCACTTTTTCAGGTTTCTAACACCTGTATATCATCATTTTTTTATAGACCAATTATCGGTTTGTAAACATTCAGGATGCGCGCGTATCATGGTTGCAGAAAACCCGGGAGAGATAGCCTTTACGCTAGAGATTTCACGGATACGGTAGAAAAAACAAAAAAAAAAAAAAAAAAAAAAAAAAAAAAAAAAAAAAAAAAAAAAAAAAAAAAGAAAAAAAACAATAGTTCCGTTTAAAAAAGATTATAATTCATTGATTAGATGTCATTTTCAAAATGTTCTACGCATATTACAAGAGCTTGTCACCCAGCGATAAGCACTGTTATTCAACGAAATTGACGTTAGAGAGTGCGATAGTCTTACAGATCCGAAACAGGGATGACGGTTTTTGTGGGCGGAGCCTATCTGGAGGCAGAAAATGACGGTTTTCAAGTGGCAGTCTATGGAGCCATGGAATAAAAGAATAAAAAAAGGTCAATTTTATATTTCAAAATTATGACTTTATTTTCGCAATTCCGAGATTATATCTCACAATTCTAATAAGGAAAAACCCTAGTCATTCGCACTCGTCATTCTCTCTTTTCCCTCAGATTTGACAAACTCACTATTTTTGAGTTAAGTCGAGTTATAAAGTCAGAATTAGGAGATATAAACTTGCATTTGCGAGAAAAAAGTCAGAATTGTGAGATAAAGTAAATAAATGTTATGTAAAAATGTTAATAGTAAGGTTTAAATAATATTTCTAATAGTAAGGTTTAAATAATATTTCATGCTGTAACTGTAGGGCTAATACAATACGTCCCCTATGAACAGCATATGTGAATATTATGTAGACCTATTGTTTAAATCGAATTTATGCTTTAAAAGTAGAGTAATCATAGCAGTTTTCATCCATAGTATGTCCATTTAAACGTCTGCGTTTAGCTTCAAATGACGACAGTATTCTATAAAAATGATTTGCATTCCGATCTTGACATCAAAAGGCACAAAAATATTTTTTTCTTTTATTCCATGGATTTTACCCATTTACCTCCACTTGTTCCCAGTGTTTTTCTGCAACCACTATGCGCGCGCAGCTGCAAGTGACGTAACTGTGACGTCTACTCAAAATTGGTCTATTAAAAGAGATGTTTATTTTGATAGCTTGACCAAATCAGTTGAATATTTGGTTTTCTAGCAGCAAGTTGTTCTGTAGGAGCTGCAGGAACAGTATTTGAACACCAATCCTTTCCATACTGAATGCTGAGCGCAGATGCTGCTCGGGACTGAAAGTCCATGAATTGTGTGAAAAAAATAGGGTCTGAAACTCTTTAAAAATACAGGAAACTATCAATAAAAAGTGGAACAATCTTTAGAGAAATAATCATCAACCTCTCATATGAGTATTACATGAGCTGTTTTATATAACGTGATGTTTGCCATTTTTTCAACTGTGTTACACTGATTTGAGCATTCTAATTTTTAAGTCCCCATGAAATAGAAATGTACGTTTTTTTGGGTGTTAGTATCAATATGTTAGTCTTAAGGTTATCTATAAGGCAGTGTGCTCCAAAACAGTGACTAAATTCGCATTTAGAAGATATAAGCATTCAAAGCTTGCAGTTCGTCACTTCCGCCAAAACGGCTCAACGATTTTTTTGACGTCACATCGTACTTCAGCTTCTCATCAAACTTTCTGTCCAATCAAATGCTCTCTAGAATCCGAAGCGCCCGCCCCCTACACTATAAAATAGACACTGAAGCCGCGGCTGAAATCGATCACTTGTCCACAGAATTAGTATTTTCTGTACAGCGAATGGCACGTAGTGCACTATATAGGGGACAGGGAACGATTCAATCAGTGTAAATATGCTTTCCATTGAGGAAAAAAAGAATCTGTTCGTCATAAAATGCTAACCACCGCGCCGCACACACACTCTGCTCCGGTCCAGAGACACGGTTCACATGCGAGTCGGCGCAGACCACAAAATGTATCGGAGCTATTTGAATTCTACACAGAATGCTATATTTTATAGCAATATGGATGAGATTGTGGCTGGCATACCCTGTCAAATGCGGCTTTACGGAGCTCAACGGCTCTGAAGGGCTCTAGCCCAAGCTGTGATATAAACGAACGCTATTGGCTATTTTAAAAAGGGGCGGAGCTGCTTGATATGTCCCGTCCTGACTTCCTGTTTCAGTTAAAATGACGTCAACACATAGAGTAACGCTGCGTGTTTCTAAGCATTTCAGGGGACCTGAATGTATCACCACAACAGAATCGGTATTTAGCCAAAATAACCTGCCATTCAGTGGAGGCTAGTTTGGGACCAAATTTGTAGTAATCAAGGTTATAATAGTTAACTATAAACCTAAAAATAAAACCATTAAAATAAAAGTTACTTAAAATAAAATATTTTTGAGATTATAGAATTTTGAAATTGAATATAAAAATGTAAAACATTTATACATTTTATTAATATTTCATTTCAACTACTTGGCAAAGCAGCATTTCTCATTTTTACTTGATATACTAAAATAACTAGAACTAAAACTGAAATAAGAATTATTAAAAAGTATACAGACTTGTTAGAAAACTAAACAAAAACAACAAAATGAATAAAACGGATGGAAAATGAAAACGGAAAATATAAAAATCGATTCAAATTATTTATAAAAAAAATTATAGTATCTTAATGATGCTAAAATCTAAATATAATGATATAAAATATAACTAGTAGTAATCGATGAATTCCCCCCCCACCCAAAAATGCAGTCAACATAACAATTTGGGTTCCAAAAAAAAAAAAAGTGGAAATAAAAATAAAAATACGATTATTTACACTATTCTGTAGTAAAGTCAAAATGATGTCACTTCCTGCATTTCACTATGTTACAATTAAGCAATATTACAGTTTTTTTTCAGTGTGATAAAGATGAAAATTAAACCTAAAAATAAATGTTAATAAATGTTTTTAGAATTAACTGAATATCATTTAAATTTATGTTCAATTTATGTTTGATTATCTTATTGTATGACTGCATGATATAATATAAACCGAGACATCAAGGTACATCCTGTTCATGGAAAATCCCATGCACAGTTGCTTTTCCCACCAAAACCGCAAAATATCATCCAATACGTCATCAAAACAAACATAATATAGCAAACTAAATGAATTATCAATGATCAGCATTTGATTAAAGGCTGCCATGAAAGCAGAGCACTGTGCTAGGCAAATTCAGGGCTCCGTGGCATCCAGGCTGTCCCACTGCCTCCACTAGGGGATCCAGTCCGGCTGGCCAACGGCACAGATGGACGCATGCCCGCACATGACATGCCAGATCTGCTCTGCAGGGAATCTGATAACGAGAGAGCAGCTCCAAGCTCCTCATCTGCTGAACAATGCTCAGGTCCTTAGCTCCTCCCTCTCTCTGCCAGTGTTCACACTGAGCTCATTTGCATATCACTGTCAAAATCTGAATCAGCAAGTTCCTCGCTCTTGGCAGGACGGGTCTACCGAGTTAACCTGCTGAGGCCCTGTAGGCTGGGCGGGCCCTGTGGGACCGGAGCCCAAAGCCACTCTTGCCTGACAACCGCCGTTTGTCTTTTAGGCAAACCTTTGCCCAGGAATGGATCCGCTCCATTGGCCAATGCTGGTATTTGCATAATTTTGTATTCATTTCCATATTTATATAAATAATACATTTCTAATGTCACTCAGAGAATAATAAGCAGGACATCGGGTCAATGCTTGACTTCCTCTTTAAGATATTACTTTGTTTAAAGGGAAATTAATTATGGTCAGTGAAGAGGAATTATTAATAGTGAGCACTTAAAGGAACAGTTCACCCAAAAAAAATCTCCAATCTCCATCCAGTGCTGCTATATGGGTCAATGACAAATAAGAGTGCCTACTACAATGGGTGGGGAGGGCACTTATGTGCCAAATTTTTAAAAATGCAATCTTAGCATTTATGTTATTTTTATACCATTTTGAAAAAAAAAAATTCAAATGAATACAAAGTAATTTGGTGTAAACATTAGTAAAGTATTACATTTTACACCTTAAACGCAAACAATATAATTTTTTCGCACATTTTACATACTTTTAAATAAATTTAAAGGTAAAATATATCTATTTTTCAGGATATAATTTACAAATATCATGATTATTCATTCATAAATATTTCCCGGTTATTATTCATTCTAAATATTTCCTGTATTTTTTCTGTTTTTACCAAAGATCTAACTGATACCTTTTAATAAAAACATTTTCAATATATTTTCAAGGTAAATCTATATTATTATTTTTTACAAATATCACATTATTTATTATAAATATTTCCTGTTGACAAAATATTTCAGCATGTTCTGCCATATTTGTTATTTTATATTATATATATATATATATAGAGAGAGAGAGAGAGAGAGAGAGTATTCAACATTTGAAGTGGATCTCACAGTTTGTCCTAAGAAAGAAACACATTTTGGTTTTAGGACAACTTTGATAAAGTTTTGATCCACTTCAAATGTTGACTAGTGTGTGTGTGTGTGTGTGTGTATATATATTATACACACACACATATATATATATATCTATATACATACACACACACACACACCCTTTTTTCTACACTTCTACACTTTCTTCATTTTACTTTTATTCAGAAATTAAAACATGCTCATTATAGAAGGACACACTGTATGTACATATTGCATTTAATGTATTTTTGAATAAATGAATAAAGCAAGACAAGGAAATGAGTCCAAAATGTCCATAATGAGCATAAGAAAGAAAATAATAAACACCCAAAATAGAGAACAGGAAGGTAAGTAAATTATGCTGATTTCTGGGTGAACTACAGCTTTAAGAAGAGAAATAAAAGAAGTGATTATGCAGAAACAATAAGACTATATCTTTCATTAATCATAACAATGAGGGGAAAAGTTCCAGGAAGTAGTAATTAAACAACTCAAAGAACTATTGTTTGCTGTCAGCTCAATGACTCCAGAGAAGAAAATGCTCTCACAAAAAAACAAGCTGCACAGTGGGAAGTAACTTTTACAATATTAAAACAGTTCATCAGAATGCACATTTTCTAATCTACACTTAAACATAGCGGCCATGAACGAGTATGCATTAATATAATAGCATCAATAGACCTTCAGCAACCTGGTTCAACATATGAAGTCTTCTTGTACGCTCTGAGGGTCACAAACTCACGGCAAAACAATCTATAACAATATCGCATTGTAAACTAACAGTACGTTTCACTCTGCAAGGCTTCATGGTTTGCAGTGCTCACAATACACAGACTGTCTCCTGGAAATCAGCAGGAATTGAGAGCAAATTCTAAATGGTTAAAGCATTTAGCGACAGTAGAATGAGTGAGAGAGACCATTGGCATTCAGAACATGCCTATAATGTAGTTATAATATACTTCCAATACCATTAAAGCTCTGTAAAATGTGCTCTAGCAGAACCTTGACACTGACCTTAAAAAAAATATCGGTGAGGTTGTTGAGGCAAAGCAGCAAGTGCAACTGTTCTATAATAGAGCGTACCTTGGGTAGAGACATAAAAACCTTTAATATTTTCAAAAGACAAACTGATTTTAAGACAGATCTACCATGAGCTCTGAGATTATTAGCAATATGTTGAAATTTGATTTCTGTTCCTTTTTTTAAATTAATGATTTATAGAGTGCATTAGCGCTGCCCACTTTTTCAGCAGCCTTGATTCTGAATGTATTTCTTTTCATAGGGATTTTCATTGAAGTGTTATAAGCCATGAGCCCAACCAACCAGCTACAGGGTGAATCAGAACATTGCAAACTTTGAAGCAAAGAAGTACAAGACTAGGTACAATACTGTGTACTTAACAGCTTTAATGAGGGAAAGAACTACAATCCCCATGAAGCATTGCAAATTAAATCAAATTAGAAACGATGGGGAAATATAAAACCATTGATTTCGATTCCCTCTATGGAGAAAATTAATGGTATATCCATTTTTTTCACTTAAGAACTACACTACCCATAATCCTGCAGAGATATCCACCAATCAGAGAAGTCGCTCACATCCAGTGGCCACACATGTGAAGCAGTGCAAATTACATACTTGTGTCGATCTCTTTACACTCTTAAACTACATATTTGAACATTTTGCAACAAACAAAATGCAAAACATTTTGCATTTTTTAGTTATAGTCATAAAGCAATGCTAATATATTGTAGCATAATTTTGATTTTTCATGGCCACTTGCAATGCTTCATAGGATAAGCGGAACCTTTATATTTTTCTGAAATTTCATTTTCTGCCTAAAATTAAAGCTGGCAATGTTTCACATTGAAGCTGGTTGGTTTGATTCCTGAACCAAGACTGCTGAAGAAGCGTGGACACACTGTTGTGCTGTATTGCTACCCAGCTGAATAATGAAGCGCTACAAGCCAGTGCTGCTAAATGAAATTATCCTTAGGGGAAAAATGGAAGGAGCATATGGTCTTTCCCTCTGTTGTAGCGAATAAAAACAGGCAGCCACTTGTAAACACATTCATTTTTACACTCATCTTCATCTTGTTGTTGTTAGCGGTTGAGCTCTCAGTGCCATCATGAACAGCTAAGCGTTTTAACAATAGCCCTCTGTGTTTTGTCTAATAATTTCACTCTAATACTGAACAGCTTGAACCAAAACTCAGTTAGCAGTCTACAAAGGCAGCATCCTAAATTAAACTGAATCTTATAAGTGACTGATTTGGAACACTTTCCCCAGGCAGAACTACATAAATAGCATGTCTCACAAAGTAGCTGGTGAGCTAACACTGTGATTTTCTAATAGTGCTGCAGGGATGATGCATTTTTAAAGGGGTCATATGATGCTTTTTTAAAGATCATTATTTTGTGTATTTGGTGTAACAGAATATGTTGACATGCTTTAATGTTCAAAAAACACATTATTTTTCAAATACTGTACATTATTGTAGGTCCTCTATGCCCCGCCTCTCTCAAACGCTTAGTTGTCTACAAAGTCCCTCCTTCCGACAAGCGCAGTCTGCTCTGATTGGCCAGCTGACCCAGTGCATTGTGATTGGCCGAACACCGCAAGCACTTGTCGGAAATGTAATGCCCCTTACCATAATCGCGAGCTTCATCTTTCAAAATAAATGTAAAGACAGTAAATAATGTCATTAGTTTTACCATCAGTTCAAGCCCGAAAGGGGAACCGACACAGTAATGATGCAGTACACAAGCCGCGTTAAGACAGCTGACTCTACTGTGATAATGTGACCCTGTCTCTCTCTCACTCACACACACACACAAACACAAACACAAACAAACACAAACACACACAATGCGAAAAACTCTGCATTTGAACAGTCAATAGCAAATACTTAAACTAATAGCAAAACATACTTATAGTTGCTGATTCAGAAGTGCCAGATTGTCAGCAAAGTCAGAATTACCTCCTCTCCTAGGTTAACGAAACGGTCGTCCATTAAATGCATTGATGTTCTGTTGTAAGTCATCTTAAAGATTCCTAAATGAATCTACTTTTGGAAGGCCAAATAAAGTGCTTTTGCTTTCGCCTAGAACACACAGCGTCTCCCTGACATGGCTGCATCAACACTAACTGTGGTTACTGAAACCACGCCTTCTTTCTTTGAGTGCACATTAGGGATGCATTATGCAAATATTCCCACATAGTGACCTAGATATGTGGGGGCGTGTTAGAACGAGCCGATTTAGGGGGGCGTGGTAGAGTCTTAACTTTAATAAAGAATATATCTTTGGATTTGAAACTTTAGTCTATGCAACTTTACAGATCTTCTTCATGCACCAAAAGCTTGTAACACTCCAAAGAGAAAGGAAATTGAAATCGCATCATATGACCCATTTAAAGGCCAAAATCCAGAAAAAAGATAGCTTTTAGTCTTCCGTTTCCATCGTACTGAAGTCGATGGGTTTTTTGAAGGGATTTTTGGTTAAATGCCTGACATAAGGTCTGTAATTAACACAAACTTAAAATATTTCATGTTTTATCCCACAACATAAAATATATAAGTAATACCCCCTTGTGATTTTTAAAGCTTTTACTTGTCTTAAAAAAGGTGGTTGCTAACAAGTGGCTAAATGTGACTACAGAGGTTGTTGGGGACATTAAATGTCACCACATCAAACAGGTAAACTCATCTACTCATTAGTCACTTTCACAGCCTCACTAGCTATGTTTCCATCACCCTGTTTTTATTTGCATTTTGAAGTATTGCATCAGAAACGAGTGATGGAAATGTCTAATTTTAAAAAAAATCCATTCATTCAACTAATAAAAGTTTTTACGCTCACTTGAGGTGCTTTTTGACTTGCGCAAAAAAGGGTTAATGCGAATAATGGGAGATGAAATTATTATTTGTCGAATAAATTCCTCCTTGCACATCAAAAAAGTCATGTAACTTTGTGCTATGCAACGGCAAAACCTGACTATCTGAAATGTTATGGTCATTCTAAAATGCCCGAGCAAAGTCTGTCATCAAAGTATTTCTGTATAACTGCCTCCCTGTCTTACATGACAGCGTTCCCAAACAGCATTTTGCGACCATTTCTTCTGCCTGTGCGGCTAAATTTTGTATGCGGTCGCACTGGCGCGACCACTGCGTTGCTCAACTCATAAGCGCTGCCATTTCTATTGCATATGAGAAACATCAAATGGCAAGCGAAACTGAAAGCATAACAAAACCGCGCTACTCGTTTGAGCTGCGCAGCACTTAGAGAGTAGAGCCTGGTCTATACTCGCCACATCAGCACGAGCGCGAAGCAAAAAAGACGTGAATATTGAGGAAACGATGGATGGTTTTCAAGCTAAAGTAAAGTAAAAGACCGCTTCTTAAACCAGAGAGGGTGAACATGTTGGTATTCTTGTGGGTAAAAAAAACATGCAAACACTATCACCAACAGCAAGTTTAGTTTTACTTTTCTTTTTGTTTTGTTTTCATTTTGAAAAGCTTGATATCTTTGCTGTTTACCTCATGTTACGCTATGGAGGCTCTCTTTTATTATTTGATTCCTCAGTGTTTGCTAAACTTTCTGTAATTTGTTAGTCTGTATATAGTACAGCATGTGTTGTTTGCCATGCCTTATCTTATTCTTTTTTGTTAATAAACGTTTTGTAAGCTAGTTTGTCATTGTATCCTACCGTTTTATTGTTGTTGTGCTTTTTAATTAAGAATAACAATGAATCCATATTTTGTTTTAGTCTTAAAAAGTGAAAAGTGTGTAGATGTAAGCAAAACAGACAATTATATTTTCTCGTAAAACGTGACAACAAGATCGCGAATTCGAAAGTGAAAGCACCCGAGGCTTATAACACAGCAAAAGAGGATCTCCCGTTCACAAAATCAAATCCAAAATATAATACGGAGTGGGGGGGTGATGAAAATGAACTGGTTGAATGTTAACCATTTACGGTTCCATATAACTATAAACTATGATAAAAGTTCATCAGCATGCATTGATTAATCCCATGTTGTAGCGCACAAAAAAAAATTGCGACCAAATCATGTGCTCGTGCGACCAACTGAGAAGGTTAGTCGCAAAAGAGCGACCAGTGGGAAGAATGAGTCTGGAGCCCTGTATATATAAAAATTATTATATTCGGTGGCTTCTCCTACTTTTCTTAGTGATGTATAGTACCAGTTTATCAGGAAGTGATGATTTTGTTCTCTTTGACTCGCATATGTTTTATGTGATATTCCAATTTAGCGCATAAGTTAAATTTGCAACTTTGGATGGAAACCCGACTACTGTTTTTAAAATCATGCTCTTACAACCTATTCTAATTCAAAGACCGAAAGAAGCTTAATGGTGGTGACGTTTAAGTCATGTGACCATGGTGTAGTTCGTTTATAGTCTACATTTCGCTTTTTACTTTTGGTAATTGTATTCAGGCTTTAAAGTCATTCAAACATTATGTTCATTTGTGAAGATCGTCATGATCAAAAATCGGTAAGAATCAAAACTTTTGTTAGTCACAGAACTCATTTTCTGCAATAATTCATTTTTTCTGCAATAATTCAAAAGCCAATGGTAAAATCGAATCAAAGGTAACCAGGATAAAGCTAACTTTCGGGTAGGCCTACAAAAATATGCCAAACAAACACATTAATCATGATATTATTATAACACACATTCTAATAAGCATTAATATGCACCCACGTTTATAAAAAAAAGAAAATATAATCAGATTTAGAATATGTAAGTCGGCCAGAGAAAAATGAGGAAAGGATCCAGATCAAACACAAACCGGTCCCTCATATCAACACCATCCAATTTAGGCCACTGGCTGTTTTTTTTCTTCCACAAGAGCTTTTTGTGTTGTAATTATTCCTTACATGCTTCCCAATGACCTTGTTGAAACAGCATGTTGACCCCTCACGTTTACATCCTTGGAATGATGTATGATTTGCCTAGCGATACTCTGCTCTAAATGGCAGGGGAGGCGCAATGCACTAACTAATTGTTTAAGCATAGCGGAGGGCTATTAAAGAAACTCTTCACAATGGTACTCCATTATTTCTGCATGAATGCTACTGCGGTATGCAAACCCAACCGGGGCCCAAGCCTTTTGCTCTGACAATGTTAACGCTCCTCTCTGTATCTAATACTCACTGTATATGATCAAATAAACAGAAACCTCTTTGAGAACAAACACAGCGGTTATTATCTTGTTTATTCGCAACAAAACCCCCTTTTTTAATTTCCCTAGTAGCCAGAACCACTCAGCATAATGACAGTTAATTACAGTGAAATACAATGCGGGGCAAATTTGTCCCCTGGGTCATTGATATGTCAGCATGGTATGCAAAGCAAAGCGCGTTTGTGCCCTAAAGCCCTTGGGGGGGCAGAGACGAAGAGCTCTGACAAGCATATCTTTGCTTCAAAGTTTAAAAGCATCTGAAACACCTCATGGCTAGGTTATTGTTTCCTCACATAACTCAAGAACCGTAGCTGAGGTGCGCAAAGCTGTGACAAAAGGTAGCTTTGCTTATGTGCAACATTGTTTATTTGCTTCCGTTGTTGCCGCATGGAATTCAAACCAAATCAAATCACCTCAGGGAGACCCAAAGATTTGTGGCAGTGGAAAGAATTTCCGGTGTATTTCTGTCATTTTTACAGAAGTAGTTCTTCTCATTTATTTAAAATTTAAATTAAGATTACTGTGACATTTGTTATTTGATCTCCGCGAAGTGGAAAAAAATGCTTAATTTGGATTAATAAACAAAAGTAGAGCAGCACACTTAATTTGCCAATATGGAAAACTTTGGGGGGGGGGGGGCCTTTAATGTTCTGTGAATACTAAACTTTAAAAAGACTAGATACATTTGAAGTTTGCATGTCTCTGTGTGAATGAGTGGCACGTTTTCATGTACTTGAGAATTTAACTATTTTGATTTAGCATTTGATTTAATTTCATAAAATTATCATCACACACACAGAAACTTGAAAATATGAGAGAAAAATCTTATGTTTGTACACGAGAAGGTACTTCTCAAAGTAATAAAAAGGACAATTTAGGGAAAATTTTGACAAAACTGTTATCAAAAAATTATTTAAGGAATATACACATATCCACAGAAAAACAGTACTATTTTTCACATTTCATGGATTACATTTTAAACCAGATAAATATTGCATATTATGCATTTATTTTGATTACCACCCTATTTGATAATAAATTTATTGAACAACACAAAATCCAGAGAAAAATCCACAGGAACTCAACAAAATGTCCAAAAAACCTGATAACCAACCTTTTTAATAATTAAAATTATGACACTGGAGAACATAATTGGGGGGTATGTTTAAAACATAATTCTTAGGAGCATAACAAAACAGATTTAATAGAAAGCACTGTATTTTCAAGTTTAATTTCCTGTTTCATTTCTTTAGTTAAGTTATTTTGCAACTAAAGCGGGTTGCTCTGTGTGTTGCCTGTTACAGTTATATTCAGTGAGCTCACAAAATATAATTGCAACCCATTAATTGCTTCTAAACTATATTATACACAATACCTTGCCTAGCTTCTTATTGACATGTAAACACAGTGCAAACTTGTTGGGTTAGAAAAAATTAAAAGAAAATAAGATCCAAGATCCCATGCAGCCAACGGAACCTAATCACAGTAATGGTGACTGTAAATAAAACCAACTATTTACTCTATTATCCCACAAAGTACCCACAATATGTTTCAAAGTAACTTGTGATGATAGAAAATGACGCATTGATTAAAGTAAAATCTTAATTCAATATTTTGGTATGAAATTACTGTTAAATCTGCCCATATTTGACGGTTTATTAATAGCTAAGTAGGAAAAAAAGATCACGCATTGCTCAAAATAGTTATGATGCAGCCAAATGTGCCCCTCACAGAGATATTAATTGATGGATAGCCTCTCATCTGAGATCTCACTGATGTTTGGAGCTCTTGCATCTAATGAATTGAAAAAGTCAAATGAAAGAGAAAAAGTGTGGAAATAGAGATGTCCTCTGCATGTAGCAGAAATGAATATGGATGGATTCGTGCGCAGAGAACACTGCAGGGAAAAATTTTTTTTTTTTCTGCTCTTTTTAACTGGACAATGACACAGCGGGGGATTCACTTTCAGCACGGCCGGGGCCATGCAGGACACGCAATTGCAAAACGTAATGCAATTAAATGTGTATTTGTCTACGCATAAGCAAGCAGGGCATTATTCATGCACGACTGTCGAGCAGCAGTCAGTAGATTAAAAACTAATGGTTTTATTCTTTTCAGAATGCATCTGCAGAGCACCGAATGCCACGTCAGTCAAATATACTGTATCTGACGCAAATCAGCTCAGGTCAGCTAAACAAGGAACAGACGGGTGACATGTGATCCTCCTCAGCCAGTCAGATCGTGCTCTGAGTGCTCGTGCATCATCAATCACTCAGCGATATCAATCTGCTCCATTTGTCCACACGAGGTCATAAAGGAAAACCCAGAGTCCTCCAAAAATTCATGTCAGCTTCTCAAGAGACATAATCAATCACATGCTGTATGTTTGCAGGCGCTGGTTATAAGTCACTGTAATGCAGTACAATAGTCCTGACTCACAATGTAAGCAATAAATGTAATATACAGTACAAGATAACTTTATTGCATATACTACTGGATAGATTTTACAATAATATATCTACTTCTATATATTACATACGTACAGTGAATACAAAGCCAAATAAAAAAATGAATAATAATAATACATAAAATGCAAAAAATATATACAGGGGGTACGGAAAGTATTCAGACCCCCTAAAAATTTTCACTCTTAACAATATTGCAGCCATTTGCTAACATCATTTAAGTTAATTTTTTTCCCTCATTAATGTACACACAGCACCCCATATTGACAGAAAAACACAGAATTGTTGACATTTTTGCAGATTTATTAAAAAAGAAAAACTGAAATATCACAATGGTCCTAAGTACGCAGGGGACCCTTTGCTCAGTTTTTAGTAGAAGCACCCTTTTGATCTAATAAAGCCATGAGTCTTTTTGGGAAAGATGCAACAAGTTTTTTTTCTCTGCCATTCCTCCTTGCAGATCCTTCCAGTTCTGTTAGGTTGGATGGTAAACGTTGGTGGTCAGCCATTTTTAGGTTTCTCCAGAGATGCTCAATTGGGTTTAAGTCAGGGCTCTGGCTGGGCCATTCAAGAACAGTCACAGAGTTGTTGTGAAGCCACTCCTTCGTTATTTTAGCTGTGTGCTTAGGGTCATTGTCTTGTTGGAAGGTAAAAATTCGGCCCAGTCTGAGGTCCTGAGCAATCTGGAGAAGGTTTTCGTCCAGGATATCCCTGTACCCTATACCCTGTATCTTTCCCTCGATTGCAACCAGTCGTCCCTGCAGCTGAAAAACACCCCCAAAGCATTATGCTGCCACCACCATGCTTCACTTTTTGGACTGTATTGGACAGGTGATGAGCAATTCCTGGTTTTCTCCACACATACCGCTTAAAAATTAAGGCCAAAAAGTTCTATCTTGGTCTCATCAGACCAGAGAATCTTATTTCTCACCATCTTGGAGTCCTTCAGGTGTTTTTTAGCAAACTCCATGCCGGCTTTTATGTGTCTTGCACTGAGGAGAGGCTTCCGTTTGGCCACTCTGCCATAAAGCCCCGACTTTTGGAGGGCTGCAGTGATGGTTGACTTTTTTTACAACTTTCTCCCATCTCCCGACTGGATCTCTGGAGCTCAGCCACAGTTATCTTTGGGTTCTTCTTTACTTCTCTCATCAAGGCTCTTCTCCCCCGGTAGCTCAGTTTGGCCGGATGGCCAGCTCGAGGAAGGGTTCTGGTCATCCCAAACGACTTCCATTTAAGGATTATGGAGGCCAAAGTGCTCTTAGGAACCTTAAGTGCAGCAAAAAATTTTTTTGTAACCTTGGCCAGATCCGTGCCTTGCCACAATTCTATCTCTGAGCCCTTCAGGCAGTTCCTTTGACCTCATAAATCTCATTTGCTCTGACATGCACTGTGAGCTGTAAGGTCTTATATAGACAGGTGTGTGGTTTCCTAATCAAGTCCAATCAGTATAATCAAACACAGCTGGACTCAACTGAAGGTGTAGAACCATCTCAAAGATGATCAGAAGAAACGGACAGCACCCGAGTTAAATATATGAGTGTCACAGCAAAGGGTCTAAATACTTAGGACCATGTGATATTTCAGTTTTTCCTTTTTAATAAATCTGCAAAAAATGTCAACAATTCTTTGTTTTTATGTCAATATGGGGTGCTGTGTGTTCATTAATGAGGAAAAAAAATTAACTTTAACTAAATGATTTTAGCAAATGGCTGCAATATAAAAAGTTGAAAAATTTAAGGGGGTCTGAATACATTCCGTACCCACTGTATATAAAATATTAAGATATATTATATTATATAATAACTATATATTATATATACTGTATATATATATTGTAAAATAATATATATAGAGCGATTTTGCTAATTAATTAGATTAATTAATCGCAACATATATAATTAATTAGATTCCAATTTTAATCGCTTTACAGCCCTAATATATATATATAAAACACAATCTGCAGATACGATATGTGTTAGTGTGTGAGGAGCTGAGAAATCAAAATCCCCACTGTTCACTACAGCACTTTACAGACAGAGGGGCCATTATCAGAGCTTTAATTTGAACCCACACCTCTAATACCACCTCACAGTCCCATCATTCCCTAAACAAGTCACCCTGTGTGCCTTACAGTATCCGTTCGCCCCATTCACTCTTAAAACATATGCTGCTTATTAAGCATGGTGTGTGAATGGAATCAGTTCTGTTGCTCGTCCCAGCATCTGATTAATGACAAAAAAAGCACAGATGGCAAAAGACAAGTCTGAATCTATAATATGTCAATTGCTAATGGCGACGCTAAAAACTAGGATCTGATTAAAGTTTAATATGTGAAGAACAGTTAGCGCCCTACTTCCTGTGATAATAACATTCAGGCAAGAAATCGAGACCACTGGCTGAAAGAGAACCGAGATTAAGCAGTATGTGACTATAAATACCCATCTGAGTAATGAGCATGTTATTGAAGTTCCTCTCTGAGCTGCTTAGCCGTGGTTGCCGTGTTTATTGGTCATTGTTTAGACGGGAGGAAAAGCCTTTTATGGATTAATTTGATGTAAAAAGCTCAAGCGCTCCAAATAGAAAGCTCTGTGTGGCATTTAGGAACATTACATAACCCGCAATAAAAAAAGATCCAAACATTCGAGCGTTCATAATGTATTTGACAAAAAATGAAAGTGGACAAACAAAGAGCTTTCACTGTAATTTAACGTTAAAGTGTGCAGCTGAAATCTATTTGACAATCTGCAATTGTTCACACGGCAATGCTGTGGGAAAACAGAGCGTGCCTTCTATTTTGCAATTCCATAAGGAGGCTATAAACAGAAAAAACCCTCTTTAAACACGTCTTAACATTCGCAAATGCCCATATCAGAGAAACAGCATTTGCTGTTGCTTTCATCCGCATCCACAGCGGGCTCGATTTAACAGCGGTGGCCTTTAATTGCCAAGCTAAAAATTATAAGGACAGACATTACTCGCTGCAAAAATGCAACAAGGAGGAAAAAAACATGCACTCTCATTCCACGGAAAACTATTTACTCGAGATAGATGAGATAAAGCGTAGTCAAGGGGCCTCGAAAAGCCTCATGTTATCGAATTACAAATTACATCCGTTATATGCCTCTTAAATAATAACTAGAAACTTTTCTGACCGGCAAGAGACACGAACAAGGAAGTAATGTTTTCCTGATGCTCTTGCTACATAGTTTACTTTAAAGCTACTATCAAACAGATTTCATGCGCATTTCTTTCACGTCCACGTATTCGGTCTCATTAAATGTTTATAGGGGAAATGCAGCGAGGATGTCAGCATGACAATAAATCATAGGATGCACATCGAAACGTTGCTGGGAAAACCAGGCCACAATGTGAAAAATGTGAATTAAACCCCAATCAGGCTTCGAGTGGCATTTCACCTGTCTCAAAAGCAGATTTCTTGCCAGCGTGAGAGTAAAAAAATCATTCTTGGCCCCAAAATGGTGAGCTCCATTTTTTGGCATGAATTATTAAACTTGCCTGTAAGTAGTCTAGTGGGGATACATGCAACTAAAATCAAGCTCAATATTTACTTTCTCTGCACAGCATTCCGAATCAATGCACGCCATGGCTGTGTTTCTCCAGTTACTTTACAACACTCCACAAAGCTATTCAAGTGTTGACACGCAGACTTCTTTTCCAGAACGCAGAAAGAGTTGATTCATTTGAGCGAGAAACGTCAATGCTTCTCTTGAGGATTTATTGCAGAGAATGAGCTTTTAAAACTAAAGGGAGTCAGCGGAGCAATTAGTCTAAATCACAGCGGAGGACGCTAAAAATATCAGCGCAACCTCGAATGTCAATCCTGACAATCCTACGACCAAAACCTGGATTGTCTTCTAGGATTTATTGGAAAAAAATACTTTGTGACACTATGTTCAAAGCGTCCATAAAGAATAGGGGTGGGGAAAACTAGTCCGCAGGAGTGATTCAACATCTGAATCAATGAATCCTGCTGGCCTTTAGGGGGCTATGTGATGTTCTGATGGGTTTATGACAGATTACTATTGGGTTACGCTCATGACATCATTTCAACTGTGGGTTTAATGTCACGAGGGAAGTATTGTGGGATGGGTGGGACTGCACGATACTGGGGAAAAAATGACATTGGGATATTTAGTTTTTACAGGAATTTTCACCAGATGACTTGAATTGTCATTTGTAGAAAGAATGAATCATTCTAGAGTGAGTGGGTGTGAGGTGATTTTGTTGAGGAGTGCATCTCTATAGAAAATATCAATAATAACTACAAAAAAATACTTTGAAAAATGACTTATTTTTTGAGGGTAACATCCTTTTTGGGCTGCAAGATTTGGGAAAAAAATTGAGAAAACATTTGTTTGTTCATACTTGGGTTTCAGACTCTTTCAGTAACCATTAAAAAACATCCTCATTCCAGTTCAAACTCTTGAGTTTTCATAGGCCACATTCCCACTGCTTGACCAATTCAATATGACTAAAAACATTTTTATTGTGACTGATTATAATATTGAGATCATTGGGATATTACAAAAATATTAAACAAAATAAGGAATGTATTGTGAATGTATTGTAATAATACTGCCAAACCATAAAATGATAATACTTGTCATGACTTTATTGTGATTATTGATTAAAATATTGAAACTGTGAAAAATGAACAAAATAAGAATTATATCGTAATAATAGTACCAATTCAAAATGACATTGTCATGATTTTATTGTGATTATTGATTATAATATTGAGATTAATGTGATTACAAAAAATTAAACAAAAAAGGAAATATATAATAACACTGACAATTCAATATGACAATAACATAATAACTCTCATGATATTATTGTGATTATTGATTATAATATAAAAGATTCTTGTTGATATTACAAAATTATTAAACAAACTAAGGAACATTTTGTAATAATACTGCCAA
Source organism: Sinocyclocheilus anophthalmus (assembly GCA_018155175.1). NCBI lineage: Eukaryota > Metazoa > Chordata > Actinopteri > Cypriniformes > Cyprinidae > Sinocyclocheilus > Sinocyclocheilus anophthalmus. The sequence continues at coordinate 390,459 of JADLZN010000884.1, read as the reverse complement.
TCCATTATGACCATAAAATAATACAAACTTTCATGACTTTATTGTGATATTGAGATTACTGTAATATTATGGAAAAAGTATTAAACTTATATTGTAATAAAATTGCACATTCAATGACTATAAAATAAGTAATATTTTTATAGTGGTTTACAATATTATATTATTGATTATAATATTGTGATATTTCGAAAATATTAAACAAAATATATTGTAATAATACTTTCAATTCAAGATGACAATAAAATAATCATTGTCATTTATTGTGATTATCCATTATAATATTGAGATTGTGATATTATGAATAAATATTAAACAAAATAAGGAATATGTTGTAATAATATTGCAAATCCAATATGATCATAAAACAATATTAATTTTCATGATTTTATTGTGATTACTGATTATAATATTGTGATATTATGAAAAAATAGCAAACAAAATAAGAAATATTTAGCAATAATACACACAATTCAAAATGACAATAAAATAACAAATGTCATGATTTTATTGTGATATTGATTATAATATCAAGATTATTGTGATTACAAAGAATGAAACAATATATTTTAATAATACTGCCAATTCAGTATGACCATAAATAATAAAAATTGATTGAATTGACTTTATTGTGATTATTGATCAAATATAAAAATTAAATAAAATAAGAAATATATTGTAATAAAGCTAAAATACTGTAAAAATACAATACTAATATTCATGTTGACATTTCTTTCTCTGCCAGTTTCAGAGTGAATCTCGGCTCTGTGTTTTCATTTACACGCATGAAGTCATGATATCAGTGTCTCCAAACGGCTCAATTCACAACAAATGAACCACGCTGTTTTCAGATGCTGAACACTGTATCATGACCTACACACACTTGAAACTGCTAAAGCATACATGTTTTTAATTAAATTGCAGCCTGCGTGATTTGACAATTGTACGAAGCCATACTGCGATATTGATTTTATTTCAAAATATATTGTGCAGCCCTAGTGGCATATGTGAACTTAAATAAAGTAGTCTGTTGTGCTCTCAGCTGTCAGAATGAAAAACCTCCAACGCCCCGTGGGAACATTAGGTGGAAATAATGGCAATTTGGTTTTACTCTCTCTCTTTCTTTTCCTCTTTGAGAAGTTCTCATTGCTCAGGGATGCTGTCCAGACACATGTTATGATTCATAAAAGAATACAGAGCAGCTGCTGAGCTCAAACCCAGGGCAATGCAGGAACTAAGGTTCTCAATTCAAAAGCCTTTCATAAAAAAGCCAAAGTGGGCTGGCACGGTGGCCCAAACATGACGTAGACACCTGAGCGACTTCAGCCAACTCTGATCCCTGTTAAAAACTTTTTTTTCTTGCTTTAATTTCTGCAATTAGTGTGGGCTGCTTAACACGCTAAAAAATTGAAGCGATTAATGCAGCACTCATCTTTTCTTTGAATAGCATTATTCCCTCATTCTAATCATTCACCCTTCATTTTTCTCTCTCCTGTACTCGGATAATAGCGCCAATTCAAGAGCTAATGCATGCAAATGACGAATGCACCCGAAAAATATTGTACATCTCAAGAATAATATATTATATATTTTTTCATTTATTTTATTTATGAAATGATTATATAGCACTTCCTATATGCTGATTTGTTAATTTGAGCATATAATGTGTAAACAATATTGTTCAAATATTTGGGGTCGGTAGAAAAAATTGTTTACGTTTTTGGAAGAAATCATTTATTCTATTCAGGGCTCATTTATTTAATCAAAAATACCGGGTAATAACCAAAATTTAAACAAACCAAAAAACTAAATCTTGTTTAAATAAATACTTTATTAATTTAAGTGTAAGTTTTACATATATATTGTAACTATACACAGCTTTATATACAGTATATATATATATAATTTACCTTACATTTGTTTTGGCGAAGAATACTGTTTTTATTAATATCATTTCACTTTATTTGCTCTGTTTTATTTTGTGAAACCTTACTGATGTATATGGAATAACCGTTATATAAAAGCAATAAGCCCCGTGAAGCTGTGGTTTACAGTGAATTTATAACAGCTAAGGGGGTTTTAGGCACTCCACTTAGGCACTTAGCTGTTATAAATTCACAGTAAACCACGGCTTCTTTGGGGCTTATTACTTCTAACATACAGTGGGTATGGAAAGTTTTCAGACCCCCTTAAATTTTTCCCTCTTTGTTATATTGCAGCCATTTGAATCATTTAAGTTATTTTTTTTTCCTCAGTGTACACACAGCAACCCCATATTGACAGAAAAACACAGAAGTGTTGACATTTTTGCAGATTTATTAAAAAAAAACTGAAATATCACATGGTCCTATGTATTCAGACCCTTTGCTGTGACACTATTATATTTAACTCAGGTGCTGTCCATTCCTTCTGATCATCCTTGAGATGGTTCTAAACCTTCATTTGAGTCCAGCTGTGTTTGATTGTACTGATTGGACTTGATTAGGAAAGCCTCACACCTGTCTATATAAGACCTTACATTTCACAGTGCATGTCAGAGCAAATGAGTATCATGAGGTCAAAGGAACTGCCTGATGAGCTCAGAGACATAATTGTGGCAAGGCACAGATCTGGCTAAGGTTAAAAAAAAATTTCTGCTGCATTTAAGGTTCCTAAGAGCACAGTTGCCTCCATAATCCTTAAATGGAAGACCTTTGGGATGACCAGAACCCTTCCTAGAGCTGGCCTCCGGCCAAACTGAGCTATCGGGGGAGAAGAGCCTTTGTGAGAGAGGTAAAGAAGAACCCAAAGATCACTGTGACTGAACTCCAGAGATGCAGTCGGGAGATGGGAAAAAGTTGTAGAAAGTCAACCATCACTTGCAGCCCTCCACCAGTCGGGGCTTTATGGCAGAGAGGCCCGCCGAGCGCGGAAGCCTCTCCTTTAGTGCAGGAACACATGAAAAACACCTGAAGGACTCAAGATGGTGAGAAATAAGATCTCTGGTCTGATGGCAAGATAGAACTTGTTGGCCTTAATTCTAAGCGGTATGTATAGAGAAAACCAGGCACTGCTCATCACCATCCAATACAGTCCCAACAGTGAAGCAAGGTGGTGGCAGCATCATGCTGTGGGGGTGTTCTTCAGCTGCCCAATGGACTGGTGACGACTGGTTCATGCAATCGAGGGAAATGACTGCTGCCAAGTACAAGGGTATCCTGGACGAAAACCTTCTCCATAGTGCTCAGGACCTCAGACTGGGCCGAATGTTTACCTTCCAACAAGACAATGACCTTAAGCAGACAGCTAAAATAACGAAGGAGTGTTTTCACAACAACTCTGTGACTGTTCTTTGTTCTTGAATGGCCCAGCCAGAGCCTGACTTAAACCCAATTGAGCATCTCTGGCGAGACCTAAAAATGACTGTCCACCAACGTTTACCATCCAACCTGACAGAACTTGAGAGGATCTGCAAGGAGGAATGGCAGAGGATCCCCAAATCCAGGTGTGAAAAATTTGTTGCATCTTTCCCAAAAGACTCATGGCTGTATTAGATTAAAAGGGTGCTTCTACTAAATACTGAGCAAAGTGTCTTAATACTTAGGACCATGTGATATTTCAGTTTTTCTTTTTTAATAAATCTGCAAAAATGTGAACAATTCTATGTTTTTCTGTCAATATGGTGTGCTGTTTGTACATTAATGAGGAAAAAAAAAAAATAACTTAAATGATTTTAGTAAATGGCTGCAATATCACAAAGAGTGTAAAATTTAAGGGTGTCTGAATACTTTCCATACCCACTTTATATATTATAAATTATGATATATATATCTAATATATCTCTATATATAATATTATATATATAATATATATAAGAGATATATGCAATTTATTCCTGAGATTGTGGCAAAGCTGGATTTTTAGCAGTCATCATTACTCCAGTCTTCAGTGTAACATGATCCTTCAGAAATCATTCAAACATACAGATTTTAATATTCTTATTCTTAATGTTATCAATGTTTAAAACACTTAATATTGATTAAAATCGACTGCTTAATAATTTATATTTAATATTTCTGTGAAAACTCAGATCATTTCTTTTTCAGGATTCTTTGATGAATAGAAAGTTGAAAAGGACAGTATTTATTTGAAATATCAATCTTTTCTAGCATAAATTTATTTACCGTTTTAAACTTGATCAGTTTAATGCATGCTGGCTAATAAAGTATATCATAGTGTATATCTGTAATTACAAGTTTTAAATGTGTGGTGGAATAAATTGAGATTCCTGTGGGTACAAAAGGATTCCAGCCTTGTGTTGCATTGGTCATGCATTTGCAAATGCATCAGTGTAGTAGTGTAGAGTATGTTTCTGGTCTAATGCTCATTGCAGCAGGGGGTGGAATGTCCTAAAAACATCCAACATGAAGCTGTTAACTTCATAAAACATCTCCACTGGCAACCGTGGCTTCCTGGAGGTACAACCGAATATCCTTCACCGATCTGGCATGTGGGAAATTTAAGCACGCCATTGTAGAATTAATTTGAACTGATAAATAGTGACCCTGCAGTCACAGCGGCTTAAACCGCAAATTACATGTGCCCCCTCCCATACAGCCAGCACTTATCCAATGAATGATATTTCTCAAGGCTGTGCGCTGGCAAGACTCGTAAAAAGCGTGTATGTTATTCATTATGAAATGGGAGGAATATCATACCTCACCAAACAATTATGTAAATTCCACTCAAAGGTAAAACATTTTGTGATTTTAAGAGGCCGTTTGTTGCCAGTGGAGTAAGAATTAGAATGCACATACTTTTTTTCATATACCAAAGTATGACTCTGAATTGAAAAAGCAGGGGGAAAAAAAGGAATCAGCCCTTCAGTTTCTCCTTGAATTCTTAACAAGACACATGGATGAGGGCATATGGGCTTTAAAAAAAATGCATGACCTTTAGTAATCCAACCCAGGTTGTGAAACAAGTGGAAAAAATGGAATCAAACAGAACAGAAGAAAAAGAACATTTGAGAATTTACAATATGATCTTATACATATCAAACAACTGAGAGCGTCACACAATTTTTAGGAGGAAAAAAAATAGACTGAGAAAGAGCTAACAAGCACACAGCCCTTGTTTAATGCAAGTAATGGCTACAAATTCCTGTGTTTCTGAATGGCTGTGTGGTTTTAAAATAGTTCACACAATAATAAAATGCAAGCCTGCATGACTGTGTCCTTCTTCAGTGGAACACAAAAGGTGAATTTATGAAGAATGTCCAAGACATGATTTTCCACATAATGAAAGTGAACAGTCAAGCTCCAAAAAAAGAGACAGATATAGATCGATACGAAACACTATTTGCTGCATTTTGGCCTAAAATAACTTGCATTGAGTACCATATTCATGTATTAACATGCTTTGTTATGATACTTACATGCAAAGCCAATAAAATAATAATTTACAATCATATACTGTTCATTAAATTTTAATTGCACATAGTAATGTGTGAGGAACAATGAAACATTTTAGATTTAGATTTACATTTTGATACAGTTTTTGCTGATAATATAACCAAATATTGTAAGGTACCCTAATATAATTTTTTGTGTCACACATATTTTCATTTATTTGAGATTATGCGACTAACAATTAGCACTAGTTGAACACTACTTTAGATGTTTTGCGTTAGGTCATTCTATGATAAAGAGCAGCTAGAACATTTTTCAAAAAGTCACTGTTTTATTTATTTTTTTTGGTAAACTCTTATGCTAAGTGTGTAAATCAGCCATCATAAACATCTATTACTGTATGAACTGATCTCAGCATAAAAATCTTCCATCCTCACACTACATCTGGACGGTATTAATAACTAGCATTAAATCTAGTGCAGGGAAATATGAGAAAATGAGTGTCTTCAAAAGAATGTGGGATGTGTTCTCATCTTTTGTGTGGGGGGGCTAAGATTATGTGTTTTGAGTTGCCACAAAAAGTTCGCTTGCTTGTCAATTAACAACAAGCACCACCCAAATATTCAGATCGGCTGACTGTTCATGCACACTGTAAAAAAATTTCCTTATAAATCTTTTTATCGCTGTTAAAAAATCCACTTTTAGTTTACGTTTCACTTGGGCTTAACTTAAAGGTTTGTCGGTGTGGGGGGGTGGACGGGAGGGTGGGGGGGAGGCCGGGGGGGGGGTGTAACTTTTTCATATATACGTGATATATATCATGTGTATTTTAACATTACAGCCAACCTTTGAAGTACTGTAATCATTTTGTACCTTTGTCACTACGCTCTGGATAACTCCTCAAATGCAGGTGGTGGGATTTGAAAATGCTGTTACACATGATGATAACAAAAAGCCCATATCACCAATCTGGCAGCTTTTTAAATAATTAACAATTGTATCTATATGACGTGTGCACTAGTGTCTTGTCGCGCAGACCACCTAACCCATTCATGGTACCACACATGAACCCTGAATCTTATGATGCAATATACATTTCATTACCTTTTTCAACACCCGTATCCACTTTGAGTTTTCTTTACTTTTAAACACACAACCCTCCCATACGCAATAACAAATACTAGAAGTAAGAGAAACAATCTAGAAATGACAGAACATATTAGTATAGTTCACACAATAGAAACATCATTTGAAATGTACCAGGGATATCTAGCGGAAGCTGTCAATTTACGGTTATTCACTGTATATTATACGGTCTTTTTCACTTCCAAACACGGTATACTACCGTAAAATTAATGTACACGTAATGTCCAATACAGTTTTTCACCATAAATAGTAGGGGAATTTACCGTTAACCATTTAACAGGTTTTTACTGTAGCATTTTTACAGTCCTTTACCGTTAAATTCAGTCATTTTTTACAGTGCAGCTTATATCCTATCTTGTTAAACAAGAAACGGCGGCCTTCAATAGAAAAGAGAAGTGCAGTGAATTCGCTGGAAAGTCTTTAAATGCTGAATCAATTTGGAGGCAGCTTTGTTTACTTAAGTAGTATGCCTGAGGACAGGCTCTGATTGCAACATGAACTGGGTAATAGGTAATTCTGCCTGCAGTACCATGTTTTTTCTTCCTTATGGGTGAGAAAAAGGGAGTGCCTGATGTTTCTCAATATACAAAAAAGTCACTTCCATGCTCACACAATGATGAATACTTTCCCAGCATCCAATTATTCAAAGCTTCCAAAAGCCACATGTACTAACCAAAAGCCATCACCCATTCCCTCCCAGAACTACTCCCAAAGCGCATCTGCTTGAGGATCCAGATTTAAAATTGGATGGCAAGCATTTATATGTATTAATATTCACTTGAACTGCATAGGTCCAACAATATGCTAAATGGGCCAATGGCATATAAGATTGTCAATGAAAAAGAAAAGAGCATTTGTGTTTGTGGTTTCATGTAGTTTTGTAAAAAATTTGTACAATTTTGTGAAAAGTTAAAATCTAATGACTGTAAAAATGTCAAGTGGTTTAAGTAAAAAGTAGCCTAGACTTACACTTTGTGAATGTGTTAAAATAAAGTATTTTTTCTCCAAATATCAAGAATTATTCATTCATAAATATCGTTACAGTTTTGCGGCACCGTATGACATTTTACAACCTGAGCTAACCTGGCCTTATCATAAAAAGGTCAAATTATCTGATATTTTAAGAGATTTATGGACCTCGACACACAGCCATGAGGGTCTGCTGGTTGTTTTTAATGAATAATTTCCAGTCCCCCCCCCCCCCCCCGGACAAAGGCTTTTCAATTTATAACATTCTATTTATTATGTAATTTATTTATAAATAATATAATTATTATAAAATATTACGCCAACTACACTTAGTCCCAGTATTTTTTTAATGAGGATGCCGTTTTATTCATTATAATTTAGAACAGTTGTAAACACATAAATAAATAAAAAAACGTAAAATAATCCATAATATACAATATATAATATAATAATATAAAATATAATAAAATATAATAAAATAAAATAATAAAATAAAAAAAATAAAACCCAGATATTTAAACATTAAAAGTCAACCGCATTTTGATGGTTTCATATTTTTGGCAAAGCTATTTCCATTTAGAATTGTTTTCCCTGCAGTCTGTGACCCTTTCAGAACAAACCTGCTACTCATTTTTGAGTCATGACCCACAAGTTAAAATACTCCTGTTCAGGAATACACTCTTACCATTGACTGCAAAATACTAACATTATACTCAACCCTCCATAAATCCCCCAACACTGCTCCACAATCCTTCTAAAATACTTCACATGTTTTATTAAGAGCTCTCGCCTTTCTGCTGCCTGTTTTCGATTTCCTCCTAGGCCTATGGGGTTGCGTCAGAGCCACATCGATGGCACTGCTGAGATCTGCAGGGAAGGAAAATAAATGACCCATTTTTATTGCCGTGTATGTGGTAAACATACCATCTAAATGAAGGAGCAGACGAAACCGGAACGCACTTTACCCGAACGCCCTCTGCAATTCAAAACCGCGATAAAGGAGGAAAACGCGTCATCGCATGTAATCCGTTTTATTTAAGAGCAAATTATTACCATTGAATAGTTGAAACTGAGTGGCTTCTTGATGAGAAATATAAATGGGTCTATCTTCTCGCTGAACAACATGCTATCATTAATAATCCCTCAGCAGTGGACATCAATCACGCTGTAATCATACACACAGCATTCCCGTCACATAGCTCAGCCCCTGCTGGATTACCCAGCATCCACTCTGTCTGCCCATCAAATCCATTCAGGCTAATACAGAAGTGGGTTGTTCTTAATCATTGGTTTTCTGTTTACTCTGTCCCTTTTTTCTCTTTTGCATACTCGCTGCTATTACAAGTCTCTACGTTTCCGTAGCGCTCGGTGATTGTCTGTCTTTAAGCTTGGGCCTATTTTGAGAACCACTTCTTATTCTTGTTGTTATTAACCTGTTGCCGCAAAACAATACAATAAGACAAAACTAAAATTTCAAATATATTAATTATTCATTCTTTGCTGAGCCTTTTTGCCAAACTGTCAAGGTTTTCTTTTTTGTTTTACATAAATAATTTAAAATATATTAAAATATGATTTAGATTAAAGATAAGCTTAATAAATAAAAAATACTAAAATAACATTATATTACGTATAGCACACACATCATCCGATGTTTTCCACACCCGTACACTACTTCACACACTCACACACATTTTCACACACATACGCACAAAAGCCATCCCGAAAATTATTTAATAATAATAACATTTATGCTTTCCCTCCACCCCCTAATACTTATAAATTTTATGACGTCTTTTACCAAATGCATTCTTGGATCTCTCGTTGTTTTCTTCTTCATTCGCTTACAATTCAGCACTTTCTTTTTGTTCGCTTTCGTTGCACTGTTCTGCTTTAAGAAATTACTTGTCGCTTCCAAGCATTTACGTAGCCTTATAAACACCTCTACTTCGCTCCCACCTTTCTCCTCCTGTCGCAATTTCTTTCTTAAGTTCTAATCATACTTGTCCTGTTGCTAAGGTCTGAAGTTTTATCTAATCCAATACGTTGTGGGTAAAAAACATATCAGTTCCTCGCTTCGAAATTCTCTTTACCCCTGTTCGTCCTCCCCCATCCCGGTCTTTTCTCTCGCTCCAACCCTGAGCCTTTTCATACGTATCGCTTTCTATCTTGTGAAGTCACCCTCCGCCGTTGGCTTGGGGGGGAATTCCACACTCATCTGAGAAAAAGTCGAATGTGAGGAGTAAAGTTGCTTTTTTTGTAAACTCAATGATGGCGGAAAAAACACCTGCTAGATTAAACTCAGAATTGCAATATGTAGAAACTTGGATTATTGGAGAGAGAAGTCAAAATTCTATGTTTTATATCCCCAATTCATATTTTTTTTTAACAGAAAGTGAAAAAAGTTCGTATAGTGAGATAAAAGTTGCAATTATCCTTTTTGGTCTTTTTCTTACTTTCACTCAGCCACAACTCAGAAAAATATATAAAATATTTATTATAAATTTAAATCAAAATATATAATATTTAAATAAATAAAGGCTTAAATTCAAATACACCTCATTGTATAATACAGTTAAGATCAATTATTTGGTCCTTCCTTAAAAGTACTAAAAACTGTTAATGAAATCATTATGAAAGCAGAATCAGAACCAAATAATTAACTTCCTGCCGATTCCCATCACTAATCCCAATGCTGTGCGGAGGAGCAATAAACCCCTGTGAGGAACAAAGAGATGAGATCACTTGCCACACAGCATATGTCACAATGATGAGAACAACTTGAGAACATCAGCTGCTTCTCTGAAGCGCCAGAGAAAATGTGTGTAACTCCTTCCATAATGCAGCTATTATGTAGTAAAATCATAAGTATACGCTCACATAATAACACTGGCCTCCTAAAAAGAACCTCATGAGAGGTAGGAAATGAATCAAGAGAGAGGAATAATAGTGTGGCCATTACATGGCATCAACCTATAAACTCTCTTCAATAATTCACCAGTACAATCCCCCCCACCACCCTCTCCAAACCCCTTACATCCAGATAAAAGTATTTCCCTCTTTCTTTCTCTCTGGCTTTTCTTCTCCCTTGTTTTGTAGGGAAGGATTTGGCTTTCTGTTTTTCTACTAAAAGGGTCATATCATGAGGAATTGAGTTTTGCTTGATCTGTTGAGATAAAAGAGTTCATTAGACTACAAAAACATACAGTAACTTTCAGAACTCAAAACACGTCCACCCTAGTCCAAAAAGAGCATCTATTGAAACTGAGCTACAAAAATGACTAGCTCTGAAACTCTGAACTTCCTGCTGTCAGCTGGATACGTAAATATGACCTCCAACACTTACAAACCAACAACACTTATTTGGTGTTAAGGTAATAAGGAGAAAGTTGCATAGATACTTTTGTTCCTAAACAGCAGAAAAACTAGCGAGTACAATGTGGTAAATTCAGTCAAACTTTGTGCTGTTTCTGGCTGTGTGTAGCACCTACTGCTCTGCAGATCCCGCAGAGGAATCCCAGCAATAAAAACATAGAATAGAATATAGAATGCTATTCTTAAAAAAAAACTCTGATAATTTTGGTCTAATATCAACAGTTTGAGCAACACATTTCAACATTGTTTTGTGAATCCGTCGCGATGTAATGCAGCTTTAGTGGTGGTTACTTAAGGATGGTGCAGATAAAATGAGCTTATTTTAATGTGAAAAGATACAGTAGCAAAACATGTACATTTTTATGGTTAGGGTCAGAGAGCGATTGAAAAAAATTCTCACAAAAAACAAGACGACTAATATTATTTTAATTACTTGTAAAATAAATATCTAGCTAAAACTAAAACCATAAAAACAAGGGGTCCTTTGTCTAGTACTGGTCTGAAAAACAAGTAAATGACCAAATAATAATAAAGTTATAGAAAACAATGCTAAAGTCGCGTCAAACAGGACATTCGGTTCCTCAGACGGGTAGATGGACAATGACCTGATACTAAACCAGAAATTTAAATGCGAAAATAAAACTAAAACGGTGTTGATATATATTGCGTGTTCAGCCTCATCTAATCATTACTCAACTTTTAAACTGCTTCCAACGTCTGATGTAAAAAAGGTAGATAATTTATGCACATACTTTTTTGAGAATTTACTTATGCTGTAAACTCCACCATCCTATTATACAGTGGGGGGAAAAAAGTAGTTTTAGTCATGCACACCCATTGTGCACTCTACCACTTAAAAAGATGAGAGAGGCCTGTGATTTTCATTATATGTATACCTCAACTATGAGAGACTAAATTAGAAAAAAAAATCCAGAAAATCACATGTAGGATTTTTAAAGAATTAATTGGCAAATTATGGTGGAAAATAAGTATTTGGTCAATAACAAATTTCATCTCAATACTTTGTTATAAACACTTTGTTGGCAATGACAGAGGTCAAACATTTTCTGTAAGTCTTCACAAGGTTTTCACACACTTGTTGCTGGTATTTTGGCCCATTCCTCCAATCAGATCTCCTCTAGAGCAGTAATGTTTTGGGGCTGTCGCTGGGCAACACTGATTTTCAACTCCCTCCAAAGATTTTCTTTGGTTGAGATCTGGAGACTGGCTAGGCTATTCCAGGACCTTGAAATGCTTCTTACGAAGCCACTCCTTCGTTTGCCCGGGCGGTGTGTTTGGGATCATTGTCATGCTGAAAGACCCAACCACGTTTCATCTTCAATGCCCTTGCTGATGGAAGGAGGTTTTCACTCAAAATCTCACGATACATTGCCCCATTCATTCTTTCGTTTACACGTATCAGTCGTCCTTGTCCCTTTGCAGAAAAACAGGCCCAAAGCATGATGTTTCCACGCCCATGCTTCACAGTAGGTATGGTGTTCTTTGGATGCATCTCAGCATTCTTTCTCCTCCAAACACTACAAGTTGAGTTTTTACCAAAATGTTATATTTTTGTTTCATCTGACCATATGACATTCTCACAGTCCTCTTCTGGATCATCCAAATGCCCTCTAGCAAACTTCAGACGGGCCTGGACATGTACTGGCTTAAGCAGGGGGACACGTCTGGCACTGCAGGATTTGAGTCCCTGGCGGTGCAGTGTGTTACTGATGGTAGCCTTTGTTACTTTGGTCCCAGCTCTCTGCAGGTCGTTCACTAGGTCCCCCCGTGTGTTTCTGGGATTTTTGCTCACAGTTCTTTGTGATCATTTTGACCCCACGGGGTGAGATCTTGCGGGGAGCCCCAGATCGAGGGAGATTATCAGTGGTCCTGTATGTCTTCCATTTTCTAATAATTGCTCCCACAGTTTATTTCTTCACACCAAGCTGCTTACCTTTTGCAGATTCAGTCTTCCCAGCCTGGTGCAGGTTTACAATTTTGTTTCTGGTGTCCTTTGATAGCTCTTTGGTCTTGGTCATGGTGGAGTTTGGAGTGTAACTGTTTGAGGTTGTGGACAGGTGTCTTTTATACTGATAACGAGTTTAAACAGATGCCATTAATACAGGTAACGAGTGGAGGACAGAGGAGCCTCTTAAAGAAGAAGTTACAGGTCTGTGAGAGCCAGAAATCTTGCTTGTTTGTAGGTGACCAAATACTTATTTTACCGAGGAATTACCAATTAATTCTTTAAAAATCCTACAATGTGATTTTCTGATTTTTTTTCTCATTTTGTCTCTCCATAGTTGGGAATAACTATGAAACAATTACAGGGCCTCTCTCATCTTTTTAGTGGAGAACTTGCACCATTGGTGTCTGACGTACATACTGTTTTGCCCCACGTATAATAAGGTAATATAATATATACTAAAAGCCAAAACGCAATAAAAAATCACCGAGAATGCCTCACCTCTATAACATCTAATAACAACTGTCCCTGTTTTAATAGCACAGGAAAGCAAAACATAATGTTAACAAGCATTGTTCTAAATGGTGTAGCATAGTGGATGTGATCATACCATGTGACAATTCAGGGGTCCAAATCATCTGATGCCTGAACAAAAATCCCAGTATCACTATTGAATTCCATATTCTTCAATCACCGCAACCACCCACCCACCCCGTCTTAAGCCATTCAAGTGAGGATAAGACTTGAGTCAATTTAACATCCTGTTGTCTCCTAACATGTGACCAAAGAGGCATGCAAGCGAGCCAAACCCTGCAGTTATTTCCATTAACAGAGGAACAAATGACAAAAAATATGCACCATTCTAGCTGTATTTTTCCTTAAATAGCGCTGCTTTCCATTTTCATCTTTCTTCTATAACGCACTGGACCTCTCTCAGTTCTGTAGAACTCCCCTCTTCATCGCCAAGCCCTTGGAAGCAATGTTATTCGCTTCAAACACTTAATGACAAGACTAAACGCAGAAGATTTTCCGCCAAGTAGCCATCACTTCGAGCATAAAAAGCACTGGAAGTATTTTTTCCCCCCACTCTCTCTCAGATTTTCTCGGCTTCAGAAATGGCCAACATCAGATCTACCCCTCTGTAACAAATCTAGTGTATGGGAGCCTTTACAATGACTTCATATGTTGAACTAAAGCCTTAATAAATAACGAAGTTTAACAGAACGACTTCTTTGGGTTTCAGTACAGCGTGCCGTGGTTGTGTTTAAAGCCCTGGCGAGAACAAAGATATTTTAATCTGGGTATTCAAATCCCTGCAGGCTGTCCGATTCGAGCAGGACCCCTCATGTTAAACTTTCAGAGACAAGAGGATGGTTTTTTAGCAGAAAACTGTGTTTTGGAGCAATCAGAGAAGCCCAAGGACATCCATTAAAGTCATTGGGAGCCATTTACTCAATTGTATTACTCACTGTCAGTTTGTTCACCCATCTTGTCAACTGCTATTATGTAAACAGCTCTATCGTCTTTTACAAAACAGCATTCAGTAACCCAGCATTTTTCCAACAGGAAGTCATGCACGTAAACTGGAGCCTCTCTTTTTTTAACTGGCAGCATGTATGGAAAAGCGAACTGCACGCAAACCCACTGTTGTTTGAATATGCCATTCAAACACAAACTCTCAGTACAGCTCCATTTAACATATTTTAATACATTTAAATACAATCTCACAGATTTAAAAAAAACAAAACAAAATCAGTGCAGAAAATTGAAAATAGCATTTTTCATTCAGAAAATGTACACTGCTTTAAAGGGATTTACTCTCATCTCATTACCCTCAAGTTGCTCTAAATCTGCATGAGTTTCTTTGTTCGTTAGAGCACAAAATAAGATATTTTGAAGAATGTTGGTAACCAAACAGTTGACGCTAGCCATTGACTTCCATAATATGGAAACTACTTTGCAAATCCATGGCTACCAGCAACTGTTTAATTACCAACATTCTTCAAAATATCTGTGTTTGTTTGTTTTCTTTTGTCTCACAGAACAAATGAAACTCAAATTACGTTTAAAATGGCATGTGGGTGGAGTAAATGATGACAGAATTTTCATTTTTTGGGTTAATGTAAACAATCGGTAGAAAGACCGCCATTTACAGACAGTAATTACATGCACAGTTGAAGTTTTCTAACCGTCAGCCAAAAGTGGGGCGAATCGCTGTTTTGGATCTCACAGCAGCCCTTTTGAAAAAATAAGTTACTGACACAAGCAGGCGGACTGTGACGGACTCAGACCTCAGTGTAAAAACAGGCTTTCAGTTCATCTGAGAGTTCTACTCTATCATACAACAAGCTCTCGACTCTCAACTTGACAGGCTAAGAGCCACGAGTGTCTGTTTCAATCACCAGCTCATAGTCACTCTTTCCTGTTTGTACACCAAAGGTAAGGTCAGAAACATACTTTACACAAGTACGCAAATGTTTGGTCAGTGCATTGCAAGAATGTAGTCAGAGTTGGGAATCGAAATTCAATTCCAATTCCCGAATACTTACGGTATACTTAAGGTCAGGAATCGGATACTTGGTGTAAAATAAAAAATTCAATTCCGCCTTTCAATTTTTGTGTTCGCACCTTTTATTTTTAGCTGCCGAAAAGTGGCTGTTAAAAATGTATTTGTCTTTGAATCCTTCATTCAAGAGATTCGTTCAAAAACACTGATTCATTCACTAATGAAACAAGTAAATCTTGAGTGAGTCACTAAATCATTCCACTCATAAATTCCATGAGATTTTTAGTTGTCTAATATTTTTTCTTCAGAATTGTGAGAGAACTACAACCTCCATTATAAAAAAAAGTCTCTATTTATCCAGAATCATGCAGCTCTATTTTGCAAACAAACAACTCTTAATCGAGTCCAGTTTTTATGTAGCCGGCTGATTTTTACCATTGGTATTCAGCAGCAATTAAATGTTTTGCAAAAAGACACATAAGATAAATATGTTTGATATCTAAATGTTTGACTTCATTTTTTTAAACCACATTGAAATCGAAAATGGGAATCGATAAGAATCAGAATTGATATGCAGAATCGAAATCGGAATTGGAATTGATCAAATTCAAATGACACCCAACCCTAGTGGTAGTGTTGTAATGCTAAACATTAATTTTTGCATTATTGTGGGAGTAACAAATCTCAAGTTACCTTTAAACTTTACAGTTTGACCAGTATTTTTACAGATTTCCACACTTTTCAACTTCGGCTATTGCTTATTTATTATCAGGTCTAAATAGCACCATTTAATAGGACTGTACAAAAAAAATATTACACTTTTTAAAAAACAGGTAATCATTCTTAAGTTTGAAATCTGGAATTTAATATTTGACAAAAATGGAAACAAATCTGCAATTCATCATAAATATAATGATTAAAACAGTAATCAAAATAATAATTATTAATATTTTTCTATAGTAAAACAGATATTAATTACAAATGACTTCTGCATGCTGGTTATCAAACAATAACTCTAAATTAGGGCTATGCAATTAATCGCATGCGAATGTCATGCGCATCTCGTCAGTAAATCCGGTTCCGTGATTGGTAGTAAATCGCCATCACCTGCTTTCAGATGGAGCGGCATTTAATACACAGAGCTAGACAATATCGCGTTCATAATCGAATGCGATTCAACTGCGATTATGAACGCGATATTGCAGTGATCTAAGGCTCTGTGTATTAAATGCCGCTCCATCTGAAAGAAGGTGATGGCTATTTACTACCAATCACGGAACCGGCTTTACTGATGAGATGCGCTTGACAATGGCATGCGATTAATTGCACAGCCCTATTCTAAATATAAAAATACAATCTATATCGCTATCAATCATAAAAATGCAATACTGGTCAATCTCTACCTGAAAGAATGAAACAATGCACAAAAACATGTGTATGTGAAATCACATACTTGCGTAGAGTTTGTTTCACACTATACCGTTTCTTTAAAATCTACTTACCGAATTCATCACACACGCTCTCGTTCTCCACCAGCGTGGGGTGCTCAAAAGTGTCCCTGCAGTACAGGATCTGGGTGTTGTTGGTGAGGGAGGCGATTCCCCCCAGGGCCAGTACCACATGGTCCGTCAGGAAGGAGGTGGGCCGCTCACGAAGCCGCGCGATGATGGAGCGGTACCGACAGTATTGAGGGTAACTCAGTACCAGAACTTTCTTCTCCTCCACATCCTCACCTAAACACAAGAAAGTGCAATTCATTTAAAAAAAAAAAAATTTCTGGCACACAACAGCAACTCAAAATAATGTTTGACTGAAAAAAAAAATGGTGTAGGATTTACTCAAGCAATTCTAACTCAAAAATGGCTAGTAAATGTCACAGATAACCAAGGCCATAACCATACCCAAGCATAAAGAAATAGAATGTTGAAGGGAAATTCACATGTACTAATTCGAGATGGAAAATTACATTTTTCAACCATTTTCTATATATTGAAAAATAGTTTGACACATGCACTTTTATTTGTATGCATAATATGTCGAAAAACGCAAAACGTTTCTTGCCTCGTCACATTCAGTAAGGAAGTATATAAATCACATAAATGATATTACATTTTAAATCCAAAACGGCCATATTTGAGTTTGCATTACTGGATATCACTAGAACGTTTAAATTTTTATATCATAAAGCAGATTGTCCAATATTAAACTTTCACACTTCCATCTTATACCGGGTCGCTCTCTATTTTAAATGTTCAACTAGTGTGTTCCAAAAAGTCAAATGATTATTCGTGATTAATCACATCCAAAATAAACGTTGTTTTTTTTTACATATTACATGTATATTTATTATGTATATATAAAAACAAACACATGCATGTATATATTTAAAATATTTACACGTGTATATACATTTATATATTTATATTATTATATTTTATATTATATAGAAATATATTTAATATATAAACAAACATATTTTTCGTAAATATATCCATGCATGTGTGTTGTCTTTATATATACATAATAAATATACACAGTAGACATACATATATTATGTAAACAAAAATCTTTTATTTTGGATGTGATTAATCACAATTAATAGTTTGACAGCACTAGTTTAAATTGATCCTTTTCAACTAAAATGTCACGCACAAAGTGTACATAAAAGCTGTAAAGGTTATAAATGAAGTTTTAAAGTTAGTAATACTAACTCTTATTGAAATTATATATATATCTATATATAATTTATATCTATCTATATATAATATATTATATATATTAATTAATGTATTCTACTTAATTTAGTGTTTTATTTAATGTTACTTGCCATTTCTTTGTAATTAATTGTGAAATTTACTAGCAATTTCTGAGTGACAATATTTCCAGTACACTTAGAACAAATTCAAGCAGAACAGTAAATGTCAAGACGGTGAGCCTGTGCTCACTTTATATTTCATAGTTTTACACATTTACAGGTGTAAACTATTATTTACACCATTGATTCCGATATTATTCTTTCCATGAAATGAAAACGGTGGCTATTGCACTCTCATACCATCATTTCATGACATCAACTCAATCCAACTCGTTTATTTCAAAGACAATGTTTGACATCATTCGATGAGTCAGAAGGCTACACAATGGCATACAGCACAAAGACCATTGATGAATCATATGCTCTCTAACATTAGCTTCGCAGTTATGATAATTCAACCCAAATTGAAGCGCTGTAACTTCATATAGCTAATCTTATTCTATAATGGAGGAGAGCTGCTCCCAGGGGTCCGGATATAGATTTGTGGGCTATTATGTTTTACTACAGCCTGAGCTGCTGGTTTAACATGACAGCTCTCTGTTAGGATTGGCAATATAAAAGATTCTGGGCAGGAAGCCACGTCACTCAGTTCTTGGAGATCAGAGATCTGAGCAATAGCATTCGCCTGTTAGTCTTCCCATCAGAACTCGAAAAAAAAAAACTCTCGGCTGATTCAAAGTATCATCGCATCTCTCAACCTCAAAAACCTGACATCTCGGCATACAAGCTCTCGTAATATGACATGTGAGTTGCAAACCTCAGACGATGGTGTCTTTGGAGAGAACTAGCTTTATTCACACACAACGACCGCAAACATTCTGCTGCTGAGAGCCATAAACGCATCTTTTACATGTAATTTCTGCAACACTAGCATCGCCAAATATAATGATTGTTTTCAAACGGGTTTCTTGCCCCAACTGCCACTGGTCACACGCTCATTATTACAATATCACATGATCCTGCAAAAATCATTCTAATATGCTGATTTGGTGCTGAAGAAATATTTCTTATTACTATCAATGGTGAAAACTGTTGTGCTGCTTAATATTTTTGAGGTTATTAATTCTTTGATGAATAGAAAGTTAGCAATCATAGTAGTCATTTGCAACATTATAAATATTCATACTGTCACTTTTAATTAAATGAATGCATCTTTACTAAATAAAAGTATTGATTTAAAAAAAAAAACAACCCCAAACATTTGAACGGTGATGTGTAGATTTGTTTTTATATGTGACCCTGGAGCACAAAAGCAGTCTTAAGTCGCTGGGGTATATCTGTAGCAATAGCCAAAAATACATTGTATGGGTCAAAATTATAGATTTTTCTTTTATGCCAAAAATCATTAGGACATTAAGTAAAGATCATGGTCCATGAAGATACATTTTTTCCAAAATTGTATTTTTGATTAGTAATATATATTGCTAAGAACTTAATTTGGACAACTTTAAAGGTGATTTTCTCAATATTTCGTTTTTTTTGCACCCTCAGATTCCAGATTTTCAAATAGTTGTATCTCCCAAATATTGTTCTATCCTAACAAACCATACAGCAATGGAAAGCTTATTTATTCAGCTTTCAGATGATGTATAAATCTCAATTTCGAAAAAAAAAAATACCCTTATGACTGGTTTTGTGGTCCAGGGTCACATATATAATGTTTGTCATCTTTTAAATAGCATTTATTTTAAACATTTAAAACAACAAAACTGCACAAATCACTGTATTTAGACATTCCCAGACATTTTCATAACAGCCTTTTATTTGATTAAAAATTGAATTTGTTATTTAGTTTGACCTCCTGAGCTGCACGAATAACATTTTCCGAAGGTTAAGCGCCTCTTTTCATTGTTTCATTGTTCATTTTCACTGTTGAAAAGAAAAACAATTGAACTTGATTTGTTAACAGTTTCAAGACCCATTTAAGACCCCGCAGTATTCCCCTCTTTTACTTGCAATTAGCACAATCGAGGTTTGTCTCAAAATATCCGTCTTTTAAGGGCCGCACTGCGCCGTGCTAATCACGCAGGGATACAATGTACATTTTCTTGATTAGATTTGGCTTTGGGCTGCAGAAGAGGTCAGAAACCAGCTCTACATCCACACTGTTAATAACATCTAACCTTTTCTAAAGAAAGGATTTCTTATGTTTAGCAATTTAATTGGCTAGGACGACACTATGATTAGAGAGCACTGAAATCGCATTATGCAATTTTCCAGTAACACACTTTGACGAGAAGCCTTTGTGAGGAGGACGGGGGAAAACGCACACAGGTAGGGCACCGATTGTTCGCAAAATCAACAGACTGAAATCTGCATGAGTAATCCTAGCATGTCTCATCAGATCAGAAAGAATGGACGTTTTCCGTATGTCAGTTTGCTCCCCGTATACTGCTCAAGTGCTCCACAAATGTCAAATGGGGAATACTCTGTGGGAATATATTTACATAACCACTCGCCGCTGCCAAAGACGACCAATTAAACATAAAACACGGACGTATGTGGTAAAACGCCTCTGAGTTTTAATAATTCATGATATTTTTGTTCTATAAAACTTGGTTTGAGGATCTGTGACTGATTTAAATGGCGAATGAAGCCATTTTTTTTTTCAACAGAACCTTTGTTTTGATGAGATGGAATGAAACTTTTTCATTATTTCAAAAAAGGACAGAATGTCAAGATACAAGAAAGCTCAAGGAGACAGATTGAGAGAGAACCGTATCAAAACACTAATTACAGCCCAAGGTGCATACTTTCAGTATCAAGAAAACGGCAGTGCACTTTTAAGACATGTAACAATTATGACATTTAATTAACATGACAAAAAAATACTGCTAAACATCTCATAATGTTTGTTTAAAGTTCACTCTTGAACTTGCCTGAGCTTGTGATGGGAGTTTACAGGGCCATTCATCCAAATGACTTGTCAGCAGGTCTTCCGTGAGCTTATTTGCCAGTCAACAATTACAAATAATGCCATAACCCAAGATTACGACATGAAAAAGCCCCTTTGTTTAACATTGTTTTAACATATAACATTGTTTGTCATCAGCCAAACATCTCCTGCAGACTGGGGTTATTATTGTTAACTAACGTTTTATTACTTTAAATAAAACAAACATTAACAGAAATGAAATAAAATATATACTGTTTATATTTAAAAAAATCAGCTAGCTGACAAGTAAACATTTCTAAATTTTTAAGTACTAAAATAACTAAAACAATAAACTTAAAAAATGAATACAATTTACAAACAAACCAACAACATTATTACTACATTCTTAAAATTAAAATAAAATCTAATTCAAAGCATTTAAGTATAATAATATTAAAATAATACCGCTGCAGACCACACTCTGGTCCAAAAAAAAAACATAAAAATATTTTTTTTTTACAGGCGTTTTATTTATTTAAATTTTTTTTTTTATGTTTTACCTGATTTGGACTGCATTGGATTGTGGTTTAGGGTAACGGGAAAGGTCCATAAAATTAATGGTATGTCCTGGCATAATTTTCATTTATTTTATTTTATTTAATTTCTTTATTTGTTTAATTTTATTTTATAATTAAATAACATTTTATATTTATCAAATAGCTAGCTAAAAGGTAAAACTGAAATTAAAACAATGAAAAAACATGAAATAAAAGACCAATTACTATACAGATACTCACTGAAAAAATAAATAAATAAATAATTATAAAATATTTCAGCTACATTCCTCATTTTAATTTAGTTCAACTTGTACTAAAATAACTAAACCTGAAATAAAAATAAATTAAAACTTTATTATTTTGACAAAATAAAATGTCAAAAAACACAATCTTTTAACTAAAATACAAATGAAAAAAATTATGCAAAATATTAATCTTGTAATAGAACCTCAACAATACTAAAACAACACCACAGACACCAAGGTACACTGACTAAGCCTCAATAAACACAACCGCTGTTAATATGCATTACACATAAGCTTCAAAAGTTTCGCCAAATGGGCCGGTGAATTCCCAGAAAGTCAAACACAGGCCTAGAGATACATTCCTGTACATCTCCACCCTCCAAAACAACCCAACCCTTACATATTCTCCCAGTCAATGAGTCAGCTTCAACAAACACGCTGTAATAGCTACCTGTCTCTTTAAAATATGCAGGTTAAAATATCAATTCGAGCGTGGGGACAGAGACAGAAGGTGAAAAAAAACCAATTCCTGTTATCCTGACAGCAGCTGCTTGTTAGTTGTCTTGGTTACTGTATTAAAATAAGCGTGCGTTGATGCTAAAGTTATTGGCGTGTGTTATTATTAGTGCTCTCTGCACCACAGAACACAATAATGAAAGGAAAATGTGTGTCATTGCCACGGCAACTGTTTTAATGCAAGACTCCCCGTCAATAATAGTTAACAAAATTGCACTTCAGTCATAAACCCACAAAGCAATTTCCTGTGTGGTGTGGTGGGTGTGTGTGTGTGTGTGTGTGTGTGTGCAGATATTTTTTAATACATGTCTTATTAGAGCTGGGTTCAGCATAATCAGTCTTTCCCTAATTATTATTCACAGCCGCGACCTCTAATGAGTCAAATAACATCCATCTATTAATATTGCGGGCTGCTGAGATTCTGCGCCCCTGTTGGGTTATTAAAGTGGTTCTGATACTTCAATATGCCTGATGTGAGAGCCCGAACAGATTACAACATACACTACCCGAGCAATATCGATCGCCATGTTGTAAATACAGAATAACAATGAACAGAAATATCTGGAGGTGGAAAGGACAAAAGAAGGGCTGCAGAAAAATCGTATTGTAATTATTTGGATTTGAAAAGCAATCTGTTATTATTTAACATCTCATATTGCTGCTGTTTAGATACAGACAAGAATAAAAGTCATTGAAACCAAGGCTTGTATATTAAAGTATTTGTGCCAATAGAAAGACTTTCTGTAATAGCATCAACAAATGGAACTGCAAAAATTATTTTTAAATTAATAATTTAGACACTATACTCATCTGCCATTGGTCAACAAAACAATAGCCCACTCAAAAAAACTCATGCGAGTGGGAAGCAGGGACAGCAAAAGCAATGTTGCTGTGTTGCTATGATCCTCATACAAACAGATGAGCAATGTTTTGATAGCGTTTACAATTTTCTGGAAAATCAACATGTGAACAGGAGGGAAACAAATTGTAAGCATATAAATATAAATAAGGAGAGGCAAAAATATCTATATATCTCAAATAGTTAGCACTGACGTGGAAACAAGAATCCAGCTCACTGTAATGCATTGCAGTGTTATTAGTTTAATATTTTGTATTAATACATATGAGGGAACAACGACGAAGAAAAATAAAAGTTTTTATATTTTCAGTTATTTTAATTAGAATTTTTATGAATTGGTGTTTGTGCATTTGCCCTTTTGATTAGGGTTTTAATATTTCTATTTCGCTTTAATATATATTTGATTTCAGTTTTAGCTTTAGTGATTTTAGTACTTCAGCTGAAAATAATATAGTTAATAATCACAACACTGTCACTTAATAACATTTTCATAAAAATAAGCCATTAAGATTTTTTTTTTCAGACTACATGTAAAGCAGGAAGACCCCAGAAGTACATTTTAGCATAAGTACTTATTACAGAAATAATAAACAATGTGTGAAACTTTGTGTTTGTTGGCCTGTTGCTGCAACTCAATCCACTTTTTCATTCGTTTTTTGGGAATGTCTTGATTACATTATTGCAATATATGGACCGCAGAAGTCACAGAATTATTGGATGGATACTCAAAAGTAGGTAAGGTATATAAGTAGGTCAGTACACTTGAAATAAAACGCGATATGGACTAGTGTCTGTGAACATTAAGCCGCAAAGACACCATTTAAATATGAATCCTGCATGTTCTGCGTGTCTTTGTTAATGAATGGCGTAGATGCGCGGTTTCATTTACTACACACACACAGCCTCTTCCGCCTCACTATACGAGTAATGAACACAAGAACATAACTGACCTAAGATCACGGTAGCATTTGACCGTTTCATTTTAGTAAAACTATCATCATATCATATACAAAAAAAAAAATGGGGACGTCATGGCCTAATGGTTAGAGAGTCGGAATCGTAACCCAAACGTTGTGGGTTCGAGTCTCATACCGGCAAGGATTATAGGTGGGGGGAGTGAATGTACAGTGCTCTCTTCCACCTTCATACCACGACTGAGGAGAGCAAAAAATGGCTTGCCACTGAAATGAATGGGGGTGGGTTCACCTGCTGTGTAGTGTGCACTTAGAGGGGACAATGCAGAGACAATTCATAGTCCCTGGGTAAACAATACTTGCGACAATGTCACCATCACGGCCTCACCCCCCCCCCCCCCCCCACTGCAACAAAACCTAAAGGTCAAAAAACGTTGGTTTAACTGAAGAAATGTGACAGAAAAAACAAAATATTACCTTATGTAATGTAGTACTATATACCTAATAAAATGGTATTAAACATTATTTTGAAAGGAATATATACCAGAAAAGTGTAAATACACACAACGATATTTCGGGAAACAAATCAATCAATAAAAAAAAAATAATAAGAATAATACATAATGTAAAAAATAAAAATCAATTAATAAGAGATTAATATTTAATGAACATTCAAATGGAATCCAGAAAATTAATGGAAAACAGAATTTGGTAAAAATAAAAACGAGGAAAAAAAATTATTTTAAAACTTTTAATAAATTGCTGTTTAATATTGTAGAAGAATTAAAATGGAAAAAAAATGGTATCCAGAAATATTAAAATATATATAAAAAATTGGAATTTGGAATAAAAAATAAAATAGAATTTGGGTAAAAATAAAACAGATTAAATAGGTCCCTATTCTAGGCTGAGTGGGTCACCGTAAACAGGGTCGTCAACGAGAAAATATAAACAGATTCCCCAGTTAACCAATCACCTGCCACGATTTCAGATAAATATATAAAGCTTTTCATATCCAAATGTTCCTAACAGACCCTCCACCAACTCTTGTTCTTCTTCTCCAAGGTCTTGGCTGTCCTAAAAGCCCGAGTAACATTCAAGATTCAACTATTACCCTTCAAACAAGCCTTTCATTGACTCCATGATGGACACAGTATGATATTTTCACCAAACTGAGAGGAAACATTGA
This sequence comes from Sinocyclocheilus anophthalmus, assembly GCA_018155175.1. NCBI lineage: Eukaryota > Metazoa > Chordata > Actinopteri > Cypriniformes > Cyprinidae > Sinocyclocheilus > Sinocyclocheilus anophthalmus. The sequence continues at coordinate 365,140 of JADLZN010000884.1, read as the reverse complement.
ATTGAGAGAGTAGGCGCTTGGAAAAACACACTGTTCCTGCACTCAACTACTGAAACGTTTTTTTTGGCGAGATTGAATGATTGCTGTTTGTGTGCCACAGGAATCGCTCGATAATTAAACCCAATATATTGGGATTCACTTGTGATACAGATGTGGGACGTGGCACAACTCTACCCGTAATTCTATGATATTACTCTTTATTTGATTCCAGCTCGTCCGCGCTGAAATTACCCTGAGCTCATTTTTCCAGGATATCCCCTGATGTCCAAACCATTTGTTGATGATTTATGGCACCTGCCGATATTTTACAGCAGTGGGCATTCGTCCGATATAGCTCCGGCACAATCCGTGTTGCTCCCTAGCAACAAGCCAAAGCACTGATATTCCTACAGAGGGACTGGCTCCAAATATAACTGTCTGTATTATTGATTACCACGCAGCAAACTTTGCATTTAACGGCTCTTGTAAAACATGACAGGCTAGAGCAAATTTGGTTATGTCAAAATGTTCCACTTTCTGAAGAGAGACACGTTGAGCCTATTATTCTAATGATGCCTCTATATAGAAAACTGAATAACAAGGTGCGGCTACATACAGAAGACACTTTCTTTCAGGGAAAGAAAGATCACTTGCCATTATGTGCTCAAGAAAAAGTAAATATAGCAATATAAAAGAATATTCCCCCTATATTTGTCATTATTTTGCAAGCGTTATAACATTAAGCAACACTGTCGATGTTGCAATGATTTAAATAGTTTCCTAAACTGTGCAATTAGACTTGTTTTGCAATGCCTCCTAAAATATTTTAATAGAGTTTCTGAACTTAAGTGTTCAGTAATGAGTTTGATTAACTGAATCAGTTCAAAGTTTTGATTTGTTGGCATCAAATAAATCATACTGCATATGTAATACATTAAAACTTTTTAGTAACAAACACAAACATTTCATTTTATTTATTTATTTTATTTTTTGACAAATATGTATACTTTTTATTAGACACATAAATGAGATCAAAAGTATCCGTAAAGATATTTATAAGGGTAAAGAAAAAGATTTGATTTCAATTCAGCAAAGATTGTCATAGTAGTATAAACAAATAATAAAACCAAATAAAGCAGACGGACAAAGTGTGATTGGTTTGATCAAATAAATTACATTGCATATTAAGACATTAAAAAAGTTTTAGTAACAAAAATTGAAAGTATTTATTTATTTGGAAACAAGATTTTTTAGGACACATTAAACTGATCAAAAGCGACAGTAAAGACATTCATAATGTTACAGAAAATCTGATTTCTGCAAATATTTATATATATATATATATATATATATATATATAGATATATAATTACTGATTTTCTGAGAATCATGTGACAGAACACTGCGTAACGGCTACTGATTTAAATTAAATTTATTAATAATTCAATTTATTAAATTAATTTAAAATAGAAAACCGTTAGTTTAAATGAATATTTCCCATTTCAAAATAGTTTTAAAATATAAACTATGATATAATATATTATACAAACAATACAAATGTATACAAAAAGTGTTCCTTGTCATAGCAGCATTCGCATACAGCTCAAAATAAATGACTTTCTTTATAAGTGCTGCTAATACACTGAAACGCTTTGTTTCTACAGCTGATCAGTTACTAAGATTATGATATGATTACACAAAAAAACAAACCACACCTAAACCTTTCTAGACTGCATTGAACGTATTTGTGTTCAGTATCTGAAACAGATGCCTTCTTTTTCTAGAGATGTATCTTTCAAGCAACATAACAAGCATATTTGTGTGCAACATACAGCAGAATGACAGAGCGAGCGGTTCACAGAGTTGTGAACGTGAGTCATGGGAATTGTACGTGTACTGCAAAATTCTCATGAATTGTTCAAGACTTGATATCATGGAACATCTCTCGTACGGGACTACAAAAGATCCGGTCTGGCCCTTTGAGCGGCACCCCAGAATTGATCTCCAGTCGAGTCCAAAACAATAGAAATAAAGGAGCTTTCATCTCTGAAATTCATAAGCACGACGGGGATGGATTATCACGTTGCCAGTCTTTGATGCAACCAGGAAAAACAGCCGAGCATAGCTCATTTTTATGAAACAGTAAATGCAAAACAGTATTTAATTCTATGTGTTGAGTCATTAAATCCTGTATATACCGCTCTTCCTGATTAATCCACAAATGTTTTTAATCAATGAATGCATGCAAGAACCCTAACATCCTCGATACAACGTCTTTGCCTGTATTTATTTATTTTAATAACAAATTTCAATATGCAGCAGTCAAACACTGGCGACGAGAGACACGTATGTCAAAGCGATTAACTTGCGCTTGCTCGCGGGAAATGGCAAGTGTATTCTGGGGAGCCCCGCTGGAGACAATGGCGGCACTCATGTGACTCAACATGATGACAATAGCCATAGACAGAGGGAAAGAAGCGCATTACCCAATGAAACTAATTAAAAAGCATTTTGAGTGTGACACAAAGGAGGGATTAGATGACAGAGGATAAGAAGATAGTGTGCTATCAATGCACTATTGTGCTGATTTCTTCATCGGCAGTCAGCGGTAGACAAGGCCTTTGCAATTACTGTCCAAAGAATTAATCATTCATAATTCTCGGAGCTGACACAAAGAGCATGCTTATTAAAGGATCACCGTCTGTCTTGAACCACGGGGTTCTGCGCTATGGAAGAAAAAACACAACCGCAAAAAAGCACACTGCGCTGATATAGGCAGTAGCATTTATTGCTATTTGTTAGTAATCTAAAATTATAAAATTATGATACGATATGCCAAAATATTAATCTCATTTTAATATAATTGTAATAATATTTCACAATAGAGTTATTTTTTCGTGGGAAAAAAACTTTTCCTGAGTGGCGCAATCAGAATATTGATCAAATATATATTTATTTGAGCATCGCGACTAACAGAACATAACAGCAATTACTCAACCAATAAAATAAGCTTGGGGCGGGGCTATCCTTTTTATCTGACAAATGGAGGGATGTGGGGGAGGGTTTGGCGGCAATTAGTAAAAAAAAAAAACCACACACGACTCATTCTTTTTGCAATTCTCTTTGGGTGAGGCTGGGGGCACACATTATTAAATCTTTTTTCCTTTTTTGGGACTTCATTTGGAAAATATGTTTTACCCAACAGGAACTGGATAAATTTATTTAATCCTCCCCCCCCCCCCCCCCCCCCCAAAAACAGCAGAAACTATGGGGAAATGCATATAACAGCCATTTTTCTGTCTATCTATCTATCTGTCTGTCTGATTATCGATCTATCTATCTATCTATCTATCTATCTACTATCTAATTATAAAAAAATTAAAACCAAGTCAATAAAGCAATATCACTATAGTATTAAACAGTATAGTTAGTCAGAATATTTTTATGTAAATAATTAGTAGATAAAAATAAAAATTAATGATTATAAAAGTATAATTATAATGGTTATAATTATTAGTATTATAAAACATGATTAAACACAAAACAAAAGTGCAAGTACAATACTAAATATTTGTAGTTGGGTTTTTTTTCACTTTGAAACACGCAGCACATCAGATTGCATATTTATATAACTACAGAATTTGATAATTGCACTAAACCATGTTGCATTCTCAGGCATTGTTAAAATAAAAATTTTAATTAATTAATTAATTGTTTTAGAAATTAAAAAAAAAAAAGTTTATAAGCCAACTGGTGAGTAACACTGTTTCATATACTTGCCAACACTTTTTTATGCATGATATTAATACATCATATCATTATTCACTTCATCCATAAAAATGTATGGATGTATAATTATACCCCTGTTAAACAATGTTATTATTCAGGTAGCTAGTTTTAAACATATCAACAATTTTACGCTAATGCTACAGTGCCCCTTGTGGCAATGCTGAGAATGCAACATGTACTACACCATACCAAACCTCTCCTACATATTTCTACCACATCGCCTAGCTCTATTCTAGAGGAAGCAGATTCTTTGACTCTGAAGAGTCAAAGGGGTTTAACTCACTGGATATTAGACACCACATGTCTGAGAGGTGCCATGTCATTATGCTTAAACTCAAAGAGCCACGGTACGTGAGATGATAAGAAAGGAAACACTAGTGTTCACTAATAGCTGTTATTAAGCAGCACCGACACTCACTGGAGGTTAAAGGTCAAACTGACAACTGCCCCGGGGCACAGGGGGTAAGAGGTGGCTGCTGATTGGCCACTGAGGCTGTATTAGAAATGTTTCCATGGGCAACTGGTCTCAGATCAGCAGTAAAGGGCATCTTTGTTCTACTGTCTCAAAGGGCTAACAGCGAACTTGATAAATCAGTCCAAGAGAGCTTTCCAGCCACTGAAATATCAGCTCTGCTTTAAACGTATGCTGATGTCTTCCTTTTCTGCAAGCTTGTGCAAATCACCTGGGAGTTTGAGAGCAGCCCCCCGAGAGAAATACCACATCCTCTAAAAAAAACATCAATGAGGTCAGATTTAACAATGCAAAGAAAGAAACCAACTTACAGGTATAGGTCACCCAAAATTCTGTCATTATGTACTCACCCTTTTGTCAGATGCATACAATTACGTTTTTCCATGGAACACAAAAGAGTATATATTAGTAACCATATCTGTCAATTTCCAAAAAAATTACAAAAGCACTATAAAAGACGCTTACATGATTTGTACATTATATGTCAAGTGTTCTGAAGTCATATGACAGCGTTGTGTGAGGAACAGAGACCAATTTAAGTTCTCCTTTTGTGTTCCACAGAAGAAAAACAAGAACATGAAGGGGGTATGATTATTGGCATAATTTATATTTTTTTGTAAAACTAGCATTTTAAATGTAGTAGGGTATATAATGCAACCTGGATATTTTTTCTGGATATTAGTACAAAATAATAGTCAGAAATGTTTAATTCTTAAAATGGAAGAGTTTGTGACTTTAGACTAAATATTGCTTAAAAAAAAAAAAAAGTCAAATAAAATTTTGCATATGCTTTTTGTTGAGCGTTATACTTGAAACATCAGGCTCATATAGTATAATATAGGAGAATATGGAGCTCAAAAATAAATAAATGAATAAATAAATATATAAATAAAAACACCATCAAACTGAGAAAAAATTTCAATTTGGTACAGATGTTGCTATTTATATGAAAAAAATTCTTCTGACAGATTGTAATGTAAATCAGTGAGATCTTTATAACAGTACAACAGACTACTTACATAAAATGCATATAAATGTTAGTTCTCACTCTATATCGCCCAATAATATGTCTTGATAAATACGATGCAATGCAATACAATCATGACATTCCTCAAAAACCTGATGTATCATACTGGATATTCAATACCATAATTTTCCTAAAAAAACGATGTATGGATAATCAAGTAAACCTATGCTGCTTCAATCCAGTAAGTGTTCGCCAAATATGATAAAGTAGGCTTTACATAGAGTTAAGATTTAACTTGTGTAGTGGAATAAATTTGATGAGCAAATAATTAAACCCCTCATGCTCACAATATTCAGAGCCATATGACTAAGCCAAATGAATGAACACTCTTAAAGGCAAGCAGACACTGCAGGCAAATAGGGCATTAATTAGCCTAAGAGATGTAAACCGCACAAAGTTCGAGACGTTTAATATTTAAGGAAGGCCTTCTTGAATTTCGCAACTCCCCCCAAGCTTACTAGACATGAAATGATTGGCTGATGATAATAACAGATTAGTCATCGCGAGTGACTGGGGCTTGGCACCAGACACCACAATAAGCCACATTGTGTTTCCTGACAAACGCAGCCGGCCCCCTCGCTTTAAAATATAAGATTCCACAATAGCTGCCCGGAGGGGGTGATGAACTTCAGAAAAGATCGCCACACTGCGTTAACATTTATTTGAATTTCCTTCGCAGGAACAAATGCAGCTGTTTGAGAACATATAATGCAATGCTCCTTAAAGACAAATGAAGGCTTATTTTCCATCTGTTGTTGGCAACTCTTGCTATGTTTTTCCTCTTTCCGTTCAGCTTCAGGTTGTTGGGTTGGGGGGATTTGTCGTTATAGGAGAAGTAACGTTAATAACTCAACTGTTGTTCCAGGCTCTGTAATGGACACAAAATAAAACCATTCATTTCCTCAAAGGTCAGGCCTGGGAGACGTACACATTGTCGGACTGTCTGCTGGCATGGACGCTATCTCACCTCGCATACTTCAGCTCAGGGAGTCTTGGCTTGTGGAAATGACGAAAACGGGGCCAAGTAACAAAAACAAATACGTTTGGGCGATGATTACGCCTCCTTGCTCTGTTTTGTGTTTTAAAAAATGACTGTGCCATTATTAGGGAACCAACATGCTTTTTCCATTTCAATTCCCACTCCACAGTTTTGGAAACGCCGGCTCCGGTGCCTGGATTCAGTCAGAAAACAGCGATATAAGAAGATGAGAGAGCTCTAATGGACAATAAGCCCTGTAAACTTCCAGCAGGCTTGCCAATAAGAAAAACATGACGGTTAGAAAAAACGAAAAATGAAATAATCGTCTGGATTGAGAGCAAAACAAACGCAATCCAAATCAGAATAAAGAGAGCGAAGCACAGGCGTTAGTTTCTGTAATAAGGATTATTCAAAAATCAAAGTGCCTTTTCATTTGCTTTGGCAGGATGGTGATGTCTTTGTATAAATAACATCTAAATTCTGGAAATGTAAAGCAAATGCTGAAACAAACCTGTTTTTTTTCAGCGCTGCGTGACCGCGTCTACAATAATGTACACAGGAATATGCTCTATATACATAATAATGCATTTTGTTATATGCGCCTCAAATATAGGACACAATTTCCTGCCCAGAATCTCCATGTTTGCAACATCATTTGTATTTAGCCCAGAATATATTACCCTGGCTGTGAAAGCTAACGTGTCATCTGTTTTACTCTCCTTCGCATTAGCCTTGCTCTCCCTGCCAGTGTCAGCACAATGTGGATTGCCTTTTTCAGGACATGAAAATGAAAGTCACATAGATTCTTGTCACAAATCAACTGTAGCATTAATGTTTTTGACATGAATGTCATTTAGCAGACAGATTCTAGCCAATATCCCCAGCATGCAACGAGCCAAAAGCTGTCTCTAACAGAGATCCCAGAAAGAGGCTCCACATACAAATACAGTCTGAACAGATAATAAAAATGCCACTTTTACTACTCCATGATAGTAGGAAAGAATCAAATGGAGAGATATAGGAATAGCTGGATAGTCAGAAAGATATATAACAGTTATTTATAGTCAAATATACAGATAGATAGATATACAGATATACAGATAGATAGATAGATAGATAGATAGATAGATAGATAGATAGATAGATAGATAAGATAGATAGATACTGACAAAAAGAGACATAGATAGACAAACAATACATAATCAAATGAAATGACAGACAGACAGACAGACAGACAGCAGATAGATAGCCGATAGATAGATAGATAGATAGATAGATAGATAGATAATGACAAAAAGAGACATAGAAAGACAAACAATACATAATCAAATGAAATACAGACAGACAGACAGACAGACAGACAGACAGATAGATAGATAGATAGATAGATAGATAGATAGATAGATAGATAGATAGATAGATAGATAGATAGATAGATAGATAGATACTGACAAAAAGAGAACAAGACAAAACAATTTTTTTTAAACAATTTTAATCAAATGAACTGACAGACAGACAGACAGGACAGACAGGACAGACAAACAGACAGACAGACAGGACAGACAGAAGACAGACAGACAGATAGATAGATAGATAGATAGATAGATAGATAGATAGATGATAGATACTGACACAAAAGGAGACATAATAGCACAAATAGATAGATAGATAGATGATAGGGATAGATAGATAGATAGATAGATACTGTACAAAAGAGACATAGACAAACAATACATAATCAAATGAAATGACAGACAGACAGACGACAGACAGACATATAGATAGATAGATAGATAGATCGATAGATAGGAGATCGATAGATAGATAGATAGATAGATAGATAGATAGATAGATATGACAAAAAGAGACATAGATAGATAGATAGATAGATGATAGATAGATAGAATCAGACTGAAGAAAGATAGATAGATAGATAGATAGATACTGACAAAAAGAGACATAGACAAACAATACATAATCAAATGAAATGACAGACAGAAAGAAAGGACAGACAGACAGACAGACAGAAGAAAGACAGACAGACAGATAGATAGATAGATGATAGATAGAGAGATAGATAGATAGATAGATAGATAGATAGATACTGACAAAAAGAGAGACCTAGAGAGATAGATAGAGAGATAGATAGATAGATAGATAGATAGATAGAATAGATAGATAGATAGATCTCGACAAAAAGAGACATAGATAGACAAACAATACATAATCAAATGAAATGACAGACAGAAAAATACAGACAATAGATAGTAGATAGATAGATAGATAGTAGATAGATAGTAGATAGATGAGATAGATAGATAGATAGAAGATAGAGAGATAGATAGATAGATAGATAATGTATAGGCAGATAGATAGATAGATAGATAGACAGACGATAGATAGAGAGATAGATAGATAGATAGGATAGATAGATAGATAGATAGATAGATAGATAGCCAAACAAAACAACAGACATACAGATAGACAATAGCTAATCAAACTCAATGACAGACAGACAGACAGACAGACAGACAGATAGATAGATAGATAGAAGATAGATAGATGATATATAGATATATAGATAGATAGTGATAGATAGATAGATAGATAGATAGATAGATAGATAGAATAGATACTGACAAAACAAGAGACAAACCTACATAATCAATGAAATGACAGAGACGAAAACCCCCCCCCCCCCCCCCCCTCCCCCCCCCCCCCCCCCCCCCCCCCCCCCCCCCCGACAAATACAGACAATAGATAATCAAACAAAATGACAGACAGAGACTGAAAAATACAGACAATAGATAACCAAACAAAACAACAGACATACAGATAGACAATAGATAATCAAACTCAATGACAGACAAACAGACAGATAGATAGATAGATAGATAGATAGATAGATAGATAGATAGATAGATAGATAGATAGATAGATAGATAGATAGATGATGAAATAATATGACAGATAGACAAAGATAGTTAAACAGACAGACAGAGAGATAAACAAATCTGTTTTATATAGGATACATTCTGTCAGGTGTTGTTAGGCTCTATTATTAATTTTACGGTGGCTATAACTGTGCAGGTACATCACATCCACCATGAAAGAGAAGCCATTTGTGATTATATCACCACCCTCCAGGTGCTGCGCAAACGATCTCTCAAACGCCACTGAAATTACGAGACATTTCCACTTCTCACGCTCCCTGCAAATCAACACCCGATCATCTTAAAGATTCCCCATCCGGCGTTGAGTTACTGTATGCTCATTATGTCCCATATCATACACAGATAGCACAGCAGGGTGGGGTTCTGATCACACGGTGCATCTGATAACACCCAGCCATTGTTCAAAGACAACGACTCTTCAGCGCTCTTCTTATATATCATATTAGTCGGAGAACCTAAACTGAACCCAGTAACACAAGTGCAGGCTTTCAGACAAGTAAACAGACAAATAGCCAGCACCATCCTTCCTGTGACCTGAATGGGTTTGATGTCGGCAGCCAAAGCAGAAATTAGATGAGGTATCGCTACCATCATGAGAATTAATTTGAGCAATATGTCCTAAAGTCAAACTTCATCACACTGCATAACAAGGCCAGAGGGGAGATATGTTAATTACGAGATTAAGAACGCATCAAGTCAATTTCAACTTGTTTTTCTTTTCCTTTTTTTTCTCAGTTCAGCTTCAGAGAGATCCATTAAACCTTTTTTCCTCCATCTAAGACACTAACTTGGCAGCTGAATATGAGCAAGCATAAGCAAATCTGCTCGAGTTTGTTACTGGTGAAATGGAATGTGACTTCAAAACTAATTGCTGTCACTCGACACTTGTTTGGCTACCTAAATGTGCGCTTGCTACAAGACTGATATATTACAAGATATTAGGCACTTATTGGGTGTTTCTGCAAACTTATTCCAAAATTCTTTCCCATTAAAATGGATCCTTGCGAAAGTGATATTTTTGAAAGCCCCAAAAAGCATTTCACTGGAGAGGGGGCGGAACCAAAACGGAACATCATTAAATCTACAGCACTTTCAAGGGCAGTCCAAAGATCTGTATTATTATTATGCAGCGTCCCAGAGCACTCTGACAGGAGCCTAATATGGCAGAATCCTTATAGCTATCTTCTCGTTTCCCTCGAGACGAGGCTAAAATTATTGCAGTCCCTCTATCGAAAGCAGGACCTTTTAAAATCTAATTATTGCAGACTTCACAAATCAGAGCGTCAAGTTTATGTCAGCTTTCTAGACACTAAGCTCTTCCCTGTTGACAAAATATATTGCAATAGAGGCGATAAACAATGTTTCAATTGATTACAAACTGTATTTTTCACATCTCCTCACAATTTTCTTGGCAGTCTTTTGCTGGCTGTCATCCACATACCAGACGGTGAAAAAAAACTTTTTACATTTTTAATACACTCCCTATTTGTGCAGGTGAATGATCAGCTTTTTACTCAGCAGCAATTATAGCCAAATGCCTTTTTATTTTACAGTGCTGTTTCAAAAGTGACTGACACAATTTTCATATCACCTGCAGACACAGCCTTCCTTCTTAACCTGAGGAAGGGTGCGTTAAAATGCTCCAGGTCAAAAATTAAAAAGCAAAACATGTTGGTGAATCGTTCTCCTCAGCCCAAATTCATTTCATAACCACCTCTGATCTCATATTAAAAAGCAAACGAGTTTACTCTGTGACCCTGTAATTTATGATAATGTATTACACTTTTCAATAATAAACTGATGTACAAAGGTCAGATGTGGACACTAAGTTGATGTGGTCAATTAAAAAAGGTACAGTTCACTCAAAAATGGTATTCTGTGATTATTTGCTCACCTTCAGGTCATTCCGAACCTGTTTGACCTTTGTTCTTCTGTGGAACACAAAAGGAGAAATTTCGAAGAATGTACTATTTGCTCTTTTCCACTGAACTGCAGTGAATGAAGCTTTGAAAGATTGGGCTGATTTGGCTATCGAGTTTAACTCAATAATTCAGTCACAGCCATTAGCAAAACATTGGTGGATATTATCAGTGAATAATGGCTTCATTTTTTTGGCCTGTTCGTCAAACAAATCTATCTTATGATTTAAAGCGATAGTTTACCCAAAATTGAAAATTCTGTCATTATGTACTCACCCTAATGTCGTTCGAAACCTGTATGAGTTTCTTTCTTCTGTTGAACACAAAACAATGACATTTGGAACAATGTTGGTATCCAACTGACTTCCATAGTATAGAGAAAACAAATACTATGGAAGTCAATAGCTTCCGTGGTTACAAACATTCTTCAAACAAGAAGCTCATACAGGTTTGGAACAGCATGAGGGTCAAATATAGTGCACAAGATGTATGGACTAGTTTTATGATGCTTTTGTGTTCTTTTAAAACTTAAGAGCTCATGTTCCTATTCATGGAAAAGAGCAGCTGGTACAGTCTTCAAAATATCTCTTTTTGTATTTAATGGAGGAAAGCAAGTCATAAGGGATTGGAAAAATATGAGAGGGAGTAAATAATGAAAATGCTTTATTTGTAATAAACAGACTAAGTCTGATATTGAAAGAACTGCCCTTCCGAATAATCCAAACAGCCAGTATGGTTCTGTGCCAGAATATTTCGCTTACCAAGTGGATCTCGAGGTATAAATCCATTTAGCATCCTGACAACACAAACACTCACATATAGAGTCATTAAAAAGCGACTTATTAACATTACAAAAATGTGCACACTCACAATACACAAAGAAATAATAAGTTGCAGGACTGACAGCGAATAAATCACAGATCTTTTTGTGCAGCTATTGATTGTCATTCGCAGCTGTAGCCTGCACATAAGCTACAGTGACAAAGCATCCATTATTGATTCTTCTATCTCATAGGAACCTCATACATCAGGCCACTTGAGAGCACATTCGCCTCCACGCTTCGAGACAAAGTCGTATGCAAATTCCAGTAACTAGCAAAGCAAAAAGATCCATCCACTAGTGCTGCATAATTATTATATCCGCCAAATTGAAGGGGGTGATATGTATATGTAGGCCTTCGGTGGCTTTTAACCTGCGTGAGATCTGATTCAAATGCTATGCACTCAAGATGGATTTTTTGGGATTCTGGAATCGGATTCTGCCCGAGTCTGCAGAATCGTGGAAATCCCCCGATGGCCTTTTTGAATGCCTATAGGCTAGGCGATATAGATAAAACAATCATCTTTATATTTTCCTGCCTTTACATGGTAATCTATATATCTATGACTACATTTTTTATGTATTTGCACCTTTAGTTATAGAAATAATTTCAAACAACCTTTGTAACCAAGCATATTCAAAATAGATTTAATTTGAAATAAGGCATGTTAGGCAAAAAAAATAAATAAAATACTATATATATATTTACTGTATCTATATATATGAGATAGTTTATTTTATTATTTTTTTTTTTAATTATGTATTTTTTTATTGCCTAACAAGCCTTATTTCTATTTTGAATATATTTACAAAAAGATTTTTAAAGCAAGTAATTTGTTTTATAGATTTAACATGATTTACATTGTATGAAAATATTAATGATTCATCCTGACTAGCGTTACCAAGTAACATCATGTTTACAAATTTGATTTGATAAACTAAAGCCTATTGGCTATTTAAAAAATGACATAGTCCTTACACATGTCCTGCCAAAATTTCCTGCTTCACCTCGCAAAGAAAACAGAGAAAAAACTAAACTAATCTAAGCACCTCTAGCCATTTCTTAACACTCTCATTCTAACAAGACAATTAAGAATTCCTAAAGACACTTAATAAAAAGCACATTAACATGTGTAACATTCACAGTTGTGCCTAATCTTAAATCGCCAGCAAATTGATCGTGAGTATTCGTTATCACCCAGTCCAAGCCAGCAGATATTTGCAAAACAGGAAAGCAGCCAAAATGACACATTTAAAAAGTTGTAAATGCACACAGTGCACTATACACACACACACACACCGGTAAAGAACTCTTGCATTACAAAGGTTGCAAATATAACAACTCATGTGATATCACTCCTGAACTGTGTCAACGGCTAATAAAAGAAACATATGCTATTTCTTGTATCTCCTTCGTAACACAAAATAGAGTTTGACCCCGTTTCGTTTAGTTATCAAGCACACAGTTATGTCAGTTTAAAATACACAAAAGATACAAAGTATGAGCAAATGTTTTGTTTATGCCGAAGCTATGCAATGCTTTGATAATCAGATCCTTATTGAGCAATCACACGGGAAGCGTAATCACACTGGGTGTGATCCGTCTGCACATTAATGAGCATTTACACACCATATTGTTCCCAGATAATGAGAGACACAAACAACCGAAGAAGGAAAAAGCGCAGAGGGAGACGAATACCGGGGCGACACCCTGCCTGTTTAAACAAGTGTCATACTCAAACACTTTCTTGTTGTGTCTTGTACAATCTACTCACCGTAAAAAATAGGTTTGACGCTCATAAAGAGAAGCATGTTATTATCAAGGGCTGCATGCGGTTAGTCGTGACAAACGCCACGTTATTTTCTCGAATGTTACTTGAACGCTTGGCTTACTGAGATCTATGCAATTAAACGCTTTCGAGTGTCTTTCCTCGTGTTCTTTACACAGGAAATGATTGTCATAAAACCAACCAAATCATTATTCATAATCCAGTCTTACTGTATGGCTCGTGTAAATGAGAAATCATGCTGTATACCGAGCTCAGTCTTCTCTTTGAGGACGTCCTTGAAGTTGAGGCCGCTGTTGAGCGTGGACTCTCTGTATTTGTGGAGCGCTTCTCTCTGGCCGTTCTTGCCGAGCTCCTTCAGCACGGTGGGTTTCAGGGGTACGGCCCGCAGACCCTTGTTCCAACTCGACACGTCCGCCACCATCCATTTCACCAGATCCTCCAACTTCACTATGACTTTCTCAGAGACGGCGATCACTTCATCCTGTCGAGAGAAATACACAAAGTGAGGAAGGGCACAGGTGTAATGGCAAAACACTCTTAAACTCCCATTTAATGAAAATATTCATCATTTTCTCAATTGTCTGTGTGTGTGGCAAAGAAATGTTAATAAGGTTAGTAAGTCATTGACATTGTGGTATCCAAAATTAGTAATATTTATTAAAAAAAATACAAAACCAACAAACAAAAAAATATATGTATAATTTATATTTGGGTCAAAGACATTAAGATGTCCGCATCAAAATAAATTTACAAAAGTGATTATATGTCATAGAAAGCACATTAAATGTAAGTAAAGTGTTTACTTTTAAGGTTTCAAATAAGTTTTTGTAGAATAAAATGTCAAAATTTGGTTGAAATATGTTATATTGTCATTCAGTGTAACACAATATTAATGTAAAAATTCAAACAACATGCTTATTCTGATGTGTACATATTAAAATATATAAAAGAATAATGGAGCATATTAAATTTGATTGTTTATAAAAATTATTAAAAAATTCTTATGGCACTGGGTCAAAACCTAGAATCGTGGCAAATTAAAAAAAATAAAAAATAAAGTAAAATTACAACTAATTAGTATTTGGGGTGAAAATAATTAGTCTTTTAATATGTCATAAAATGATTTTTGTTGTAAATATGCCTGACAAAATTGTTACACTGAATTACATTTTAGTGGGTCTCTCTGTAAATCTTGAAAATGTATGATATTTATTTTTTGCTCAGAAAAACAAAAGCAAAATTGCAATCAAATTAACGGAAAACTTTTATTTTCTTGGGGGGGGGCAACAACAATTTAAAGCAGTATTACACTTATTGTTTTATGCTTAAACACTTTTTCTTCTTTGACCCATATATACATTATATATATATAAAATCATTTTCAAAAATGAAAAGTATAAATAAGTAAAAAAAAATCTATTAATTAAATAATATAAAACAATAAATAACGATAAAAAGTATAAAATAAAAATACAAAATTAGTATTTAATAAATAATATAAAACACATACATTACTAACATACAAGAAGGGAATGTGATAACAAAAATACTGTTAGTTCATATGTGTCTTAATAATGTATCCGTGCCAGTAAAGATTATCAATGTTACCCAATGACTTCTACTTCAAAAATTATTAAATAGAATGCTGTTCTTGTTTTTTTTCACAAAAATATGCAGCAAAAGAACCTGCTTTCCATTTTCAATAATGGTAAATTGAACCCAACGTAATTCGACGCTCACTTCCAAATTTTGACTCCACACAAAGCAACTCAATCGATTACATTATTTGCAAATAAGAGTGTGAACAGTTCTAAAGATCGGATTTGAAAAATAAACGAGAATTGAGGTTCAATGTACACAGCCTAAGACACAAGACAAAAAGAACAGTCATTTCTTTCTTCTAATATATACTTGCTAATAATTCTATAATGCCCTAATGGGTTTGTATACATCGATGGCAAAGTTCCATTATTAACTGCTCACTAAGCATTCGCAATTTAACTTCCGCCTAACATCTCTTGTTGCTGTTTTCGTTTATAAAAGTATATTGCAGAGCTTAGCTCGTGACCTGGCCCCGTGGTACGAACTGTCCGTTATAAAAGGGAATCTGACTGGCGAACAGAATGCGTTCGATATGTGGCCGACACTGGCACTGGATCATGCACGAATTTTGACTGACTCCAATGCCATGTTCATCACGGCGGGGGGGGGGGGGGGAAATTCGACATGAACGCTGTGCCGGGATACCTTCCTCCGCATTGTTTGGCTACGCTTCCCAAGTGTGACCCAATAACGGCGAGCATAGATCAGAGGGAATACCTGCTCTGCGACACTACAATATAGTTCATTTCTTTGTTTCTTCTCCATTCAGGGCTTCATTCTGCCTCATCTGCAGGCAGCACTAACTTTCTGCTGAACAGGCCATGTCTAATTACGTCCTCTTTAAGTGGGGCAGTTTCTTTTTAGGTTTCAGATATTTTTTTCTTGGTTCCATAGAATAGGTCCCATTGTCATGCTGTCAAGACAGAGTAATGTAACTTTACTTCAGTGTACTTAACCGCACCATATGAAAAGGTTTATAAAGTTACCAAGAGGTACAAAGTCACTTAAATTTGGCCTTAATAAAAGCAGCAAATGAAAGGATATGAATGCGTTATCTATGATTTCCTTGCAATGGGGCATGTATGCATTCCTCTATGTTTACATAGCATTCCTCTGCAATGTACAATACTGCAGTTAAGACCAGAGGAAACTCAACTGGTGGGTACGACCCAGAAATGGAAGATCATAAACAATCAGAAAAATAGTTTTGAGTTTAAAAAAAAGTGCAACAGAATTTTTTTTATTAACTTTTGCTATTTTGTCTTTCCTGAACTATCACCATTATTTAGTAAATAAACTAACTAAATAAACTAAAATTAAATTACATTAAGTAAATAAATTAAATTAAATTAATTAAATTAAATTAAATTAAAATTAATTAAATTACAAAATTAAATTAAATTAAATTTAAATAAATAAGTTAAATTAAGTTTAATGTAATTAAAGTTAAATTTAAATTAAATTTAAATTGAAATTAATTTAAAATAATAACATTAAAAATAAAAATTAGATAAAGACAAACTAAATAAATACGGTATAATAAATAACAAGTAAAGATACATTAAAATAAAATGAATGAAAGATACATTAAATAAATAAAATATAACAAGCAAG
Organism: Sinocyclocheilus anophthalmus; assembly: GCA_018155175.1. Taxonomy (NCBI): domain Eukaryota; kingdom Metazoa; phylum Chordata; class Actinopteri; order Cypriniformes; family Cyprinidae; genus Sinocyclocheilus; species Sinocyclocheilus anophthalmus. The sequence goes on along the minus strand of JADLZN010000884.1, from coordinate 348,195 downwards.
GCACATAAACAAATTAATATATTCACAACTGAAAACATGACCAATAAGTATCAAAAAAAACCAAGAACAACAATTATTCATGGGAGACATGGCTGTTATGCTCTCCCCTTTTATAGACTCACCACGCTGTAGAGTTTGCATAGTTCAAGTCTTCCATCTGTTAAATCTATCTGAAACTGATTTGTGTATGCGGCTTGTTTATGTGAGTTTTTATTCTGTTTGTTGTAGGCCCTTTTTATTCAGTTTAATGTTATGGTTATAACGTCTAGTTGTTGACAGACTTTGTAAGTGTCCTAGTGCCAGTGAGCTGTGAGAGCCCTATCAATAAAATCGCTACTATATATAAATACGCTAAATAAATAAATCAATAAAATGTGGACAATAAATCTTTTAAAACCATAAAAACATCAATTCAAAATGAACAAAATAATAAGTAAAAAAAACCATAAGGCTAAAATCTTAATAAAATAAATAAAAATTGAAAACTGAATAAGAATAAAAATAAAATAATAAATTTAAATTAAAATACATCAAAATATATATAAAAAAAGAGCCATTAACACTCATAATCTTTTTTTTTTACTTTTTCATTTTGGAACTGTGTTAGATGTCAACTCCCATTTAAAGAAAAAGCAAAACTATTTGAGAACCCACTATGTTCCAGGGCGGCAATGTGTGTTGCCTTTTTGGTTGCGGTGTATGTAAAGTGGAAAACGGCTTCATACCTCCAAATGTTTGCAGCAGAAAAATGAATCTAGCCTCTCCAACGACCATTTGAGCCACAGCGGCCCTCTGTTTTGCTGTTTTCACGCGTATATAAAGCTAAGTGGGTCAAACACTGTTAATCCTGACGGCGACACAGCAAACCTTGCGGCTATGAGATATGTGCCAACAAAAACGGGAAAAGAATGAAAGAAAGCAAAGTAAGTGCCCCGCTCCGCCGCTTTGAAGCTCTGACTGCGCCTCACTGCTTTGATCGAAATATTGCTTCATTGTGTAAATTCACTTAGGAGGAAACAATTAAAACAATAATAAGAAAAAAACTGAGCAGATTGCATTTCCCTTCTATTATTAAGTGATGCTATGAGAAAGATCAATCAAAGGCTTTTACAGATTCCCTTGCTTTACTTTTGGATTTACACTCGCCTCCTTTTTATTACCCTTTAAGGGTCTTTCAGAAGTAGAGTGAAGGGTTGTAGACGCCGAAGCCCCTGAACCAGTGTCATGCTGAGCCCGTCTCACTCCGCTGATTCAGGGTCAGCTCAAGAATTCCCCAGGTCACCGCAGATTTGTACACCTGCTTGCATGCCGATTTAATTACTGACTGCTAACGTGTAAAAAGAGCCTTGCAGATCCTTAGGAAGTCTTTTAAAATCTAGTCAAAAGTTAAATCAAGAATACAGCTTGAATAATTGATCTCACTCTGAGCTCAAACAAGAGACTGGACGATACAACTTATAAAAAGTTATACTTGGGTATATTTAAGGCACATTATTTTAACCAAATAGCCATTATTTTCCAATAAATTTAAAATATTAAATTCAGGGGGAAATATCTAACTGAACACAAGAATGAATATTTAATTATTTCTATTTATATGCATATTAACAATACAAAGCATAAACATCGATATTTACCCACATATGTGACCACAAAACCAGTCTTAAGTGTCAATTTTTTTTAATTGAGTTGTATACGCCATCTGAAAACTGAATAAATAAGCGTTCCATTGATGTGTGGTTTGTTAGGAAAGGACAATATTTGGTCGAGATAAAACTATTTGAAAATCTGGAATCTGAGGGTGCAAAAAAAATCAAAATACTGACAACATTGGCTCCTTTAAAAGTGGTCACCAATGAATTCTAGTAGCAATTGGCCGTGCGTTATAAGGAAATACAGTTTTGATATATTTATAGTAGGAAATTTACAAAATATCTTCATGGAACATGATCTTTACTTAATATCCTAATGAGTTTTGGCATAAAAGAAAAATCTATAATTTTGACCCATACAATGTATTTTTGGCTATTGTTACAGATATACCCCAGCGACTTAAGACTGCTTTTGTGCTCCAGGGTCACATATATATTTTACCAAATGGCATGATGCAAATCATCAGACTATAAGAACATGGCAATCAGACACATTATTTTAACTGTTTAAATTTTCCAATAAATTAAAATTATTTCCATTTATATGCATATTAACAATACACAGTATAACCATCAAGATTTACCTACATATTTTCACCACAACATTTCAATAAATGAAAAATAATATGATGCAAATCAGTAAATAGATAAGTGTTTTAACATGTTCATTGAAAAGTTTGAAACAAATCCAACTTTAAAAGTCTAAAACTCTAAAATGTGAAATGCTATTAAACCATCCTTGTCTACATTCTTTCATACTCACATACAAATTACTGACACACTATTTAGGAAACGTAATAACCAAATAAATTATCGACATCAGAATCATTGTGAATAATATACTTCAAATATTAAAAATATCTCATCTATCCAAGCTCATTTTTGTCATACCTAGCATTGGAGACTATAAGAAAGTGGCACTCGGCTGCAGATTAAAATGAGAGTATTAAAATCTAAATCAAAGACTACAATTCAATCTTGTGTTACTCCATTCCTCCGTTTATGAAAACACCCAGAGATTCTCTAAATACCCCTTAATATTAGATGTCCCTAATTACTTCGCATGTAAACTACAGCTAACGCTTAATTGTACATAGCTTAGCTAACGGTGTTATACAAACTTGTTTACATTTACTAATATTCCTATCACAATCAAAGCACACTTAAACCTAGGAGATGAACAACGTTTATAAATTATTAATTAATTTTATATCATGCTAAAAGAATACAATCACAATAAAGCAATGAATAAATTTGATCGCTCTCTTTAGGTAAACTTTCACAGTAGTCAAACCTTAACTGAACAACGTCATCATACTTTCCCAAGTTTAGACTCAAATTGTCACAGTTTATTTTCTCATCTCAAAACTCCAGTGTTGCATTAAACGTCTGTTTTGCACATTCACACTGAAGACGAGACCCGCGCCTCCATCCTGCTGCAATTAGCACAGCCCCTGTCAAAGAGGCATGAACTGATTCAGAAATAACTTGCAGATGTGCAACTGAAATCTCTCCTGAATCTAATTCAGTTCCTTTTACAGCACGCCAACAACAGCCGTTTGTTTGAGCGCGTCGAGCGGCGCGCTGATTGGACGTGGAAGTGCAGAATGGGCCGCTCTGAAATATGATGACACTGCTTTACAAAATTAAACCCATTTGTCATGAAACGTGAGAGCTTTGAGAGACAATGCAAATGTTTGCTCGTAACGCTCAGATGAAGGTTAAAGAAAAACAAGAAATATGTCAACCACACACTAGGGGTTAAACAGTTCAAATACTCAGGTTTTAACAAACAAGTGACTTGATTATTCAGATGTAGTATTTAAAATGACTAGTCGCCCATCAACCAAGGTTGACTGTTTTAGCTTGAATTTTTCAATTTAATATTTTTGGCAGCAGTTCCTTGAAGAGGATAAATTTAGAGATGAAAAGAGACTTTGTGAAGTGTGTCAGCATGGTAAAGCCTCCAAGAAGTTTTGTTACTAAATTCACACCATTTACAGCACCGTCTCCATAGCTGACAAAAATCTACAAATCCACCGTATTATACAATATATTTCAAGCAATAGATGAGCAATAAATGTTGCTTATTGTGCATAATCCAATTTGATAGTTTAGAATAATACAAGGTTTAAGGTGAAGAGGGAAAGTAAATGTTCGCAAAATTTTGCAAGTAAAAAAAACACTCTATTGGCAATAGTGCACATATGAAACACAGCGCACACAACTCACTTTTAAACTAAGCAGCTTTCTATTGGTCAACACAGCGAATCACCGTATCCAACCTGAACCAGTTGCGAAATCTGTGTGGGGAAATCTTTCGTCCTCTCGCGCAAATTCCAGATTGCGTGGATTAAGCTACTGTTGAAATTTGCAGAACAACGGAAAATGTGAGACTTAAAAAAAAGCAGCTTGAACATTCTGCTAAATATCTCCTTTTAAGTTAGTCATTTTTAAGATGGTTTTAAACGATTTGGAAACACTTATGCTAATCAAGGCTGCATTTATTTGATCACAAATACAATAAAAACTATAATATTGTGAAATATTTAGTGCTCTCAAACGATTAATCGCGATTAAATACAAATTTAATATGTGTATGTACTGTGCATATTTATTATGTATATATAAATACACAGACATGCATGTATATGTTTAAGTAAATATGTATGTATTATAGTAAAGAAATTATGAAAATAAAATATACAAATGTAAATACTAGTGTTGTCAAACGATTAATCGCTATTAATCGCATCCAAAATAAAAGTTTTTGTTTACATAATATATGTGTGTGTGTACTGTGTATATTAATTATGTATATATAAATACAAACACAAGCATGTATATATTTAAGAAAAATATATTGTGTTTATATATTAAATATATTTATGTATGATATAAATTATATGAATATAAATATAAACATGTAAATACATGTAAATATTTTAAATATAAGACTCTATGTGTTTGTATTTATATATACATAATAAATAAACAAAGTACAGATACATATATTATGTAAACAAAAACGTTTATTTTGGATGCAGTTAATCGCGATTAATCGTTTAACAGCATTAGTAAATACATGTAAATATTTTCAAAATATATACTGTATGTGTGTGTATTTATACAGTATATACATAATAAATATACACAGCACACACACATATATTATGTAAACAAAAACTTTTATTTTGAATTAAAAACTTGATTGTAATAATATTTCACAGTATTACTGTTTTGTTGAAATTTGTTTAAATAGATGCAGCCTTGGTGAGCATAAGAGACTTCTATTAAAAACGTGAAACTTTTGAGTGCTACTATACGTTCCAAGCAAGAAATAAAGTCATACAGACGAGTACATAATAACAGAAGTTATATACATAGGTGAAGTATCTCTTTAAGACCTACTAGTCACTGCCTAGTCAATTACGAAAATATGTAGCTTTGCACATCCCCAACGTGAACCGCCACGGGAAAGTAAATAACACGTTACGAAAATGTTACCTACAAGAGGAGTGCTGATTTCATTTGAACTATAAATATGTCTTAGGGATTCAAACACAAACATGGACTGATGCCAGGCAGCAGAGAAGTGTCTGGATTGCTGCCACACGCTTCCTGCGCGACTCTGAATCTCCAGGCTTGTAATTCAAATAACAGCTGAATGAAGCAACTAATAAGACATTAGCGCCCTTCCCTGGATCCTTTGAAGTTCCAGGCACTCCAAAAAAGCAAATTTGCAAGCATATTTGCACACGCAGCCATTATCTTTTCTTACACATGGTTTATAAACGCACAGTCCTGGAGGTTTCGTATGGATATGCAAACTATGCCTGTTAGACAAAGTGCACAGTGCTTGCTGGAATCTGATATGCAATCTATTTATAAAGCACCAACCCCATTTAGTTCTGCTCTTATGTCACATAAATGCTATTCAAGAGCATTGCCAGTGCCGAGTCTGTCGACACAGCGTTAAAACCATTCTGTCTCTCTCTCTCTCACACACACACACACACACACACTAAAACAATGATATTATGAGCTAAGGGACTCTAGAACAACTGGGTCCAATTAAAGACTGAAAAACTGTGAGAGCAGCGCTGAGCTCTTGCCGAAACAATTCCTCCCTTAAAAATAACACATATTTTCTGTGAAATACAATCACAGATGAAATATTGGCTGTGCTAGGGAGTATTCTGTATCTTTATTTCTGGGAAAAAATAGTTTTTCTGCTTTAGGGCAGATTAAACGGGATGAAAGACAAGAGGAAATATAATTAGAAACAAACAGATCCGCGTGAAGCCAAGCCGAACGCCAGAGCAGCGGAGTACAGTAAGACTGTACACCCAAGAATTTGTTGGCCCAGGAGGGCAAAAAAAAGTCAATTCAAAAAAGCTAAAACTGCACGTCTTCACAGGAGTGTTATGTTGCCCTCTCTAGGCACAAACTCTAAGTGTTACATTTTATCGGCTGGCAGCCAGAAAGAGATCGCTGCAGGCCTGTTGCTGTTTCAGCCACTGCTATCCTTCTAATGAATGGCTAACCCCAGCCAGAGGGGAAATTACATCACCTGGGTGTAGAAACAAAAAGGCAACTGCAGATTGGCCCTGTTTTATCACACAAGCGTACTCGCATGCCTTCCTGTTTGCATACACGCGCTCGCTAAACATTAGCACATTGCCAGTCGTGTTAAGTAAAAGTCTTCGCTGGTGAGCCTTCAAATAAGACTGAATGTTGATCAAAAGTTCAAACGGTTTAGATTCAGAGGAACTTGTCATATCAATGCTATTGCTTCGGGCTTTTAAAATAAACATCAAGAGTCGGCCCAACAGTACCAAAGCCGTTAAGCGTAAACAATGTCAGACTGGAATTTTTATTTATTTACTTACTTACTTACGCATGTACGTATGTATGTATTAATATAAGAGTCAAGTAGTTTAATAATAAATCATAAGTAATTAGAAGATAAAAACAAATAATTGTTAAGTATTTTTAGGCTATTAATTGTAATATTATTAAATATCTCAATATTATAAATGAGGTTATAATATAGCTATATTATATACTAATGAAAATTATATAAAAAATTAATCAATTTTTAAATTAGAATTAGTCATTTTTTTCATTTAAGTAAAATATACTATTCAGTAAAAAAACTAACATAATAACTGCAAACAATGTAGTCTGTGTCTTCCTTTTTATATTTTTATAAAGATACATCTATAAAGAAACAATTTTATAAAATAAAATAAAATAAAGGATATTGTTAAGGATTTTAACAATTTTAAAAGTTAAATTAAATATAATGCATATTAAGACACATATAACATTTTTAATCATATAAATAAATAACATATAATAAAATAAACCAATATAAAACTAATATAATAAATAAAATATTTTAGATTGCTTATTTAAAAACGAGGATATTTATTGAAACAATATAAAATATTTAATATCATATTTACTAAATATTTTCTATTTTTAATTTAGAATAAAAAATTAAATTTCCTACATATCTACAAAAAATAGTTAATAAGGAATATTTTAAGATATGTTAACGTCAAAACTAACTATAATAACACAACACAGTGCAGTTGGTGCTATTACGTTTATAGCTTTCCCAGATGCAACCCTGGCATCTGTCTAATTTGCTAGATTTCATAGTATGACAAGATGAATTTGCATGATACTGCAATCAAACAAACAAAAAAACATCTTATATATATCTGATATAATATATATATCTATATATATATATTATATATATATTATATGGAAAGCATGTCTCTGACCTTTTAAAAATGAGGTTTTTATTATTTTCCATAATTACACACAATGAAATGCTAAGTTGTGTTTTATTATTTGCATTTATAAATTTTCTCGCACACCCTATATGAAAAGAACTGTGACCCATTTCTGGGTCATGACCCAACAATTGAGAACCACTGACATCGACTCTCTTCTCGTAAACAGAAAACATGTCTATTATTGCACCATTAACACAGCATAGTGCAACCTCTGCAAATGCATGGCAGTTTCTTTGATAGCTGATTAACTTTATCAGCGGTCGCTCGGGTTATTCGCTGCAAATGCAAATGTAATTTAATTGGACAATCTGCTGAGTGCATCTGAGGCTGCGGAGTTGTGAAGCTCACATTACTGCAGGTGCTTTGGCTGACACTTAATCACATTGTTATTTAAATTCGCCATGTCTCATTTAGCAACTACACTGGGAATGCACAAACGAGTGGCGGACATTCTTCACAGTCTTTTTGCACAATACTTGTTAGGACATGTGTAAAACAAGTACACTCCATACGCCATATTACAGCAAATAAGATGCACACAACATTGCAGAATTTATATGAACACTTTTACACAACATTAACTCTAAATATTTTGCAACCGAATATAGAAAATGAACACTATTCTCTGACAATGCTGGATATACTGTATCTTGGAACTGACATACTTCTGTTAATTAGCCAATCAGACACAGTTTAAAGGGACAGTTCACCCAACGCATGAAACTCGTGTCCTGACTTGTTCACCTCCATTCCACCTGCCTGCATTTTTTCTTCAGTTGCCCCCCAGCCGATAATCTGGGAGGAAGTTAGTACCCACAAAGCTGCCAAGCAGCCCTGAAATTCCATAGTATTTTTTTTCCTCCTCTGGCAGTCATGGCTACCAGCCATGTGATCCCGCTTTTCCCACATATCTTCTTTTGCAGCCTGCCTCGTTTCTTTTCTGTGCACCCCAAATGAAGCTATTTTTCCCCCGTTGGTACCCCCCCCAGTTGACAGTTGCCATTGACTTCCCTAGTCTTTTTTCCATCTGTGGAATCACCAGTACCGCCCCTGATTTGGTTACCCGATTCTTCAATTATCTTCTTTGATCCCTGCAGAGTTTCTTTTACTGTTGAAAAAAAAACAAAAAAAAGAGATTGAAGAATGGTTGTAACCAAACCAGTTGACGGCCAGCATGACTTCATAGTATTTTTTTCCTACTTGGAAGCTCAATAGAATGTTGGAAACCGGCATATTTCCAAATATCTCTTTTGCAAACCTGATAAGTTTTTCTGTTGAATACAAAAGAAGATATTTAAAAAATGTTGGTAACCAAACAGTTTCAGTTCCCATTGACTTCCATAGTATTTTTTCCATACTGTGGAAGTCAACAGCTACAAGCAAATGATTTGGTTACAAGCATTCTTCAAAATATCTTATTTTGCATACCGGCATGAGTTTCTTCTACTGTTGAAAAAAAAACAAAAAAGAAGGTCATTTGAAGAATGTTTGTAACCAAACAGTTGACGGAAGCAATGACTCCATTAGTATTTTTTCCATACTATGGAAGTCAATAGAAATGTTGGTAAACCGGCATTATTCCAAATATCTTCTTTTGCAAACCTGCATAAGTTTTATTCTTCTGTTGAACACAATGAAGATATTTTGAAGAATTTTGGCAATCAAACAGTTGACGGTAGCCATTGACTTCCATAGTATTTTTTCCATACTGTGGAAGTCAACAGCTACAAGCAAATTGTTTGGTTACAAGCATTCTTCAAAATATCTTCTTTTGCAAACCTGCATGAGTTTCTTTCTTCTGTTGAACAAAAAAGAAGATAATATGAAGAATGTTTGTAACCAAACAGTTGACGGCAGCCATTGACTTCCATAGTACTTTTTTCCATACTGTGGACATCAATAGCTACCAGCAAATGATTGGTTAAAGCAATCTCAAAAACTATGCAAACCTGTATGAATTTCTTTTTTTTTGTTGAACACAAAAGAAGATATTTTGGTAGAATGTTGTTAACCAAACAGTTGACGGCAGCCATTGACTTCCATTGTATTCCATAGAATTTTCATTTTTGGATAAACTATGCACAGATTAGTACTTAGAAATATGTACTAATAATAATGATAATGTTATTTCTCCTAAAAATAGTTCCCAAAAGTGACTAACAGCTAAGAAAATGACCCATATTCTCAAAACTGGAAAGTATACCTAAGAGCAGAGCATTGTCCTTGGCTAGTAATCCTATCTCCCAGGCCGTTTCAAGATCAGCAGTCATGAATGCGTAATAAATTTGAAAAGCAAATAATTGGCATTGCTGCTGAGTGGGGGAAGGGAGGGAGGCCGGTGGCAAGTTGGAAAGAGGACAGGGCTCTGATCAACTGAACAAACAGTGCATTAAGACTAATGCTTTTCCTCAATAACACCTCGTTACATTGTGTAAACAGCATGTTTTCAAGGTCGATGCAGGCAACGGTTTATGTTTCCACCTAATATTGATAATAATTCAGCAAAGTAACCTTGACATTTTGACAGCGCTTCACACAGAACCTGTTGATTATTTTGAAAAGGCTATTTGATCCTCCACTCCACGGGGGGAGGACAGTAGAACAGTAGAGGTTCACACACAGCAGATTGTCTTTTTGTATTTGGGATCGTTGATTACATGAGCAGTGCAAGATAAAACAGGTACAGACCTTGTTACATTACCCATGTAACCGCAGCTGTGCTGCTTTGTTAAAACAGCAATTGCAACACGACTGCTAGAGCACAATAGATGGGAAAGCTTTACATTACAGTCTCTACACTGTCTTGTAGACACTGTTTTATCAAAATATGCTTCATGTGTCATCAAAAATAATATTAGTTCTGTAATAACAGTAATACATGATGTATAAGATAAAATTATCATTTGTACGACCAATGTTTTTTTTTACCAATATTCACAATGTTCTACTTAATCAGTTATCTTATTTCAAAAAGTTATCAGTTAATATCAGAAATAGATCAACCACAACATCAGCACCACTGTGTTTAACAGATAATTACTATGTTCATATGTAAAATACATTTTAATCATTGTATTGTGTTGTTTGCATAAATAATTTAGTTATTGTATTAAAAATGAATGTCAATAAAACTATTGGCTCTGAATATTAGCCACTGAACACATAAAAGTAGTACAATTGTATCTGTAATATTTATGACTGACTCAACCTGACTACATTAGCTTCCACAAACAAAATAATTTTAATGGTCAGAAGTAAAAAAAAAAAAAAATGCTGTGCATTTTTAAAGAGTACCCTGCAATATCACATTTTTATTATTATTATTATTTATCATTGTATTAAAAAATTTAAGTCAGTAAAAAATTCAATTGTTTTGAATATTAGCTACTGGACACAGCAAAAAACATAAAACATAATCATCATCAGTAAAAAAAAAATAAAATCTGTAATATTTATGAATGATCAACCTGACTACATTAGATTCCCAAACAACATAGTGTAATGTGCGGAAGTAAAAAATAAATAAATAAAAAGCTGTGCATTTTCAAAGAGTACTCTGCAATAGCACATTTTGATTATTATTATTTATCATTGTATTAAAAATTTAAGTCAGTAAAAAACTCAGTTGTTTTGAATATTAGCTACTGGACACATCAAAAAACATAAAACATAATCAACATCAATAAAAAAAATTAAAATCTGTAATATTTATGACGGACTCAACCTGAACACAGCTTCCACAAAAAAAAATCATTTTTAATTTGTCAGAATTGTAGAACAGCCTATAAAGAGTAACTTTTTACCAGAGCATCCCAGAATCACATGTTATTATATTAATATATTATTATTTACTAAGTATTTTAGTATCATCAGGCGTATAGTCAGGCTATTATTTGAATATAATAATGTATTACAAAGTAGTTACAATCAGCTCTACAACATGACACGACATAGGTGTTATTAAAAATCATTTAAACCTTACTCAGTATATAAATGCACAGCAGCACAAACAAACACAGTATTGTAAAGGAACAATGTTTCAGTGCATCAAAGGGTTAAATCCCCAGAAAGAAGCTTTTTCTGTCGGGCAAACACATCTCGGTTTGTGTGGAATGTGGAATGAGGCTGCAGCACTTTGACATAATAACCTTCATAAATGTCACTCGCTCCCTTTAATGCATCGCAGCTGCTTAAACAGCGCGCCGTTATTAATCAATTCCTATTGATATTAGTTCGCATCGCACACTTCAAACGTCTGGCTTCCATATTCTCCAGCCATAAGCCGTGTATCATTAGCGGCGATCAGCAACAGCGCACTTCACATCGATCGTATTTATTTGCTTGATCTACGCGTCTCGCCAGAAGCACCACTATTTTATCAACAATCAGCAGATCGCAACGCCACAACGACGCGCTTCAGTCGTCGCGATCAGTTTCCGCACTAGCCTATTGTATATATCAGATGAAACACGCAAAACACTGATGTGACAACTTCACACAATGGCATCGTTCTCATCCTCGCACGCTGTTTGAAATGCAAGCGCTAAACGCTCGTATGCAAATGAGCCGAGGTGAAATTCACACAAGGGTCCACTATGACTGCGCGTCTATTATTAAACGCGATGCATTAGATGTCTTGCGATCAGACAGCGGAGTAGATGCGATGCAAAGCCGCACGCAGCTCAGATTTCATCCATAGCACAACAAACCTCCGTGGAAAGCAGGAAAACGAGAACTTACCTCTCCGTGAGTGACATTTCTGCCCTGGGGGGTATCATCTGGGAGAAAATAAAGTTTGGAGCTGGATAGAAGTTGCTTGGTTGTCCTTTCCTCCCATAAGAGCTGTAGCTCTGCTATGCAGATGGGGTCCCCTGCTTTACATCTGACCAAGAAAAAATCACCCAGGGATAAAATTCTCGCTTTGCCTTCAAGGTGAAATCTAAACGCCTTGTAGAAAATGTAAGGTCCGTGCAAACCACAAGGTGAGCCTACCCACTGCGGAAACACAAATAGACATGCCATATTTATATTCAGCAACACAGAGACACATTTGATATAACGCAGGATCGGACGCGGCCAGCGCATTCCAGCTGATCACATGATGATAAATCACATTATATGGAAATATGAATAATAAAATATTAACTTTTGTCCTAAAGTTTCTTCCATTGATTCCTTATCGTAACGTATTCCTAGATGCGCGCGCGCAATAAATTCATTAGCGGCAGAAATGAAAGCGGAGTGGATGATATTACCAGGAGTGAGTTGGGCTCCATCTCGTCGCTCTGAATTGATTAAACTCAAACATTCTCTCCAAACTTGTTGGCTTGAATGGATCACCAACGGTCCTGGCAGAGCAAAATATCAACGCGCGCATCAACGCGACGACCTTCAATATGAAACCGACGCGGTGCGAAATCAACTCACTTAAAATGTCCGCGATTGATGCCTAATATTTTTTCAACATCTATTGTTTCGCTTACCATCATTTTGCTACATTTTTGGCCGCCGCGTATTCATATTAAATTCGTGAATGCGAATCGAGTCTCGCTAATGTGCCGTATCTCAGCCGCTCGAAGTCGTTTTATAAAACCCCACCTCCTCTTTAGACAAAACCTGACGCTGATTGTGAAAATGCTCTGGATGCAAGCACGGATAATAGAGCAAGCGATTTTTTTAGACGCAAAACAAACCGCGGTATTTTATAATATGCGCGATTACGCGGGTACGCCTCTGTCAGGACCTGTGTAAAGGAGGTTTGCATGAGTGTCCCGAAACATTTCCTGCAGAGATTCTTCCTTTCATTTGTCGAATGCGTTTACTGTATAACCATTTAATATAATCATTATACTAATGCAGCAACATTAACGCGCGTTAAGGAGTTTGGGTATTGCGGGATGTGATCGGGATTGTTACGATCCAGAAGCGCCGTTCATGATCGCAAACGCTGGTGAAATGTATCAAGCGCGTGTAAACGCGACTAATGGGAACATTCTAATATCGTACTTTGAATCGTTGCCATTATGGCCCCTGTGATCTGAGCACGGTCCTTGGTAGTGCGTAAAAACAACAATACGCCCCTGTCGTGTGCTTTAGGCGAATAAATGGCATGGTAAGAAACGCGTTTGTTTGCTGAGAGAAATCAAACGTCTTACAAAGCGATCAGACTCTTGATGGAGCGCTTAGTCGCGCGAATGTTGCTTTTTATCGAGAATTATCGTTATAAAATATCGTTGCGGGGCTGATTTTAAGGAACGATTTGATATTGCTGTCGAGCTTTCACACAGTGGAAACGAATATAAACTAGATCTGTCATACAAATAACAACCCGATTCATATTTATGAACAATAATATGCGTGCTGCATACATGCCAGTGAGGTTTTGCTCATGTAGTTATTTGCCTTATTTCGTAATGTATGGCTGTGCCCTTAAAAGTTGTAGCATATGGCCTAAATTACAGGATGTAACATTTACGTCAGCTATTTTTATGTCTTATGCAATTTTTTTTTGTCTCCAGTCACGAGGGGCAGCTGGTGATTATGGATGTGATCACATTCATGCTTCATATAGCAGCCTAACCCAAATGAACTGAGCAGACTTAAATGGGGGATTGGTCAATTTGAATCATAAGACATTTATTTTGGTTTGGGGGAGCGGTATTATTCGGAAGCGATGGATGTGAACATGAATAGATACATATAGGTGCACAGGATTTAGACTGAAGATATAATGTATGGCCACGCAAATAGCTGATAATTTTGTAAAATAATAAAACATGTTGTAGAATAAATAATAAATAATTATATAAATACATAATAATAGATACAACAAATTAATAATTAAGGGTAAAATAAGAAGCTAATTAGATACAACACTTTACTAATTAACCATATAGCACAACACAAATACATTGGTAAAAAAATGTGTGTGTAATGAATATATATAATATAGATATATATAATGTTCATAATTTAAAGTATAGACTGTTTATTCTCTTGTATTTGTAACTTCATTCAAATTTAGTTATGTATGTGATCATGTAGGATGTACGCGATAGATATGTATGTGTGTAGATAGATAGATGATAGATAGATGATATCTATATATTTATATAGGAAAGGATTGTGTAATGCAAAATCTGATGGTGCATTTTAAAGAAATTATAAAGCTTAATAATAAGAGGACTAAGAAAAAAAAAAAATATATATATATATCTATATATATATATATATATATTATTGTATATTAAGCATGAATCAAAGTTTCATGCCATTATTCAATAAACTGTTAATCATTATATAATATATTTGCACATCTTCGTAATTAAGGTTATTTTAAATGTTGTCAACATCTTAAATCTCTTTTATTATGAGAGAATGAGTAAGATATTGGTCGTCAGCCAGCATTTAAGTCATTCTGCTCTGCAGATTTTATTGCAGCAGTGTGATAGTATGTGACCGTCCTTGTGATTGGAGGAGGGCGGCGCTGTAAACGCCATGTCAGCCTATGATTAAACTCCTTTATTTGAGACAGTGAGCGGTAATAGCAAGTGCATTCAAGCACACCATCAATCATGCACTGCACTGTGACACACATTGACATGAGAGGTGAAGACAGCTCTGTACAAACACAGATCCCAATCAGATAAATGAACATGGATAAGAGCCATAACAGACAACATGCTTAATACAGGGTTTTTTTTGTTAGATGGATTAAATACTGAATGATTCACCAAGTTCCTGTCAAGCCCAAACATTTTTTTATATATATACTGCCTGTATGTGTCCTATTTCTTATTTTAGTCCAGTCTCTGCTTTTCTTGGCTGTTTACCATCTCGGATAGTCATTTCACTATCTTTACAAGCTATTCTAAAATACTGTTCTCCTTCCCGATTGCTCCAGCAGTAATAAATGATGATGACGATGTTAAGAATAATTTGCCTCACAGATTGTGTGTTTCAGTATCTGCTTTGCAGCATAGATTTCTCGTGCTTGCTGACAGTATGAGTAGAGCAGATTGATAGCCTAATCTTTCTCTCAGAAGCTGCAAGGAACATTTACAGTTTGAAAGCTTGTGGAAAAATTGAATTCTCTCTCTCTCGCACCGTGAGACTCAATGTGCTGCTTTGCCTGTCAGTGGATTTTTGCATATGCACTCTTCAGCACTCCATTAATCCCCATATTTGTTTTCAGAACAATGCGACACAAAATGTGCTTCATTTTCAGTTCTTCCCAGCTACATTTGAATACAACTGACAAGTTAGACGCCTTGCCATTCACTCACTCCTAAATGCACTAGTGTTCTTCTTAGTAAATTGCATGTAATTATATATTATCCTCTTTGGTTTCAGAACCTGTTTTGAATTAGAAGTGGAGTAATTTCCGAGGATCGCTCCGAGGCATTGAAATGCTGTTCACCTTACTGTCAGTAATTTGCAGGGTGGGCAGCAAAAAACAGCATCAGCACTTTTTTGTTCTCCCTTTAGAGATAACATATAAATTAATGACAAATTGCTACAAACTCCAGACTGCTGTCAGTGGCAGAAATCACACACTGCATCCCATTCAAGAAGAGCAGAGCAGACACAGATTGAGCTCACCTCACGCATAAATATAAAAATATAACATGTTTAGAATGTACAGAATTATGATGCATTATTCAACATATTTTCAGGGGAAATATATTTAGTCATTTATAATACAAATGTATTATCATGTGCTATCATCATGCTCCACTATTAGGGCAAGAAGAAGACCCCAGGGACATCTTGTGCCAGATGTCATCTGATTTTCACAGAATCTATAATGTACATCTGAAATAAGTTTGAACGACAAAGTAATAAAAAATATAATATTACTTAATTCTACCTAATATCGTCTATATGATAAAATATCTCTTCTCTCTATATATATGTATTTTGAAAGAAAATATAAATAACAAAAAATATACATATTATTATTCCAAATAATATAGTCTTTTAAACTATATTAAAATAATTATTAACTTATTATTATATATAGTGAAACTTAAAATACTAGGTACAGTTCTACATCAGGGGCGCCTGCAGGATTTCTTCTGAGGGAACGCACAAAGTTTTTTTTTTTTTGTCCTTACCGATCACCAAATGATCAGTGAGAGCAGAACGAACATGTCACACCTTTTAAACTCAACAAAATGGTAAAATACATACATCAAGAGCATGCTTACAGATGAAAACAGAGAACAAAACCGTGTTGGATGAAGTGGATTAGAGCCCTCCCTGCAGGGGCTCACATATAGGACTGGTCAGTCTTTTTCCCATTTACCAAAAAAAAACAGCTTACTACTGTTTTAGCTATTAAAATAGTTACGTTTTGTGTGTAATGGAAAAGTGATTATATTTCGTTTCGTTTTTTTATAAAGTTAATTTAGAAAAACGTTTGGAGCATTTTTTGTTCGTTAAATGTAAGTTTTTTTTTTTACGTAACGCCATAAAAAAACATATAGATAAAATCTATATGTAAAACAGTTCAAGCATATCACAATGCAAGTTTAAACATTTAACCTAGATAAATGTTCGCTATTAGATGCATATCCAATCGTTTGCCGAGACTTGAAGCTGAAGCGCGCTCTGCAGGACAAGGAGGCGCCAGTGCGATCACTTGCATTTATTTCTAACAGTGGAAACAACCTAAAATACGCAGTCATTTTTGCTCATAAAGGTAAGAGTAATACATCATTCTAAACTGTAAAGGGTCTAGTTTTATTTGTGTGCACTTACAATATCAACAAAACATTGTGCTTTTATAAAATAAAGAAAACAACTTTCGACTTTCTGCCGTTTTGGTCTTGAACAGGAGCACTTCACAATGATGAACCTAAACTCAGCGAATTGCCTCACAGATATGATAAAAAAATATATATAGAAAGCTTTAAATTGCTATTTTAAAACGAAATAATTCAAATCGAAAAACAAAAACTCTTTCATTTATGTAATCCCTGCATTTCTCTCTAAAGGCAAGATAAATGAGATGGCGAGTCATTTTTTTCAAGACCATAATTGATGGATGTCTAAAATATAAAAATAAGGAAAAGCCTAAAACAGGCCTGATTATCATTTGCGTTTTATTTTATAATTCTGTCCAATTAAAAATAAATTATAATGGCATATATGTAAAACTTTGTCCTATAATTGTATAGCTGCTTATATTTTCAGATTTTTATGTTCTGTTCTAAATACCTTAAAATTTAAAGGATTTTCTGCAACGCAATTTTGTCTGATATGTGAATTATTTATTAGCCTATTTTTTATCCATGCAGCAAATGCTTTAAAAAAAAACAGCTTTAAAATTACTTTATTGCATTCCATACGCTTTTAAAGTACTTTTCACTATAAATAAATAAATTTTATGGGTAGCTTGAATGTAAAACTTTAAAAATATAAAAATGAAAAAATTCATTGTCAAATTAATTGTTGTAGCGTAAACCCGATATCATGAAAGTGCATATAGCATGATTTTCTGCTTCTATTTGGCGTAATATTTATATGCAGAATAAATACAGCTGTACACCTGCAGGCGCCACTGTTCTACATGATATAAATACTATAGAATATTGTAATAATGTAAATAAACTTTGAATTTACGTTTTAATTTTACTGTGTGTATATATTTTGTTTATATAAAACATTTTCAGTATGAAAAAGTCGACGTTATTATAGGATATAATATATATATATATATATATATATATATATGTATAGAATTATATAGGGGTTGTGACAGGCACATGCACACATAGAAATCAAAGGGGGCTTGAGCACCTGCCCTTCTGGGGAGTTTTTTTTTTTTAAACACACCAGTGTAGCATACATTGATCAGCGCATGCGCACCACAGTGAAGCCCTCCCTCCCTTTCTAGTTGTGTTTGTCTTGCTGTGGAGGTGAGTGATGATGAACAAAAGACTAAGCTAACTGTGCCTCGAATTTACAACTAATTATCCAAAAGACAAAAGGCAAATATAGTTAATTTGGCTTGCTATCATCCATGACTCATAAGAGCTACCATGTAAGTTAGCTAGAGTTTAGCTAATGCAATAGGAAGTCTAGTAGGTTAGACCAGTTCAGGTTCTTTCACTGCATTATTCAGTTTATTAAAAATGCATTTAGAATGATCACAAAATTAAAGATATGGGGGCAGAAATGTATGTATTTATATAATTTCATATAATTAATCAGTATCATGCAAAGGATGACGTTTTTTCCACCAAAAAGCAGCATGATGTGATATTGATTTTATACAGCAGTTCAATAAACAATAATTTACTATTAAGACACTTACGTTTTAGACACAATATTGACTGTTTTTGCTCTGTTTCGCCAACAAATATCTCAATTTGCCTCTCTGAGCAACATGACACTGATTGTTCAGAATGAATCAACCGTTTAAATGATTCGGTTCAGTTGCAATGATCACTTATTAACAGGATTGCTTGCCACTACTGGCAGTTTTAATTTCACATTTAAAGTATCTTCATTTAAAAAAAACATGTATTCCAAATATCAGTATTCAACGTTTTATGTTTAAAATATCAAAACAGTATAAATGCATTTGTAACTGCAGGTTAAATGCATTCATGTCCTGCATTAAACAGTCTGTGTAAATGCAACAAATTCCACTTCTAATGCAGCTTCTGTCTTTTCTCTGCATTGCAAAGATTAATTTTGTCAGTACTGATTTAATTTGCTTGGTAACAGCCCAAATGACTTATTATTCTAATTGACTGATTCAATTTAAGAATTTGAATGAAAAGATGATGCACACTTTTAGAAAAAAATGGCTTTTATAAAGGTAAAAAATGCCCATAAAAGGTAAAAAATCTATTAAAACTTATTGGAAAAGATTAATTTCTATCAGTATGAACTGACCACACAGAATATGAAGAATATGAAAAACTTTAGGAGTCAGCTGTCCACGGTACGTCCTTAAGATATCAGCACAATAACACACTCAGCAAAATATCATCTAATTATCGTTATTGATCAAATCCCAGAAAATATTGAGATATGTTTTTTGTCAATATCGCACACCACTAATATATTTAACGTTTTGTTTAGAAAAAAATTACAATAAATATGAGAAGTGCCCTTTTTTCCACTTGAGCACCTGGCCCTCAAAATGTCTGTGCACGTTCCTAGTTGTTGATGTCACGGTGCTACTGTGAGGAGGCAAGGAAGGAGACGAAGGAGAGTAACGAGTAACAATTCATCCAAACAAGGGGTAACATAGAGCAGGCAGGAACACACACGTAGCACAAAGTATGGACGACACTGGACAAACGAATCAAGGAACAGACAACACTTTAAATACTGAACTAAACCAGGGTAATAAACGGGACACACCTGAACCAAATGACTAATCAAACGAGCAGAAGAAACTGGGTCACGGGGAGCACATGTGGAGAAAAACACAACAAAACAGGAACACGATATATATATGTATATGTATATGTATATATTTAATAAACAAATGTTAATGTTCAGATGAAATGTCAAAATTAAGATGAGCAAAACAGGTAAGATGTAGTGCCATCTAGGTTTAGAAGAAAATCATTAGGGAGGGGGTTCATCCTACCCAATCTCTCTTTATTACAGTTCAAAAGTAATTAATGGTAATAAAGGTAAGATTTAAAAGTGCTTAAGTGTTTCTGTATTGTATGCTTTTTATGTTTGTTGCAATGCAACATTATTATTATTTTTTTGTTGTTAAAATGCAATTAAAGGGTTAGATCACCCAAAACAATTTAATTCTGTCATTAGTTACTCACCCACATGTCGTTCCAAACCCGTAAGACCTTCGTTCAATCTTCGGAACACAGATTAAGATATTTTTGATCAAATCTGAGAGCTCTCAGACCCTGCATAGACAGCAAGGGAACTACCACAATCAAGGTCCAGAAACGTAGCAAGGACATCGGTAAAATAGTCCATGTGACATCAGGGGTTCACCCGTAATTTTACAAAGCTACGAGAATACTTTTGTGCACAAAGAAAACAAAAATAAAGGCTTTATTCAACAATTCTTCTCCCCCTCTCCATTGTTTACATGAAGCGGAAGCAAGCGCATGTGTCATAATACTCTTTCCACGATGGGGGCACGCCACAGCATAAGGGAGGAGGAGGAGAAGAATTGTTGAATAAAGTCGTTATTTTTGTTTTATTTGCACACAAAAAGTATTCTTGTAGCTACTAAAATTACGGTTGATGTCACATGGATTATTTTACCGATGTCCTTGCAACGTTTCTGGACCTTGATAATGGTAGTAACCTTGCTGTCTATGGGAGGGTCAGAGAGCTCTCGGATTTGATAAAAAATATCTTGATTTTTTTAGGTCTTACAGGTTTGGAACGACATAAGGGTGAGTAATTAATGACATAATTTTCATTTTTAGGTGAACTATCCCTTTAAATTAAATGAAAGAAACACATTCCCAAACACCTTTATCCATTATAGATTATCCAAATAGAGCTGGCACAGGATTATTACATTATCCCAACCATATTGTGTCCTCGACAACGGCATACTGTTATAGAAAGACAGCCATCAGGTGTGCTGCAACATGCTGGCTTGAAAAACAGATGAGCATATGTTTAAAGCACATGTTCTGAATGACGTGCAGGAATATCAAAGACTAAAATAATCACCAAACGAACTGTTTGGATTTGTCATGCTGTTTAATTATTCAGAATATCTCTAATATCTCATTGCGCCAATTTTCAGTTAAAGGGAATGTTTATCAATCATCTTTACAGGTCCATCTGCTCTCTCTTGTTCGGATGCATAGACACAGAGCAGTAAATAGGATGATATATGAAACTGGCAGAGATGATGACACCAGCCAGACAAAGCAACATATGAGTTCCCACCTAAGAATAGCAAATATTGCTGCGTTCTTCCAACCCCCCCCAAGTTACACTTCAAATAATATTACAAACCTATACAATGCTCTTTTTTACTCCAAACATTTTTAATATTTAACTCAAACTGAAGTCTGCTTTGGGTATGCGTTGTTTTAAAGGAAAATGTACTCACCCTCAGGCCATCCATGATGAGTAGATGTAGTAGATGAGTTTGTTTGTAGAAATTTAGCATTACATCACTTGATCACCATGGATCCTCTGCAGTGAATGGGTGCCGTCAGAATGAGAGTTCTGATAAAAACATCACAATAATTCACCAGTAATCCACACCACTCCAGTCCATCAATTAACATTTGTGAAGCAAAAAGCTGCATGTTTGTACGAAGCAAACAAAATCATTTAGGCATTTTAACTTTAAACTGTCGCTTCTGGCCATAATCCATAATATTGCTTTTTCCAGTGAAAAAGTCATCTCATCTGAACTATTCACTGCAGAGGATCCATTGATGAACATGTGATGTAATGAAATTTATACTAATCTGTTCGATGAAAGAAAACAATCCATCTACATATTGGGGGCCCGAGGGTAAATTTCATTAAATCTTCATGTTGGGTTGCAACTATTCCTTTAATTATAGTTTTAAACCCATGTATTGTTGTGAAAAGGAAAAAGTTTACCTGTGTCATCAGTGCCACTAAAGTCACCAAAGAATTGCAAAAATTAGGGTTTTCAAACAGGTTTCCCAAACATTGTATTGGACGAATAAACGGATAGCCCCGCCCCAAAGTTATGCTATTGGTTGAGCCAATCTGATGTGTTGCTATGGAGCTCAAACAAAGTGACATGTTAATCGCATCACAGTGTTTACACTTTTCAGGGGAATCAACCTATGAATGGCTTACTTATATCTATCTCTACAGAAGGTACAAAAAAAAAAAAAAACATTACCTTGTTTTAAAAGGGTCATCGGATGCCAATTTTCCACAAGTTGGTATGATTTTTTTAGGGTCTTAATGAAAAGTCTGTAACCTAGTTTGGTTAAAATATCTCAATGGTAGTGCAAAACAACACCCTTTTTACCCTGTCAAAAACAGCTCTTTTCAGATAAAGCCGTTTTTGTAGCATTTTCCTTTAAATGTTAATGAGCTCGGCTGACCCCGCCCCTCTCTTCCGAGCTGCTCTAAGAGAGACTGTTTACTTTAGCTGCATTACATTCATCTTGAAACTTGCTAATTAGAACATTATTAGGAAATGCGATTTGCAAAAGATTCATTACAAAACATTATACTCACTTCTTCGGTAGATGAGGCTGATCATGAATGATTCGCACGAACATAGACGTAGACATAGACATGATATAATGTAGATCGGGGGTGCATTCCCTTCAAAAACAAATGTAATCCTCTGCGTCTCAGCGGCTCAGATGTTGGGAGTAAATGATGACTGCTATGTTCATTATTACATCCAACAACAGAACAGCTCAATCGCTTGTTAGGAGTCATTCTTGTCTACATCTGCTTCAGCGGTGAAACCATGGCGGACTGATGACAGATCACTCAGGGCGGAGCTAAGGTAAGACGGCAGTCCAGTCCAGTCTGTGCTGAAACGCTGCTGTCAATCAACTATTGTGGGAGGGGCCTGGGTCTGTGTGACGTCACATAGGCAGGAATCTGAGATTGGCTTGATTTGAGAAAGGGGTAAAGATTTAACCAGATTAAAAAAAAAAAACACTGGGTGGATTTTTATCATTATAGGGTGGTTGTGTACACACACTGCCAACACACATTGTAAAAGTGCATGTAGCATCCTATGACCCCTTTAAGTAAAACTGCTTTGTTTCACCACATGAAACCCTTGCCTAATTTCACATGATAGATCACAACATGAGTTTTTGATGGATTGTGTATTGTGCTTTGCTAGATGAAAGCACACTATAGCTTTATACAGTAAAAATGGAAAACACATGCTCCCTTTACACTGTGTCTTTTGTCAGGAAAACAAAGCAATATCTCCCATAGGATGTCACAAACACTGATTGCGTCTGCGCTCAAAAATAATTTGATTTGCATGTTTCTCAGAAACCATAGCTGGTTACTCGTGCATGAGAAGAGCACCTTTGTTGGAAAGCAAATGTGTGAACCTGACTGGCAAATCCAAACATACATAAGTGCAGCATAAATATCTTCTCGTTAATGGTGCAAGCAAGGCTGTGGAAACTAATAGTCATCAGCTCAGCTTGACAGAGGGCTATCATTAACATGAGAATGAATGGCTTTAATTTGCAGAACAACAAGGGGGATTCTCAGAAAAGCTCTGTGGCCTTTTCATTTCTTAGATGTTTATGTCCGTTATTTGAATTGTGTCATTGCCAAATCCTTTTCCACTTTCGTATGATGCTTTTGGTATTGTATGTAGTGGCCTAGAGAGGATTTCACCATGACGACAAATTAAAACAGTGACTATATGAGTCATTTAATCATTGAAGTGGGAATTGTGCAAGAGCAGCGTAGATCCACACGGTAACTGAACTGAACTGACAACATATAGATACGCTCTTGAGGATTCACCTTTCAGGTCTTGCTTTGTAATATGCACTGTTGTTTAATGGCACCTATATTAGCAAGCTGTAATTATTTGGAAAAAATGAGGGGTAATTATTTGAAAAGAGATTATTTGGAACCAAAAATAAATATAATTTAGTCATCCCCATGATATTGCAACCCTGTTTATTTTTTCACCATGTAATTTTGCGTTGAGCACAAAAGGAGAGATTTAGCAGAATGTTCATGCTGCTCTTTTATGCACAATTAAAGTGAATTACCCTTGTTGAATTTTCATGGGCAAAATCCAGTCATTTCAATAGGAATTCACGCGATCTTGAATCTTGTGAGAGAGTGAAAGATTTTGCCACACAGATTCATATCTTGAACATTGGGTTCAGTGATGTTAAATTATATTTTTTTGAATTGAATATAACTAGTTAATTTAAGTGTTTCTATTTCAGTGTAGACTTCATTGTAATCAATTTGACCAATTTGCAAAAATATATTTTTATTTTAAAATATAGATATAACTTTTAACTGTATAATATGCTGAAAATGACTGTGTTAATGTTTCTTATGGTGTCAAATTACAGCTTACATTGTAAATTCAAAACCACGAAAAAGTTTGCATCACTAAACATTATTGTCTGTCGCTTAACATTTCTATCGTAAAACAGTCATCGGAAATTAAATGTTTTGTTGCTTACATCTTACCCTCGCATTTTCACAGTTAAAATGGTGAAACCGTTAAAGCCTGCCTTCTTTGATTTGATTGGCCATTAACTTTTCATCATCCTAATAATGGTACATTCACACAGGGCATCAACGGCTCTCGTTTACTTTGAATGGAGTGACGACAAGGGTTGCCAAACTGAATTGTTGGTCCGTTGCGTCACTGGCGTTGCTCGCGGCATAAGTCGAAAACTTTTCAAGCGTCAACGCAGGCGTCAGCCAGTCAGATCACCTTATGCAAATACACTAGTACAGGTGCTAGCCAATCGCATTCATGCAGCACCAGAGAATAGAAGTACTGGATGTGATTGGCTGTCGTCAGTATGACGGTCACGTCAGTGCAAAGCTTCAGACACGCCCTCTGTCAGGCATCGACGGTGACGCCCGGGGGAATGGGACATAATAAACAGAGCAGCATCAGGAATATCAAATATTGAGGGGCAGACAATTTGGCCACTTCTAATTATTGGTGGAGAATTTCAGACAATGGACTGAAATTTCGCTAATGTGGCTGCACCTTTAGTTTTCTAAAACCAATAATACAGTAGTTTTGAGTGAGGAACAGGCCAAAATGTAAGCCGTTATTCACATGAAATGTTCCCATGTGGAGAAGATCTCAAATCTCTCAAATCTTATTCACGCTTGCATTCAATTCAAAACATTCAAGCACGCAACATCACGATCCGTCGCAAGACGCGCAAGAACCAATGATATCAAAACCAGTGGGAAATTTCTTGAGCCTTCATGAGATTTGAGAGCTATATGACAACAGGAAAGCTTTCAGAAAAATACATCTCAGCAACAACAAAACCATCATTTGACTTTAGAAGGCCTGAAATGTAGTCATATAACCATTTTTAATGGTGATTTTATGGTATTTGTAGTCATTTTTAGCGACTGATGGCCCCCCTAAAATGACTCCTTTTGTGTTCCACTGAATGAATTGGTCATACAGGTTTGGATTGACATGAGAGCATAACCTTTATTTTTGGTGAATTGTTTCTTTAAGAGCAATCAATCAAAGAACTAACAGCTCCAAAATACTAGTCCCCTTCATTCAACACAGAGTTCATTGTGCGAGTCTGGAAAAAAAAAATCTGTTTGCTGGCAAGCATCAATTTGTGCCTTGGGGAATATGACACTGGGCTGATAATATTAGATCAATATCCATGTCTGTTCCTGCAGCAGCACTTGCTTTCTATCATCCAGGCACATAATGGCTTTTACTGCATTACTGCATAAAGGCCCAGGCATTGAAAGGCAACTAATTGGAGACGTTGTTTTATTTTTTAAGATACGGCTACAAATGATCGAGCGCTATCATGTTCTGAGCGCGAGGTGAATGCACTAATGTCGAGGCCACTGGATACAGCCATTACCATAGAGTTCAAATAATACTGAAGGTTCTGCATAATTCACACTCCTGCATATAATAATGCAACTCATTACAATGGAGCTCCTCTGCTTTAAGGAGTGATATTAAAAATGCATTATTCAGCCTGTTATACAACACGTTTCATCTGTCACTGAGGCAAAACGCTGCTTTGCATTATACGAACCTTAACATTATCACACCCAGAATGGATTAAACAAAATGTGGGAGCCTTGAAACGGCAGAGGAACCAGCAGAGCTGGGACTTGTTATTGAAGGCGATGTAAAATTTCACATTTAATTATATTGCACGTACTTATCATGTTTCATGTCAGTCTATCCTAGTCCGTTTGAGGTGCTGCTAATACCAGTTTGGATAAAGGCAAATATTTCTCATTATCGTCGCTGGTTGTGACATGAACCAACACCCACTCACATACATAGTAAATGGTTGCAACACGCATGAAAAGGCTTCAAACCGCTCTCCTGAGTCTCTGCCGACAGCCGACGGTGTCATTCTGGGACTGATCATAATGCTGATTAGAACATGAGCAGTACATTTGCAACATATGAATACAGGCCGGGGCTAGATGGCTTATGGCCTGTATCTCAACAGCTATAAGTTTTGAATCCAATTTCATGAATGTGTGTTTATCTATAGCTGTGATTTTGTATTCAATTCTTTTTGTGAATTCTGTTGTTCAAAGTAAAATTACAGTTTGTGTGTGTTTATTTTATTGATTATTATTTTTTAATTGATTGTTATTTTATTTTAAACACTTATTTTATACTTACATTTTGTACAATTTATCTTCATCTTTCTCTCTCAGTATATGCACACACCAGTGCCATTTTAGTATCATTGCTACTATTATGTTTTTGATCATATTTAGAATTTTTTTTGTTTGTTTATTTTCGTTCTTTTTATTATTATTATTATTTTTTTTAATATTACTTTTTTCAAATAGTATATATTAAAAAACTACAATGAAAATGTTGGAAACATAAAAATATTATTTTATTTTTTTATTTAAATTAGTTTATTTCACTTACCTTAAGTATAGTACTTTTTAAAAAATTTTAAATCATGTTTATTTTTGTTTAATTGTTATAATAACCCCGAGCACACATGCAATAATTTTATAATAGAATTGATTGTCGTATTATTTATTTCATAAATAAGTAAAAAATAATATGCAATATTAATACGCAGGTATAATAATTTATTGTATTTTATTTATTAGTATCAGTATTAGCGTTAGTATTGCAATCATTGTATTATTTAATTATTGTTTCTATTATTGATAATAATAATACTAATATAATATAATACATTATTATTTATATAATGTTGGGTTTATTAGTCATTGTTATTATATTAAATATTAGTATTATTAGTATTAGTATGAGTAGTTTGCATTTTGTATTAAGATAATTGATAGTGTTTAAAAATTGTTATTGTGATAATAATATATGATTATTTAAATATGGATTATTTTATTTAGTCATTGTTATTATATTAAATATTTATTATTATTATTATTATATTTTATGTGTGTAATAGGGGCCGTTTCTAGCCAATTTGGCGCCCTAGGCGAAATCCCTATTGCCCCCCCCCCCCCCCCCCCCCCCACAATTTTTATATATATAATATATAATATATATATAATATATCTATATATCTATATTATATATATATCATGTATATATTATAATTCTTTTCAGACACCAGTTGCTTTTCACATTCAAATTGGTTGTCATAGTAACAACATTAATTTGTGGAGATTCAGTGCATTGAGTTCCTCAAATCTGAATGCATTATTTGTAAATGGACTGTTAAGATAAACATTTTGCACAATTGATTATCTGTAATATCATTGTGTTGCCACTAGATGCCTGTATAGCCCTATGTGACAATCCCGAGTGGCTGAGACATTGCACATAATTTACACATAAATCACACATAAATTAATTTTATTACATTTTGCTTTGGATACTATATACTATACTACTACATATTGTTTAGATATTATCAATGGCTACTTTTTTGTCTTTATCTGTTTTTTGTTCAATTTTGTTTTTGTTGTTTCTTGAAACATTGATTTAAAGTGTCAGTTATTGCATTATTATTTCAGTCAAACCTATAAAACCCCTTTGTTACCCCAAACTACATATAAAAGCTTTATCAGTGTCATAAAAGTAACCAATGCAGCTACTTAATCATTTGCTACTCGTTAACACATTAACATCCCCTTTAAATAACGTGACGCTCTGCCCTCTATGACGCTGCTCCCATTAAGCGCTGTTGGAAGTGAATGAATTGATTCAGCATTTCGACACCTCCGTAAGGATGCTTTTAACTCGACAAAGCGGTCTAATAAAGGATGTATTGATCTCGTGAATTAGCGAATTTTACTATACAAATATTTTTTAATTGGATGTTAAAGTTTATATGGGAATATTACATGACACGCTGATCCTTTGACAATGCAATTGTCCAAAAAAACGCACACTTCTTTGGACAAATCTGCCACAAATACTGCCTAAACAATACTGATTTTGTGCACTTTATTTACTGTACCAATATTTTAAATTGGCCTTTGAACTTAGCTTTATAGCATGGCAAAAAAACTGTTACCTTGCCAAAGCACTGACAGAGCCCACTAATCTAATGGTGTTGTTGAGCACTCCAAATGCAAACTTTGCATGCAACAATCAGGCAGCAATTGACAGCACTCTGATCTAGTGGCATACAGGCATCGTCAGATTGACAGTACTCTAGCCCAATAATGTTGGGGGATCCAGTGGGGGC
This sequence comes from Sinocyclocheilus anophthalmus, assembly GCA_018155175.1. Classification (NCBI taxonomy): domain Eukaryota; kingdom Metazoa; phylum Chordata; class Actinopteri; order Cypriniformes; family Cyprinidae; genus Sinocyclocheilus; species Sinocyclocheilus anophthalmus. The sequence continues at coordinate 319,371 of JADLZN010000884.1, read as the reverse complement.
GGCAGTCATATTTCAGGGTGACCATGCCACTCTTTATCATAACCCTGCTAAAAGTGCCAGTACGTGCGCTCATTGGCGCCCCTTCAGCTGGTGGCGCCCTAGGCGACCGCCTAGCTCGCCTATGCCTAGTGCTACAGTGACCTTTTTTATAGGTCTCGGCTTTATTGACAGGAAACATAAAGTGTTAAGTGTATAAGCTAGTCTTAGATAAAGACAGCACGTCTATTGGACAGATTCAAACACAATGGGTTTATTTGATCTTATCTGTGAGACTAAGTAGGCCTACCGCTCACAAGATCCCGACCTTCCACTTGATATGAAACAATTCACGCAGCAGAAATGTCAAAACAACAACCAGGAACTATGGGATATGAGATTTTATATGTGTGTCGCCGGTGCATTTCACATCGTGTGTGACACAGTACATTCCTGTGATAGCGACTGAAAGCGTTCTGTCAATAAAACCTGACCTTTGCAACTATTCTCTTTCTCTTTTTCTTATTTCACTTGAAACCAGCGCAGGCAAACGCACAGTATCTCTCTCTCTCCAGATAAGACGACTCTAAAGCAACAAAATGATTCTTTTCAAATGAAACAACAGGGTGGGGTTGATTTACTTTTACTTGCGCTGCAGCGGGAAATTAATGATTTATACAACGAGCCCAAAAGACTGGATGAATTTCATTATGTAAGCAATATTAATGGTGCCCACCAGGACTCCAAATGAATATAAACTACGCTTGAAGATAATGGGCTGTTATTATTGAGTTCTGTTGAAACAAAGAGGAACCATATCGTTCATGTTTAAGTCTCGGGTTTCTAAAGAGGAACGATTCTTATGTAAATGATACGGGGGAAAGCGGTTGAAATGTCATGAGCTTAATGCAAACAAGGCCGAGCGCTCTTAAACATTTGCATGGGTAAAGAGCTGACAAAACAATCTAGGCAAAGCACTAAACCTGTTCGCTTTAAAATAATTTGACTGCACAACAGAGCTATCCGCCACATTTATTACCAGCACAGAACAGCAATTGCGCCTGGTTTCCTCGAGCAATGCAAACATTATTTTTGTGTTCTGTAACACGACTGTAACCGCACCGAATTGAACACGCCGCGCTATTTTGCAATGAAAACAAGGTCTTAAATTGCATGGCAATTTTGGAATGTGCGGAAAGCCAAGAGGCTACCAGTCAAGTATTCTGGATAACCTCCATAACTTTCTTCCACTGGAGGAAAATCTAACATCTGGTCCCAGGACTAAGACCAAATGTTAGCTCTTAAATCATTTCCATCCTAATTTATCCTTTTAACTTGTAAAAATGTTTTACTTTGTCTCTTTTCTCCATAATGCAGCAAAATTGCTATGCATATTACATCGCCTGAAGAGTTTTATGCCAAAACCTGACAGCAGAGCAAAAAAAGGATAATGACAGCTGCCTTCAACACACTGCTTGGCTTTTTTCACATCTCATAGAATTTCTGTGGCAAAGGAAAGGGAACATTTTCAATTTAGTTCTCAGGGCTGTATTATATTGAGATTGACAGATAATTGAAATCATCTAACAAAAAAAAAGAAAAGCCTCAAGATGGGAATTACAGTATTTCCACCTCTTTTAATATACTTCCTTTCTGACAAAGGAATTGTTTACCCAAAAATGTCCCTATTTACTCATTATCACGTCACACCTGTAATCTCATTTTTCCCATCACTTTCAGTTTCACAACAACGTTTTCATGGCGCCGATGTGACGTGACCAAACCTGACTGAATAGATGGAAGAAAAGCGACTTTCTGTCTGCTTGCTGACATATTACTTTAGAAGGCTTTAAACATAGTGCTCAAGTCATATAGGCAACTGCTTTATAGTGCTTTGATGAATTATAAACTGCTATGTGGAAAAGTGCTGCATGAAGATTCTTCAAAATTTCTGCTTGAAGCATGACTTTAAAAGAATTGTTCACGCAACAGTGAAAATGTAGTCACGCTCATGCCATCCAAGATATTTTAATTTAGCATTACATCACTTGCTCACCAATGGATCCTCTGCAGTGAATGGGTGCCGTCAGAAGGAGAGTCCAAACAGCTGATAAAAACATCACAAAAAACCACAAGTAATCAATATGACTCCAGTCTATCAATTAACATCCTGTGAAGTGAAAACCTGCATGTTTGTAAAAAACATCAAATCTTTAAAAGAACATTAAATCATTAAACAAAACAAAAAATACGTGAAATCATTAAAAGAGTTTCAACTGTCGCATCTGAGTTCATAATCCATAATAACACTTTCTACAGTGAAGCTTTATGTCCCTCTCCCAATCAAACAATCCATAGAATATTCCCATTTGAAAATTGTTTTGTACTGTTTTTCTTGTAAACGGTGCTTGTGCATATTTCTCTCCTGATTCAGACGAGATGACTTTTTACTGGAGAAAGCAAAATTACAGATATAGGACTTGTAAGTTAAAAAAAACGCCTTAATGATTGATTTGTTTATTACAAACATCCAGCTTTTCACTTCACAAAACATTAATTGATGAACTGGAGTGTTGTTGATTACTTGTGATGTTTTCATCAGCCGTTTAGACACTCTCAATCTGACGGCACCCATTCACAGCAGAGGAACCATCGCGAGCACCTGCTGTAAAATGCTAACCATTTCTCCAAATCTGTGTCCCTGATTAATTCGGTCATTGCCTGAGGGTGGGACATTTTCATTCCCGCAAATTTTGATGTTTAATTATGCATGAATTAGTCCTTCAGAGAATATTTTCAGGTTCCAATACAAATTAAGCTCCCTTTGAGCTAATGACCAAGTAATCATTTTTGGAAAAAACTCTGGGTTACAGTGGTGATGCCTTAGCATGGAATTGTAATTCTGAAAAATGTTGTTGCCATGACCACATAATGGCTTTAAACCTTAATATACTCAATGAATACAGACCGCATTAATTGTTAAGGCTTTGTTGATAAGCTTAACAAAAACTTGCCCCATTCACTTCCCTGTAATTGCTCAATATGATAATATATTTTTTTCCTTCATGGAACATTTGTATTCCATTCTTTCTCTTAGATGATACAGACCGATAGTTCGGAATGCGTTACAAGATACAGCCCACTTTTTTTGTTTTTTGTCGCTCCTCTTCTGTAGGCAAACCAAGCCGTTCCATTCTGACTGTGTCCACGTCTGATGCGCTTGAGAACACGCCCGGTTAGGTTTCACAGGGCCCCCACAGTTATGTCCCTCCCCCCCCCCCCCCCCAAAAAAAAAAAGGCCATGTGCAAGATAGTGTTTTTGGAAAAGCATTTGTTCTCAATTAATGCACTTCAATGAGATCATCTGGAAAAAAGCGAGGGGGAAATCCCTGGATTTCGCAGATAGGAAAAGTGTTTTTTGGTTCGGCCCACGGCACGACAAAGTTCAATAGTGAGACAAACAGATGAACAACTGGAAAGCCCAGAGCCCATCCTGCCCTTGTGTTATTTGCCCCCTCCATTTATGGACTGCCTTGAACTTTATAAAATGCAAAAGCATCTGGGCTGCTTTGCGATGCGCAATGAAAGCCTTATCTTATTCTCCCAGGGGGGTGTTGTGTGAAATAAGTACAATGGGGAAAAAAATCTGCCGCCCAGTACAATCCACATACCTCCTTCCAAGCTACTTTTGTTGTTTTTTTTTTTGGGTATATTTAAAGCTATAATCACACAATCAGCAAATTTTCAAGAACTGTTATTTTTTAATCAACTTCAGCACGATAACACAGCCCGTTTGGGCAAGCCAACTGTATCCTCAGTTCGATTAGCTTGGTTTTTTGGACAACGAAATGTTTTATGGTATTTAAGATCTTGCACATATTGGCAAATTGAAAACAGATTGTTGCCGGCTCTGCTGAAGAAATTTTGAAAAAAACGTGCCATTTTAAAAAACAAACACCTTCTTGTAACCCAAACCCCAAAGAAAAAACATAGCCATTATGACTTTTTTTTATTTAAAGTGATATCATAACCCCAAGATTAAGTGGACCAAAAAGTCATGCAATGCATGTCTCGATTTAGGAAAGTTTCCTGAAATGTTCATTATGACCGTAAAAGTTGTCCACATCCTACATCCCCAAAAAAATCCAATAATTACATTTCCCCAGTCATCGGTAAGAATATATAATAAGGTTTCATATTTTTATTTACTAATCATATCATTATTTTAATTTATTGTTGCGATTAATATAATAAATTTACTTCTAAAGATTGTTAAAAAAAAATTAATTACATATTAATCAGTAAATAACACCATTAACGTTTTTTTAAAGCTAATTATATTGAAAGACCCTTATAATACTATGAAAGGAGGTTTCTGGAGCAAAGATTTAAAAAAAAATAAATCACAATAAAAAGTATTTTCAACATTTTATTCTCCCAATTCTGTACTTTTTTATTATTTCTTTTGCAATTTTTGAGTTTAATGTTCTCCAGTTCGGAGTTTTTTCCACAATTCAGAATTGCGAGCTTCTGAACTTCTGACTTTTTTTCCCCTCGCAATTACAAGTTAACAGCTCACAATATAACTCTCACAAGGTTTTATCTCACAATTCTGAGTTTTTATCTCCGCAAAAATAAAATGAATACAGTAAATCAGTAAATAGTCACTGTAAATAAAGATTCTAAAGCAATTTATTAGTTATAGACCTCATAAAATGTCTCAGGTTACTTATTTGACCATGGTTCCCTGAGTAGGGAACGAGACACTGAGTCCTCTGGGAGTCCCGCTATGGTAAACCTAGAGTATGCATTCGAAGTTCCCAAGAAGGGAACGTCTCAGGTTACCTTATTACCCAGGTTTTTCCCCTGAGTAGGCCCGAGACAACTGCGTACTCTAGTTTTACCCATAGCGACCCTCCCTATAGGACGCGTGTTTCGACAGTTCCTGAAAGGGAACTTCAGAAGCAAGTTCCTGGCACATGCAGGATGAAAAAAAAATAAAATAAAAAAAAGCTCTTATAATTCAAACTTTTTTTCTCAGAATTCTGAGTTTACGTCTCACAAATCTGACTTATTGTAACTGTGAGAAAGTCAGAAATGTAAGATAAAATTTCAAAATTACCTTTTTTATTTTTTATATATATATGTTTGTTTGTTTTTTTCCAGTCATGTTTAGTTGACATGATAGCCTTGATCGGCTATTTGCAGTTTCTAGTCATCTCAGGTGCTATCAGGTGGAGGGACAATCTTATTCTAAGGAGAATTTGATTGGACAAAAATGAATATATGCCTTTTAATGGTGCATTCTCTCCAGGAAATGAACATTTGTGCAACTTAAATACATATTTTAAATATATCTGCTAAAGGTTTGGAACATTTGTTAACCTTTAAGTGTACACTAGCATCCAGATGACCCCATACACATGAACTAAAAGCCACAATGGGCTCTTTAAAACCTATCCACAGTACTCCAGTAAGCAGGAAGCCATTCTTTAATGTACTCCATTGGCCAGCAGAGGGACTGTTGTTATGTATGGGCTGAAAGGTCATCCAGCTCTTGGCTCAGGAATGACTCTATCAATTAGTTTGGAAACAAAAAGAACAGCTGCAAAACAACCCTCAAACTGTTTGAACATGTTCCCGGGTAAGCAGTTAACTTCACCGTCACATGTCAACACAGGGGTGGAAAGGCTAATGAAGAGCTAAATCAACAGGCCGTAAAACAACACAGAGGCATGGAGGAATATTGCTGTCATTTGATATTGCGCTGATTAAAAGGACCTGTTTTACCCATCAATCATAATCTGGTTAAGTATTAAATGTGCAGTGAGAGTTGAATGACATACGCTAAATTAATAATACATCTTTATAATAACAATAATATTCTTTGATGGTATTCCGTATGCAGAATGTGCCTTGTGATGTGAAATAGTGTGCTCTGTAAATGGAAAATAAGAGCTTAGAGTTAAAAAAAAAGAAAAAAAGATCAGCATTCTTTCATATGTACTGCGGGGGATATTTATAGTTATATGTGGGCTTTCTCAAATGCAGTGGAAAAGTCACTATTCAGCTTTAATAATACATCACTTTATATGGCAACTCAGCTATTTAGGCGGAGTTACACAGCGTTGCTATAGCGCTGGACTACTTTCAGACAGCTAATGACTTGTGGGAAAGGTGCCACAAAAACCTTATACAAACAACTTAATTAGATATTCTGTTCCCTCCTTGACGTCCACGAATATGATCCCGAATTTCATCCGCATTATTTTATCTTACTGAATAAATCAAGAATGTCACCAGAAAGCCATTTATTTCTTTTATCAACACCGTACAAACTGATGGAAGTAGTTTTGCTTGACATAAGTGCAATCGAAGTGAATAAAATGTTCTGTATATTAGGAGTAGTTTTTGGGCGTATAACCACCAGTGCCATATTCTGTGTTATTTTCGGACTTGTTCTGATTGAATTAGTAAATACCGGTGGGAAATCCTCTTGGCATCTCATCAGTGCTATACGGAAGAGGCTTTCTGAAGTCGTTCTAACCTCGAGATGTAGGTCTCCTCATGAACTCGCATGCTTCTCTGTGAAGTCGGCCTGTTGAACACACAAGAATTTGTACATCCATAAAAATGCCAAACTGATCCAGGGTGGAAATTGCAGTTGGATGAGTGAATCTCAGGCTGGGGGTCATATTTCAGTGCAAAAGCAAAAGAAAAACATGTCTTTTACATTGATTTTTTTACATTGTGACATAATTTCAATGACATTTCTGTACATCTGCCCCCTCGATTCTCATTAGAGTAATGTAAAACATCTCATTTATTTATAATATTTATTTATTTATTTATTATATTTTTATTATAGTGCTTATTTACTAATTTTATTTATGTATAATGCAATAAATCTGTTTCATTTTACTATTAACTATAAATACTATAAACAGTGACATAGTATTTTATTTACAGCTCTTTATTGATACCGCCGTTTCCCACAACGAACTCTTATATAGATTATTATTGTTGTTAGAGGTCTATTTGAGTACTGACTCATTATAGATTATTGTTTTACAATAATGAGATTTACCTTTGAGAATAATGGAAATGACAAAACCAAAAATATCCCCCACCCCCAAATATGGATTGTTTTTATGCTAAATTCCACTTATTTTTCCTGGCTGACTTTGTCTTCAATCATTGACTCGCTGTAAAACAATGTACTGTATTTGCGCATATTCGCACACAATGTTCCAGCTTTAAATGTGTGCAGAGAAGTTCAACAACACAAAAGCATACTGAATGCCTCTGGTCCACATCTGGAATGGTAATGTTATTGGTAAGGAAGTCATTCTCAGTAATCCCAGCATTTGTAATTTTCAGTGTTTCTACCATATTAGGTATGATGAGATACACAGAGTTATGGCATTCCTGGAAACTTCTGAAACTAGCATAATACTCAAGGAAAAAGAGGAAACGGAGAAGAATAAATAAGTAGCAAACACTTCAAAACTGAACGCGGATGACTGTGATATTAAACATGCTTCACAGTGACTTCACACGCTCCCTGAGCCACACGGGTTACAATTAGCATAGGAAAAAAACAACAACTCGATAGAATCTATTGAGGCGGCAAGATTTTTACCAAATATTTTGCATGAGGTTATATTTAGTAATGTGATATATGTAATTGACCTTCCTCTGACATTAAAAGAGAGGAAAAGCCCAGGAGAATTGATGGAAATAGCGGCGTATCACTCACATATAAGACGCACACACAAAACCACTACAAATGGGCTCTCAAATTACAGAGCGTCTGCCATTTGAAATAAAGGCTTGCGGTCGCACACCACATGACTCACACCAACAGGCCCCTTTCACATGGAACATGCCAAGACGTGAATGACCCCCATAATCATTAATCCCATCAATGTGAAAAACGACTTGTGTCTTTCTAGCCCCTTCCATTCAGGTTTCTTGCGCTCTGCACACGGCTGCTGCGCAGACCTTGTTGCGTCCTCAATGCCTTCCCGATCAATCCTTTCCTGGGTCGTGTCAGAAGCTTGTGCTTAGAGATGTACACACCTCTATCCTGTGCCTAATCCGTCGCGCGTTTGTCTTCCTGTCCTTGAGATAGATGACAGCCGCGGTGGCAGTCTAATATCAACCTCCTGCAAGCTTAAGTCTAGCGCTACTTATCAGATCTCCTGCCGCACTACGTCTCAGTACCTGTGGTATGTGATCTTGCAAATAATTACGCAACAATATTTGCGCTCAGTCGATCGTGGTATCCAGTTTCTAATATCAGGACCTCTTTCTCTCTTTTTCCCCTTGTGGATCTACATGCGCACCGGCCCTACGCCGCGAGGGGTGACTTTTTATGTGCGGAGCACTATGGTGAGGCTCGTCGGAACACGGTGATATTTTCAGAAATACAGTTCTGATACATAGTCTGTTATTCATTTTTTGCCCTTTAAGATGTTTTATTAATGCTATCTGCGATATTCCTGCCCTCAAGCATTGAATGTTATTCTTGTAGAAACTGGCTCGAGAGAATTAAAAAAAATGTTTTTTTTTCTCTTTCACTCTCTCTGTTGGTAGTAATCAGCATGTTGTTTCTTATAAACAGGCTGTGGTTATATAAGGCAGCTGGGAAGGCTTGTTATTTGCTCAAGGGTGTATACCTGCAGTTTTGCTAACATCTCCTGGGTCATTTCCCCCAGCGCCTCTCGAACATCTTCCACACTGAACCCCACGTGATTCCCGGACTTTCTTCAGTTCAGCTTTTCCGGCTCTTCCACATTCTCCTCGAGAATTCTGCACGGTCTAGGGCCATTTAAAGGAGAAGTTCAGACAAAGATTCTGAAAAATTCTGTCATTATTTATTAACCTTCACGTCATATCAAACATTTCATTCACAGAATACATTATGCTCACACACAATTTTTATTTTTATTTATTTTTTTACTTTTGTCTAAATGCGTATGCAAAGAGCCAACTAATATATATATCTATATTATCCTATATATATATATTAGATATATATATACTATATAAAATATATATATATTATATATATATATATAATATATATATACACTCTAATTGCTGGGTTGTTTCAACCCAACTGGGGGTCAATATAGGATAACCCGCTGTTGGTTACAATTTGTACATTCAATTTTTAACCCACAAGTGTAGTCCTATTTGACCCAAGTTTGGGTTGGAACAACCCAGCATATTTTAGCAGTGGATTATATTATATATATACAGTGTGTGTGTGGTGGTGTGTGTGGGTTTGTTGGTGTGTGTGTGTGTGTGTTTGTGTTTTTTTTGTGTGTGTGTCAAACCGCTTAAATCCCGAGTCACTCATCCAAAATAACGTTTTTGTTTACATAATATATGTATGTATACTCTGTTTATGCAATATATATAAATACACACATACAGTATATATTTTTAAAAATATTTACATGTATATACATTTATATATTCATATTCTTATATTATATCATATACAAATATATTTAATATATAAACATAACATATTTTTTCTTAAATATATACATGCATGTGTGTGGATTTATATATAAATAATTATGTACAACAAAAAACGTATTTTGGCTGCATTAATCACGATTAGTGTTTGAACAATTTATATCAGTATAATCTATATATATATTCGTATATATATATATATACGATATATATATATATATATATATCCTATTAGTATTTCCAGTACTGTTTCCTACATTCAAAAAGTTTCACATTTATTCCATTTCTTAGTAATTGTTTGTTACATTTATTAGGAATTTCTAAGTGAAAAGACAAAATTAAAGCGTACAACGAAAACCTCTTTTTGGAGTCTAGGCTTTGGCCTTATTTTAAAATATATGTCTTAGCATAATTCATTAAATACAAGCCTATTATTCACATTAAAAGCTAAATCTGCTCTGACGTGATTTATTTTGCTTAGCTTTTAATGTAACATTGCATCAAAGAACTAATGGGGAAATTTACTGAGCATTCATGTGGGAAGGCAGAACAGAGTATCGTGAGAAAACTCATTCATAAAAACATAAATAGTGGCACAGCACCTACATGTGGCCTTTTTCTGAACAGCACACACTTCCTGGATATGGTACTGTACACTGTGCATTCTAATGAGATTCTGCAGCAGACAGGGTTCCCACGCCTTTTGACCAATGCATCTTGATGTATTTTCCAAGGTTATGGATTTAAAAATCATTTTATAGAGAATGCAAAATGCAACTTTTAGCTTAAAATATTCTAAAATATATGCAATACAGAGACCAATTTACTTCAGCAATCTGACACAATATGTCCAGTTAAAACAGGATATTTAACAAAATAACATGCTGGATGGAACTTGATTTTAATATCAGGAATTGACTGAATCATGAAAATTGGGCATTATATATTGGATGGGAGAGGGGTTTTGTGATGTCCCTGGAATAAGAAAGTCTTTTTTTAGAGCTACACTGTAAAAAATGTCTGTGAATTTAACGGTAAAAGACTGTAAAAATGCTACATTAAAAACCTGTTAAATGGTTAACGGTAAATTCCCCTACTATATACGGTGAAAAACTGTATTGAACATTACATGTATTGGACATTAATTTTACGGTAGTATACCGTTTTTGGAAGTGAAAAATACCGTATAATTTACAGTGAATAACCGTAAATTGACATTCCCAGAATTCCCTGCGTTACATTTCATATTTGATGTTGTTTTGTTGAAATAACTATGTTTCTTCTTAGTTTTTTCTTATCAGTTTGGTATATTAGGGTTGTGTGTTACACCTAATGTTGTTAAATGAATGTTTATTGCATTATTTCAGTGTTACCATGATGGTGTTTAGTGTTTGTGTGAATGACACTGTGCACCTTCTATTTATGTTATTATTTAAAAGCTGCTTGTGATGGGCTTTGATTCATCATTTGACTTTCTCATCACCACCTGCATTTGGTGGTTATTAGTGTACAAAGGTACAAAACAGATTTCAGTACTTCAATAGGTTGGTATATTAACATTATATCAGTTAATGAAATTACGGTATTTAACTGTAAATTTAAGTTAAAACCGTAAAACCTAAAAACATTGCTACCGTATTTTTTGCAGTAAAATTCCGGCAACCACAGCTGACCGTTTTTTACCGTAAATTTTACGGAATTTCTTTTACAGTGTAGTATTAAATAACATGTTTGATGATTCTTTTCTTTGCATAATATTCACTGATGAACTGTGCAAAACACCGTCAAGTTTTGGATGATCTGTTTACGTTAATGCTGTGAACTAAGTAAATGTATGTTGACATAGGAAACTTTTTAAACCACTTATTCTCTGGGGTGTTTTTGGTATTTTTCGCCTAAATTTTTCATACTCAAATTCAATTGTTTGCCCTACACACATACAATGGAGGAAATTTTAAAAAATGGTTTAATTGTAAATAAAACCCTTTGAACTACAAAATATGATTGCAATTCTTCATAAATAACATTATATATGTTTCAAATATTACAATAAACACAAAAAAAACATAGGCGCTGTAGCGTCTCGACCAATCTGACACACGAATTTTGGGTTTTGCTTACCAAATCATTTTTCATTTGATTAACAAATCGTCACAGTCCCCTCGTTCAATAGACTGGATGCCAGGGCTTCGCTTGAACACCACCCCCCACCTTCACCTTGATCACCATGAAAACTAATCATGATATCACTGGTTTTATGGCCTACAAGGAATGCAGGGGAGAAACTCCCTCATTTTCCTCATGAGAAAGACACACAATGCCCAGAGACATGGACTTTCCTAATTAATTCATAGGAAAACCTTTCTTTGATTGATTACCCATATCCTTTGGTCATTGTGTATAACATTACTGTCTTGTATATTGTCTGTTTTAGTGTATGCTGTTTTATTCATGTTAGCATAGACCACTCATTAATATAACCTTACATATAGCTTGTTTAGTATCTATTAATTCGCCTTCTTATGATCGAAACAATTGTGTATATTATATGCTGATACCTATTCAACATATTGATGTTCTAAGAATCTGTACTAATTCGTGCCTCAACACTCCAGCGAATTACATAGGCAAAATACCATGCTTACAGACAAGGGCCATAAAAAGCGCGAACAGTCCCACTTAAGATTTCCGGACTTCCCATTGGGCAAGCCCATCTTAGAAGAGCGTGAAGCTCATGCTGCTTTAAAAGGCCACACTCCCTGTGCCCTCCCCAGTCGTGGTTCAGGAATGCTAACATGAGATGTGAGAAACGGGCTCCAGGATACAAATCTCGTGCCAGGCTCCGGCCAGTCTTTGCAAAAATCATCAAGTGATTCTGACTCAAATTGGTTCTTTCTCATCAACCAAATTCAGCAAGATTTTGGGCCTTAAGCTTGCATCAGGAATCTTTTTCAGACATACGCAAGTATCAAACTTAGTCGATTTAGTTGATGCATTAAGTATCAGTTACACCTTTTTACTTTTTTGTTTGAACTAAGAATCTGACGTTTTCCCTCAGGTTTTTAGATCTGCTGAATATGCAAAATGGTTCCATAAATGTCATTCCTATGGGTTCGCTCTTCCCTTTACTGCTTAAGCTTTAACCCTTTCCTAGACCAACTGTATGTGTGTGTGTGTGGATGTGTATGTTAGACCGCCTTAATGTGTTTATGTAGTATGTTAGACTAGTTTAAGTGTTTATGTATTTAATAAAACCTTACTTGTATCACACTTGATGACGTGTTCATTGTTTACTCATCACCGGAGTCAATAATCAGGCGATTTACGTACAAACTTATAGAATTGTACAGTAAGAAAGTTATTTCCTTTAACCATGAAATTAACGTTCTTAGAATTGACAATACGGTTGACCCTGAGTGGTCAGCTAAATATCTACAGTGGTTCTAATATATGAATAGTTAATTATAATTAGTTATGGTTAATTATTAATATTTCCCCATGAGCTGATCCGCTAAGATTTTGGTGGAGAATATGCGGGTATGATAAAACGAAAGTTAGGAGTTTAAACACTGGCAACTTAAAAGGGTGTGCTTGATAGCCCAGGTTAAAATAGGACGTGACTTCAGATGCCCGGTGTCCCTATTTGCTGGCTTGTTGAGATGCAGATAAAGTGGGGTTTGAATTGGTACCGCTATTATATTTGTGAGAGTCTTTATGTATTTCATGCTTAATGTTATCAGTGTAAGGTTAATCTGATTTTTAGCAAAGAAACCCTAATTTCAGTAGTAAAGCATAAATCTGTCTTGACAAAGCGTTAGTCTGAATCTCAGCTCAGCGGCATGTCCCAACTGTACCATAATGTAATATGCTTTAGTGAATAAATCACAAAATTGCAGTATTGTTTACATTGTTTCTTTGAAGAAGAAATCTCATTACAGTTATATCAAGGTAGATGTGAGCGCTGCTCCCCTTTCTACAGCATAAAGGCCTTATAGTTTATAATTAGATTGAAGCAATTCATCTACACTTTGACTGTATATATATAAGCCTAGTAACCTGGTGTTCATTACTGTGTTTCACTCGCTGAGTGCAATTAAAGGTGTAATACTGTACTTTAGTACTCATATTTGAGGCAAACATAACTACATATATGTTTAAACCGGTTTAACTTACAGTAAACCCGTTTTGTAATTCTTTAAACAAGTGCAATAAGTTTATTGTTACATTAGAGAAGCACTCACCGAAGTTCTTAGGTAATGCAACAAGTCTTGAAGTCTGAAAGCACCACGTTCTAAAACTGTGACTGTTTAACATAGACAGACATTAAAACTGCGTTAATTACACTGGCATGCATTGGTTACCGTGACAACAACTTGTCACAGGAAGTGCTAACGTCACATAGCACAACACGCCATGTTTGGAAACAAACCATTTGAAGCAGCTAAGCTAACACGACTTTGCATAGTTTCATTTTAGGCTAAGCTAACAAATAGCTTTATCAATTAGGGGTTAACACTCTTTATGTGAAGTTTTTAAATACAGATGTGTGTGTGCAGTGTGTAGCAATTTGAATTTAACCTAATCCCTGTTTTCTGATTTTTCCATTTCTCTTCCTTCGTTTTCTTCTTTTTCTATGTTTCTCAATCTTCCATTCATCTCAGCGATTTACACTATCTTAGATGGTAATCCTTCCTGGAATGCTATTGCTCAGCTTACTATTTATTAAATCTCATTTAATTACATTTTTAACTGTCTATCTAGAGATGATCAGTACTTTATTGGGTGTTTTAGTGGCCATGAATAACAGCGCTCCGGACGGGCGGGCACCAACATGGCATCGGCCCAGCATGGGAGCTGAATCACAGCAGCAGCTGTGACAACGGTTGTTGCCCAACACAAATCAGTTAATTACTAGTGCTACTGATTGTTCCTAATATCAGCTTGATTACCCTGTTTTAATAATAGAAGTCAGCTAATTTTATATCCATTTACATGTTATGCCCCCTTTATTTTCTCTCTGAACCTCAAAAGGAACCAGACATTTCTATTTTTGATTTGTTTATTTTCAAAAATAATCAGCTTAATCTGAATAGAAATGCTCTCCTTTTTCTTTCTGCTTTTCCCTTTTCTCCTTCATTTCCTCAGAGATTAAGCCTGTTTGGGAACCGTCAGCAAATTCTGAGTGACAATTTGACAATAATTTGACAGTAGTCTTAAGTCATCCATCAAAATCCTGTTTAACGCCCTTTTCAGCAAAAAATATGCTGACCCAAAACTATTTTAGCATTCCCACTCTGTTTTGATCTTGTAGTAGTCACTAGCCCTTACTCTCAACACAAGTTTGCCAAAAGATCCACATGCTCAGACTAACTGCCCAGAATGCAGACCAAAGAGGACTGGCCAGGCGTTGTGAGGAACACCCCCTACCCAGGGCCGACGACCACCTACTTGAGGCCGAAAGCAACTGGACCCAGAGAGAGAAGTGTACCTCAGACTCAGGTCTCAAGCGAGAGTTATGGCTACAAAAAGTTCACCAAGGTCATCATCTTCTTGGCCCACAACCTAATGGGATTGAAATAGGAGGTAAATGATCTCAAGCAACAGTTCACAGCGGTAGCCCACAAGGACCCCAACAAAATGGAGCTACAGGAGGAAATCAATAGATTTCAAAAGGCTCTGACAGCTGTTGAACAGCAAGAGCACCTGGAAAAGGTTGCCAGAAAGGACCTGGAAAGGAAACACCTACACAAAATTACTATTAAAGCAGCAAGTTCTGAGCTCTTAGACAAAGTTGCCAGATTTGAGACTCTGATCCAGCAGCTGAACAAAACTCAAGACAAGCTTGACATGTTCCGAGGAGAACTCAGGGGCTCCTACAGGCTGTGAAAAGAGACGCAGTGGGAGAGACACACTACTCCCGCATCCTCATTCAGCCGTGCAAACTCCCTCATATGCAACAAGCTACGAAGGGGGGAGCCAGCACTTTCTGCTTAACAACTGACAGAAAAAGAACTGTAATACTTCCAAGCATCCCTGCAGCAGTGCATAATGTGACCACCAGAGACCTTGACAAGCTAGACAGAAAAATCCCAGCTTTCACATGGCCAGGAAAATAATAGTTTCCTATTTTATGCAGTACGAGCAGTAATTTAGAACTGTGGAGTCGTTTTAAACATTGCTTGCGAGCAGACCCAGTAATCAATCTTATGTTTCTGTCTCATAAGTTAGTAACTTCTTCTCCATGCGCATAAGGGTAACCTTTCCTGATCAAAACCATATAAAATTATAGTTTGAATGCGCCTTCCTGCGAGCAGTAAGAAGTTTTCAGTGCTATATTGTGTTTAAATCGTACGATAAGAAACTTACCTGATTTTAGCGAAGAAATCCTAAGTTCTGTGTTAGTAGAGCACAAGTCTATTTTATGACGACGAAATCTCAGGATTTTTTTTTTAGGGCAAAGCTCATATAAATGGTACCAGAATAAATCGGTCTGATTTTGGGTGAAGAAATCCCATTCTTCAGTACTGTGTAGGTGATCTGAGCGATGCTCCTCATTTCACTGATTTAAGGCCTTATTATGTGTTATGTATCATTGTATTCATATCGACCCACTCATGTGAAACATTTACGTAACTCTTATACATGCGCGCACCAGGTTCTGAATATAATCAGATAAAACTATAGCTTGAAGGTGCCTTCCTACAGGTATTAGAAAGTTTCAGTGCTATAATGTTTTTAAATCGTACGATAAGAAACTAACCTGATTTTAGCGAAGAAATCCTAATCTCTGTTGTTAGTGGAGCATAAGTCTATTTTCTGACGACGCACTCTCAGATTAGCAGCTCATATAAATGGTACCTAAATGAATCGGTCTTATCTTGGGCGAAGAAATCCCCTTTTTTCAGCACTGTGTAGGTGATCTGACCTATACTCCCTCATTTCCATATTTAGGCCTTATTATGTGGTTACGTATCATTGTATTCATTGAACTCGCATCATTTGAAACCTTTACGTAAAATACTAATGGTGTTGTATTCTAGCGTAGCTAACTACTGAATCCACCATTGCCTGTGAATTGGTGGCTGTTTTGAGTATGAAATGAATTTTTACGGTAATGCCTGGAGTTTCCCATGCATGGCTCATCAGCAGTGCAAGTCTGCTCTCCACCTGCAGCCTGTTGTGAGCTTGCATTGTCTCCTGCAACACGATGACCACCCGGAAGGTGAGCCGACTCTTCCGTTTAATCTGACCACAGCTTCACTTCACAGACCTTTGTTCCCCAAAGAATTTGCGTGTAACTAACCTAACTCTTTAGCTAAGCCCTTTACCTCAACTGCTAGCTGTTATCATCTGACTAACACTTAGATAGGCTGTAAAGTGTAACTTTCTAACAACACCTCTCTCTCCCTCTCTCTCGGCCCTCTCCTCGCTTTATTTTTTTGTTTTGACTTTATTCTACCCTTTTTTAATTTTATTGCATTTATTTACATTTGTTAGCACAAATGTACCAATTCAGCGAAATTATTTGTATTAATTTGAATTTAAGTAATCAATTTAATTTATTTTTTATTATTCCATTTTTATTTTTATTTTTATTTTGTTTATTTACTCTCCCCTTTTAATTTCCTACAGCTCTTAAGACCCTTTTTATTGATTTCTTTGTTATTTAAACTTTTTTTTTGTTGTGTTTTTACTTTTACCTTCTTTTAGTTATTTCACCATCACCATCGTCACTTTTTGTATAGGATTACAGTAGTTCCAGCAACTATTGTTTCCTTTACGAGTTGTACAGGTTATTAGTAGCCTAATCCCTGTTTCCTCTCTACTTCTCCTCACGCCTCAGTGCCAGGCCTAATACGTTGAAGGGCAGCTACCATTGCAACACAATGTAGGCTAACATAAAACTAGAAACAATTCCCACTGTTTCTTTTTCTTTTGACGAGGTATTTGGTGGGTCCCTGCTATTTTAGCTAACAGCCTAACCCTAGGGTTATGAGGTCTATTGCAGCATCACACACAAGTGAAACCTTCTTAGCCATATCTTTTAGAAACAAAACTAAAATAGGTAAAAATGTTCCTCTTTTTTTTTTGAGTTCATCTTATTTTATTTCATTTTCGTCATAGTGACCAAACCCGTGAACCGTCAGTAGTATAGCCCGGTCATCAGCTGACCCCTGCTTACGGCCCCTCAACAAAGTTACTCAAACTCTTCCTTTGTGTTCACGAACAAAAAAACATAGCACCTTACCTCACTAGCTGCCTCCCACCAGCTAGTCATACCTTACACGGCCTACACAGCCGTTCCCCTTAGATATAGTTTAACACCTCTGTACGTACCTTCATTTGCCTTGTGTCTCTCTCTCTCTGGTTTTCCCACAAGTGTGCCAGTATGCCGCAGACATTCCACATACATCCAGCCCTGGCAGCTCACCAGGACCACCTTGACACTCAGTAGAGCACTGTAATGGATATCATTCAGCTCAAAGCAGCCAACGATCTGCCATGGCAAAGAAAGGAACAGCGTGACTGCGACATAAGCGAACACTTGACTAGCATCATCCTCTCCTCGGCCTACACCCTCAAGGGCCTTAGACAGGAGGTATATGAGCTGAAACTTCAAGTCACAGAATTCTGCAGAGAACTTACACCTGCTCAACGAGAGAAAGCACATAACGGATGCAAAGACCCTCACAGAATGGTGCGACAGTAGGAAATCACCAGTCTTCAGGAGGCTCAAACAGCTGCTGGACACCAAGTGCCTCTGGAAAAAGCCATCAGACAGGACTTACTTGGAAAGAGAACTGTTTCACACAAAGTCACTCTTAAAACAACATATGTGGAACTAAATGAGAGAGACACCACATCTTAGGCCTTACAAGGCCACCTGCATACAGACAGAGCTGAGGTCCAAACCCTGACTCAGCGATGAGAGAGGAGCTTGACTTGGTTCAGAAAGAATTTAAATAGTCCTACCGACTGCGCATAGACTTATGCAAAAGACAGCCGGCTGAACATCACTTTGCCAGCAGTGCAAGCCCTCCACGCCTTTGCACAGCTACGAAAGGGGGGAAAGGGTGCCGAAGCCTTCTGCTTGACACTTTACAAGTCAGCTCCCTGAAAACCTCTGAAGCTGCAACAAAAAAAAAAATTTTCAGGCGAACCGGCAAACGCAACGAGTGAATTCAGTGTCACAAATGAACTGAAAAATGCTTGCAGACCACAAGGCGAACAGAAAGGGAAAACACGAAACAGAACTCCCCCTGACCAGCAGGCCCAGACCCCCTCAGCCAATAGTCCGAACCTGCGAGGGGGGGGGCGAGAGCAACTGTTCACACGTCACCAACCAGCAGACACAAGGGGGTGGGGCAGGGACCTTTCCAAAGGATCACTGCAGACCACATCTCGCCGTGGTGACCCCACAGACACCAACCGAGCTGGTCCAGAAGCCCAACACATCTGCAACCTTAATACTCTCAGACCCAGAGTCTGAACACGGACTGGTCGCTGCCCCAGACACCAAGCAGGGCCGGCGTGACACTCCCCATGCTTACTACCACAGACTTTGACAAACGTACTCCAAAGCTCACAATTACCCTGGGATGGCGGAGGACACCATCTGCAAGAAGGCACCTAGGCATTAGGTCCTGCCGCACAATGCCTAATCAACAGCTTCGTGACCTGACACAGAAGGCCTTTAACATGCACAAGGCCTCCACTAAAGGTGTTTTTCAAACCCCACTGATTCTGAACTTCATAACTCAGAATCCAAAGCGGGCACCAGTAGGCACCCAGCATTGCCACAATGCAACACCCTTCTACAGAAAGCCCCTAGCCATAAGAGGACAGAGCCATCACCATGGCAACAGACCCATGTTCCAGACCAACCACTGGGAAAAGGAGTCCTCATCCTGCAAACACCACGGTAAGATCCAACAGCATCCACCACAACATCCTCCGCCCCACAAGTAACGGAGTCTACCACGGACATCTGGACACTGCCTACTTCTGTTACAGGACTGCCGACACGCGCAAAAGAGCTCCTTGACCCAAACTCAACTAAGGAGTACTGAGAAGGACAAACTTCTGACTTCTTGCCTGACGCAACACAGCATCAGATCCCTCCAAGGGAGGAGCATCTCTTGAAACCGGTCGACACCCCTAGAATCAGCCAGACAACGTTGGATTGAGCAACGGGCCCATATGCCCAACAGCGAAAGCTCTACCAATACAACTCAGGCAAGCTCAAGTCGGTGGTGCCACAAGAGCCAAGCGACACCGCAAGCATCGGATTTCTAGTGACGTTGAGCAGAGCAGAGAGCTCACAACCACCTGCCGTTTTCCTGCCATCATCACTAGGTCAGTCTGTAACTCTCTGCACGCTACAAAATCTCCCTAACAATTACCTGCAATCCCTGGAACCCCCTGCACTCTCACCAGTGAGAGTCTAACCCGTCTGTTCCACATCGTGGGTACCACAGATAGCCTGCTGGCTAACAACATCAACAAAAAACATCCTACCCGGATGTTTCAGGATGACAGGTGACACAGCCTCGACAACTGCTGCATAAGCTCGAGGACCCACATCTTGCTACAGCCTACATCACCACAGCCCACCACCAGACAGCATCCAACACGGCACCAACAGCCAAAACCACCACTGGCTCCCAGCCGTGAGTGCCAGTTGTGTGTTCGATTGTTCTGCACCTTGACTTCGCTCGTTGTTGTCTATTCTACGGACGACAACGCTCGAAAGGGGGGAAATATGGAGCGTCTCGACCAATCTGACACACTAATTTTTTTACCCATTGACAAAAGTTTACACAAATCAATTATCATTAGATCGAACAAATCGTCCAACGGCGTCTCCCTCTCATTCACTCAGTACCCCTGGAGGGCCAGGGCTTCGCTGACCCATCCCCCACCTGATCACCTGACAACTATCATGACTTCACTGGTGTTGAAGTGGCCTAAAAGTAATGCAGACCGGACGAAACCTCCCTATTTCTCAATGAGAGACACACAATGCCCACGAGAAAATGGACTGTTTCTCTACGTATTCATAGGAAACTTTCTTTGATTGAATACCATCCTTTGTTCATTGGTATACCATTACTGTCTTGTATATGGAGGCTGGTTTCCTTTTGTAGTGTATGCTTGTTTTATTCCTGTTTATCATAGACCACGAGTTTAATATAACATCACCTATTTCCATGTCTATTCTAGAATTCGCCGTTCTTCTTATGATCAAACAAGTGGTATATTATATGCGGATCCTAGGGCACATATTGACTGTTCTGCGATCCGTACTATTCGGCCTCAACCTCCAGCGAATACATATGCAAAATACCAGCTTCCGACAAAGGGCCCAATAAAAAGCAGACACCCACTTAGATTCCGTCTTTCTCATTGGGCAAGCCCATTTTGAGAGGCGTGAATCTTTGCAGGCTTTGAAGGCCACACTTCATGTGACCCGCCCCTGTTGGTGGTTCAGGGGATGCTAAGATGAAGATGTGAGAAATGCTCCAGGATACCAAAGCTCGTGCCAAGCTCGTGCCTAGTCCTTTTCATTCATCAAGTGGTTCTGACTCAAACTAGCTCTTTCTCATCAACCAACTTCAGCAAGATCTTGGGGTCTTAAGATTGCATCAGGAATCTTTTTTCAGACATACGCAAGTATCAAACTTAGTCGATTTTAATTGATGCATTAAGTATCAGTTACTCCTTTTTACAAGGTTTGTTTGAACTAGAATCTGACGTTTTCCCTCAGGTTTTAGCTCTGCTGAATATGCAAAATGGTTCCATAATGTCATTCCTTATGTCTCTTTCTTTATTGCTAAACTTTAACCCTTTCCTATACAACTGTATGCGTGTGTGTGTGTGTGAATGTGTATGTTAGACCAGTTTATGTATTTATGTAATATGTTGGACTAGTTTAAGTGTTTATATAGTTAATAAAACCTTACTTGTATCAAACTTGACGTGTTCATTGTTTACTCATAAACGGAGTCAATAATCATGCAGATTTACATTACAAACTTATAGAATTGTACAGTAAGAAAGTTATTTCCCTTAACCGGGAATTTAACGTTCTTAGAATTGACAAGACGTTTGACCCTGAGTGGTCAGCTAAATATTTACAGTGGATCTAAAATATTAATAATTAATCATAATTAGTTATGGTTAATTATTCATATTTCCCATGAGCTGATTTGCTACAGCGCTTTTTGAGTTTTAATTGAATACATATTTTTTGAAATTCTGTAATTCAGGTTCTATTAGGTCCGGCTCTCTGCAATTTACTTTGTTTGATGCCCCTAGATGCCAAAAAGTAACAGAAAAAAGAATCTTTCAAATAACAGCTTCTAAACAGGAGTTAGAACATTATTTGTGAAGCGATTGAAAATCTATATTTTTGCATCTAAATGTGTCATGGTGAGTTTCCCTTGCAAAAACAGGCTTTATGAAACACATTAACCCCACAATCCTATTGTATTTTGTGCCATAAGCACTTTAATTGATTATTTATTTAATTATGTTTCATTTTTATGTTTTTCAAAGTAATAATATACAAAATGGCACAAGCAAATTGGACCAAACTTGTCATATTGTGATTTCTACACTCAGTTGAATTCTTTCAGGATGCTCAAGACTGTCTACATTACAATATATATATGGTCTATAACAACCTAAAATAGAACCCATATCCTCCAGCTTTATATCATTCATGTTTATATGCATCGTATTGGATAGTTATCACAGCAGCTCTCACCTCAGCATCAGTTGAGGCACCCGCATCTCTCTCTCATTCTGATCCAGCTGTGTCTTGCCTCTGTCTGTCCAGAGCTGGGCTAATCCGCTAGCCGCTAGCCGCTAGCCGCTAACTACAGTCACAGCGTCAAACAAACATATGTTAGCTCATCTACACCGTACTGTAATAATCCATCTATATTTACTGTATATTTACTGTATACTTACTGAAATGCATAATGTACTCTCCTTTTCTGTCAGCAAACAGTGTATATCGTGTACTATAGCTAGCACGCTTCATACAAGCCACACCGCTCAAAACTCCCGAGAAATACACTCCTAAAGTCTCCCCAGTTGCTCGCGCCAACACTGCTCTCCAAGGCTCTCCAACGGCGCTCTACCGTTCTCTCGATATAAATTGTAATATTCTCATAGACTGAAAGGCTCCGAGACCCATTCGCTTTACAACTCTGTCCGTCCGGGTCACAAGCCTTTCATCTCGCGCGTTAGTTGCTTCATTCCCCACAGAGCACTGGCTTGAGCGAGCGGAAGGCGACACTCCCATCCTTTCTGTGCCCCTGTGCTGGACGGTCGGTTCATATTTCACAGAGTCTGTAATGTGCGGACTGGTGACGTGTACACTGACCAATTGCAGCGCAGACTGGCCGCAGATTCTCTAAACATCAGAAGAGCTGCATGCAGCGGTGGCCTAGCCATGGAGAGCCGGTGAGACGCTGACGCGCTCTGGTTCCGTTACCATGGCAGAACCGCATACCCACCATTGGAAGCACGCAGAAACCCCTGAAAATGGTCCTTGTTGAGAAAGAAGATCCTAACTAAAAGTAATATAGCGTTTATATATAATTTAGTGCTTTTTGTGGCTACTGAATGCATGCTACGAGTAGAAATGTTACACAAGAAAACTTTCCGTTTTTTTTTTTTTTTTTTTTTTCCACATCGCGATTCTATTGAAGTATTTCGATCTATGATTGTCACACAATAAAATAACCTACATCATGAAATTCCTGAGAATGAGAGCTTTCTTGTGATATATGACTTGACTTTATTGTAAAAAATATATCAAATGCCCATTCTTCGTAAAAAAAGTTCGCAATGGCTAGGCGGAAAATCGTGTGTGGGACTAATACATTTCTAAGCTTAATTTTACTGCTTTATGAATATAAAAACCAAAAGGTTTTTTTCTTTGTAAAGAAGACACTCCAAGCGTTCAAACGAACCCATATATGGGCTGATAACATGTAAGGAAGGCTATGCAAATGAGGCATACACATTTTTTACGGGACTTTGGACCCGTTTCCGGGTCCGCAGAGTTTAACTGGATCTTATTCTTTTTTTTCCAGTCCTGAAAATGCAACATTTCAAGATTTTCCACTGGGAAATGTGTGGGAAAGTTAAACAGATACATCTCTTTAAATGTGAAATGTAGACATTTTTATATACAGATTAATTTTTTTTGTCTGTGCTCAACAAATAAATCATTAAAAATACATGAATGCAGAAATAGTTGCAAAAGAAAATTCTCTGAGGGACTGAAAATAAAATGTAAAGATAGAAAGTGCAGAAACCCTTCTGTTATAATATACTATTCCCTCTGCTCAGTACAGTCTATGTTCTCCAGCTGTACAGCACAGTGTCTGTTAAGGAAAAGTGTTAGTCATACTTGGAAGCAGATTTGTGTTTCCTCTGAAAATCAGAAACATGTGAAACGCATCTTCTCTGAAAGGGTAATTCCAAGCCTGAACCACAAAAAGAATACAACAGTTTACTGCGAGCCAAACACGTTAGAACGGTTTTGGATAGATCAGCCATTATTACAGCAAGGACTGGGCTGGAAGGGAAAGGAAACCTTGACCTGCTCAGGTGTTTGGACACGTGGGGGAGCCATGTAATAGAAGTACAGATCAGCAGGCATGCCCTCTTCCAGCAGGGCGGCAAACTCAGCGGGGCCGATCACCTCAATGCATTTCTGTAACAAAAGACCCATCTCATTGAAGATTATTTCCTGCAACATTAAGTAGGATGTTAACAATTATTTTAAAATAGAACCAACAGGGTCCTGATAGGAAGCAGAGTAGGTCTGCAGCAGCTTATTGATAAAATCTATAATGAAAATAATCAAAAATGTATTTGATTATTGATTAATCATGATATCGAAAAGCATGCTTCAGTCACGTCACTTCGTTATAGTGAGCGGTTATATAGTAGTTATAGAGAATAATGCATTTCTATGGACAAAATGCATCTGCAAAACAGTGGAGGATACAGAGTTGAGCTACTGCAGGAAAAGTACATCACCAAAGTTGTCCTGAGCAAGAATTTTTTCAGTTAAACTTCACAGACTTCAGTGAACGAGCACCGCCATGCGCATTTGTATCAAGCAGACGAAGCACAATAGAACAAGAACACTTTTCTTGTTAGACATTAAATGTACGTTTAAAATTCTCCATGTTACACAAGTAATTGTATTTTTTATGAGAGCATTAACAGTAAAGGGACTAATGTAATGAAGTATAAATATAATATGTTCAGATAGTCCGCGCTTTTTTTCATTTTTAATTTTTTAATAATTTTCAATTTAGTGAGTTTAACTTTCTAATGGTAAGCAATCAGTTTAAATTTTAACCCCTTTTTGAACATAATGTTTATTTGCAAATACATTCACTATATTTCTATCACATTATTGGGCAAGGAATAACAATTTTGTAAGTAATTGATTAAAATGAATTTCTTTTTTAATTAAAATATTTCTTCTTTTTCATCAAATAACTGATTACTTGAATAATTCATCGTCAGATTAATCGATTATCAAATACATATGTTGTACAGCAGTGTTGGGTAAGTTACTCTAAAAAAATTATTAATTACTAGTTGCTAATTACTGTACATCTTCAACAGTGTAATTTGATTACTATATTACTCTCATTAAAAAATATTGGATTTTTTTTTACTAATTACTTTTTCAATCCCATATCAACCTTGACCGGTGTTTACAAGTTGCGTAAGTTATGTAACTAGATTACTTTTTCAAGTAACTGGTAAAGTAGGGCATTACTTATATATAATGAATTATACTGAAATATCTGAATTACTTTTTTCAAGTTACTTTGTTTTCCCATTTATTCACTGACATCTCTCTTGTCCCCATGTTGAGAGAAATTGGGAATAAATGCAGAGCCAGACACGTCCTTCGCCTCTATTTATTTCCCTTTTGGAGTGAAAGGGCCCTTATATACAGTTGGACAAAATATAACTTTTGAGGTTTTTGTTAGAAAAAAATAAGCAAAATAAGCAAGCCCAGCCCAGGGGGACAAAAGTAATGCAAAAGTAATGTAATGCATTAGTTCAACATACAAGGATAGACATGAAACTGCTCTTTATATCTAACATTGCATAAAAATTTCTTTGACAAAGTATTTAAGGTAGAAGAGATTACTTTAAAACATGCCATTTCCTTTACCTTGGAGTTTAATTTTGATATTAAATCCACTATTGTTTTATAACTGTTCTAAAGACTATACAGTATTTAATGTAATTAAATTAGAAGTAAGTGTAATCAAATTAGAGAAAAATTAACAATAATTCCTTACTTCTAAGGAAAAATATTTAAAGCACAGTAATTAATAACTTAGTAATGCATTACACCCAACACAAAAACCTCCCTCCCACCATATTTCAGTCGTAGCCCTAAAGCAGGGTGTTCTTGTTGACTTATTTTGCGATGAGGGGTCGACTAACCAAAATAAATATTAAAACCTATTTTATGGCCTATGACATATACAGAGTTCTGTCATGAAACTCTAGATGGTGCAGTCTGATAGGTCTAGCTCAATCTGACCTGGTGATATCTTTGTCACATGGCAGCTGATTGGCTCTCGCCTGTATTGGTAGCCAATGGGCTCGCAGCTCAACATTCAAATATATGACTAGTTCTTGCCGTAGCAGTTGCAGCTTGCTTCAAAAAACCCTCCACCTACCCCAGCTCCACCTGTATAGATCTGTTACGAGGTGGTTCATGTATGCTACATGGGGTTATTTCATGTATGTTATATTTGCAGCAGCAATATTTCTTACATGCTCACAGCAGCATGTTGTGGATGTATTGGCAGTAGCAAGTCTCGACTTGCTCTGCCGCAGCAGCAGCAGCGTAGCAGATCTATTCCGCCAAGACCAAATACATTAACATTGCCATGTACATTACCATGCCAATCACTTCGAGAGTTGTCATGACAGAAATACAGATATCGATGTCATCAATATTTTACTTATTTATTTATTTGGTGAGTAGTCTTATAATTGTGGTATAGTGTATAGTCTGGCAGTCATTATGTAAAAATAAAACAAGTATTTCAGAGAGCACTGCAACTTTATTTTGTCTTAATTTTGTGTGGTGTATCTGAAAAGATCTAGGCCCACATTAACAGCTGAGTAGAATTTTCTCTTCATTTGGCTGGAACATTTTACTGGTCATTTGGCACGAGGCCCTTCACCCAGAATCCAAAACTAGTACACTAACAAAAACAAAGAGTCTTGCGGTTTGTATACCGAACATAATTACAATGCCAAATTGAAGCAGGGGAGTAGAACAATGCTCTTTCATTACTGCATTGTTTCCCATTATTCCCAATGACATGATTCATGCATGTTCCATCTCAAGCAATAAACAAATTAACGTCGACAGTATCATTTTAATAGGAGTAAAAATAGAACGCCTGCTGCAATTCATTGTCATGTTTTGCTTTTGCGTAATTCGTAAAACATCTTGATTCAATAAACTGGCTCCAATTCGAGGGAAAAAAACAAGTACGTTAATATTCAAAATGCGCTTTGAAGTCCCTTTCAAAACAAATAAAATATTGTTCTGTTACATGGTGTTCGGTGCCATTGTATCAGTGACCTAGATTTTGTTTTTGATCCCTGTTCACTGTAAGATGCTCAACTGCAGCTCTCATTATTTGTATGCTACAGCATAAAGCACCATTCAGACGCTAAACAAACCTGTGCCTTGATGTTTGATGTAATCAGGACTTCTAATTTTACAGATCTCAGATATACAGATGTACCCTGCATGCAGAAATATGGAATCAAATGATTGGTTATATTTCTCTGCCTTGACATTTTGAAAGTGTACTCCGAACACGATCATTACGTGTTAATTATGGATGAGCAAATCAGATGGGAGGCAGATTTTCAGCTCAAACTGAAATTCAGAGAGAAAAACGACAACCCGCATAAGTGTTTCCCTCAATGGAGCGTAACAGAGGAGACATGAATCGACATGAAAAGTGCTGTGAGGAAATCATAAGGAAATTGATGTGAAGTTTCGTAGAATTCGTAAAAAAAGGATAAGAAGAAAAACACAAAGCTTTCACATCATTTCATAAAATTGGGATTAAACCATTGGAGTCACATGAATTAATTTTACAATGCCTTCACGACCCTATTGGTTGAATAAACTTTCAGTCAAAGAATAGAAATCAGAGTACCACTTTTATGTCTTTTTTATATATGTAGTCTGCAAACAATGCTTCACTGTCATAAAAATGAAAGCCATTCAACGATTCAGAATCAGATTTGATAATAATCATATATCAATTTAAGCAGTGATTTGATCACCTGGTTTGTTTTTGATAGTAGATGTTCTAAATGGCCAATAACTTGGTAGCCAAATTGTTTTGTGAATGAAAATGCTAATTTCAAACCCTTGTCATGAAGGTGAATAAATCATGGTGAAATATCCCTTTAAGCAGGGCCTATTTGAATAAAAACTAACGGTATTCATATAACGGTAAATCATTTGCCATATGCTTGTTGGAGTATATCATAATAGATAGTGTTCTGAATGTTGCAAATTGTTTAATAGTAACTGAGCAAAACAAATTATCAAGTATTTTGGTAACACTTTAGTATACACTCTTAAAAATAAAGGTGCTTCAAAAGGTTCTGCTTCAAAAGGTTCTTCAAGCGATGCCATAGAAGAACCATTTTTGGTTCCACAAAGAACTATTCAGTCAAAGGTTCTTTAAAGAACCATCTCTTTCTTACCATTTTATAATCTGAAGAACCTTCTTTCGCCCCAAAGAACCTTTTGTGAAACAGAAAGGTTCTTCAGATGTTAAAGGTTCTTTATGGAACCATTTAGACAAAAAGGTTCTTCTATGGCATCGTGAAGCACCTTTATTTTTAAGAGTATAGGGACCAATTCACACTATTAACTAGTTGCTTATTAGCATGCATGTTACTAACATATTGGCTGTTTATTAGTACTTATAAAGCACATATTCTGCATGACAATATTCTACAACCCTAATCTTACATAATACCTAAACTACTTTACTAATTATTAATAAACCGAAAAATTAGGAGTTTATTGAGGCAAAAAGTCATAGTTAATGGTTTGTTAATAGCAGGAACTCGACCTTAAAATAAAGATCAGTATTTTTCCCCCTTTTTTTTAATCTCATCTTAGAATCATATTTTACAGTGTACAGCCATAGTACAGGTACTGTTTTGGAGTTGATGAAAAGATCAGTGAACATTGCACTGCACAGTTGACTGATTATGAATGCAACATTTATACTGTGGAATGTAAAAACAATTTACCAAGCTCTGAATAACATGACTGAACTGGTGGTTTAGACTAAGCAATGCACTCAAATATGTTGATTTCACATCACCGTTGTCTCAATGCAACTGTGAGGCAAGGAGCGATGCAGTGATATTTCAACAAAAAACATTATATATTATATAATGTGTATAGATAATATGTATCATTATTTATATACAAACCTGTTCGATTTCCTTTCTTCTTGAAAAAAGAGAAAGTAGCAAAATGTTAATGTTTTCCATATAATGAAGGTAAACAGCCTGTCGAGCTCCAAAAATGACAGAAAGTATAATAAAATAATATAGTAGTCCATAAAACGTGTGATATATTTCAAGCTTTTCAGATTAAATTTAACAGAGAATTCTATCCAAAGCGACTTACAACCGATCAATAGTTGTTATTTACTAATTATTGAAAATTGAAGAACATGAGAGTGAGTACATAATTACAAATTCACATGTTAAATCTGAATCTTACCTCTATTTTCAGGAGTTGCTTCTCTCTGCTATGATATAGTCTGAAGTGCTGAAAAAGATTGTTTATATGGTATAAAGAATACATGAGAACCTGTAATAGTCACAGTTGTATTAAATATTGAACGGTGCAGTGATAACGTGTTTTTGTAGGCCAACCCAGAAGTTAGCATCACCTTGGTTCCCTCAACAAAAGTCCAATAGGATCTCTCGACTAGATTTTGGATTATTTTAGAAAATAAGGTCTGTGGCCAACAAAAGTGTATGATTCTTACGATGATGATCTTCACAAATGAACACAACATTTATACATTTAGCCTAAATACAAAAATCGAAATGTAGGCTGTAAACAAACTACACAGGATTTTACGTCAACACCATATTAAGCTTCCAACAACTCTTTCAGTAAAAAAAAGAGAAAGAAATCCTTGAAAGTTTGAGTTAGAATAGTTTGCAAGAGATTATGATCAATGAGGACTAGTGAGTAGATGACTTCACCTGTTCGCATGATGATATTTAATGTCCCAAACAACCTCTGCAGTCACATTTAGCCACTTGTGAGCAACCGCCTTTTCCAAGACAAGTAAAAGCTTAAAAATATCTCAATGGTGCATTACTGATGCATTTTATGTTATAGAATAAACAAGAAAATATCTTGAGCTTATGTTTACCAAAGACCTTATTTCAAGGGACAATCAGGATGATGGAAGCAGAAATGCTAAAATTCTCATTACTGGGTTTTGGCCTACAAAAATATATCATTCTTGCAGCTCTCTATTCAAACCTTTGATGTGCCAGCAATTTGCAAGGGTGTAATTATGGTCACTGTTGAGATGTTTGGCTATAATCCCTATTTATGTTACTATGATTTGTGCCTCAAATGGTAATACCGCATTAAAATTCAACGTTACGTGGTGTTCCATGAATAATAACTCTTTTAAAAAAGGCAAAACATTTATATTAGTATTTTCAATGAACATGCTCAGTAAAGGAGACTGAAGATTAAACTCAAGCACTAACAAGCAGTCTTGTACTGAGGCTTTCAGGTAAGCAGAGAAATCAATCGTGTTCAACTATAATACACATACTGTGTCATTTTTCAGCACTGTGCATCAGTGTTTTTTCCTTTTGCTTTCTAAAAGACGGATGATATCCATGCAGCTTGTTATGCACCACAGTAATCTGCATGCTTCACAATCCGTTGTATGAATTATGCATAACATTAAAGTGCCCCTATTATGGATTTTTGAAAATTACCTTTCATGCAGTGTGTAACACAGCTCTAAGTGAATGAAAACATCCTGCAAAGTTTTAAATCTGAAAGTGCAAAATGTATAAAGTTATTGTCTCTCAAAAGAAAGAGTCGACTCTGAATCAGAATCTGAACCCGCCCACTTGTTAGTCTTTTTGCGTTGGTCTGAATGAAAATGCTAATTAATTCTTTGCCACTAGGTGCCGCTTTTGGAGCGGTAAAAATAGCGGTTTCCCCGGTAACTCTGTACAAAGCAGCACTGCGCTCACAAACACTGCTTTATTAGGCATTACAGGCATGATGAAATGAAAATGAGACCAATCGGACCAATCACCGCAGATTAGCATCACGCAAAGGAGGGGTTTGGAAAAATTAATCGTTGAGTGAATCGTTTGGGAGTCCTTGAGCAAGTAAGGTAAAAAATAAATGCATATTATAAGACAATGAAAGTGTTTTTTGATCTTACATGCATGTCAACCTGTTGTTGGGGACTCCCAAAATCCAAATTATGAACCTTTCATTACCCATAATAGGGGCACTTTAATTATGAAGGATTCTAGTTTGCTTGTTGCCGGCTGTCTAATAGCAAAGCAGCATCTTGCATCAATTAATAATAATGCAACGGGTTGAAAATGACCTTTATCCATATTCAACAATTAAACGTGCGCTTGAGCATAATCATAGGTATTTAGGAGGAATGTAATTAAAGGACGGATGTGACATTGTGAGACATACCTGGTCTTGAAGTACTCTGTGAGAGAGAGAGCGCCACTTACTTTTTATGCTGTCAAGTAGTTACTGTAAAAGTGCCATGATAAATGAGATTTGTTGAGAATTGAAGTTCATCTCTTTGGCCCACCAAAATCCACTGGCAAAATACTCCAACAGTGCAGCTTCTTTCACACATGTTTGGTGGTCTTTGAAATTCAGTATGTCCTCAAACTGTCTTAAAATGCAAGATATTATAAAAGTCATTATATATGTAAATTATACAGTCTATGGTTTCACCCCACATATGCACACAGGTTTGACAAAAAAAATGATCTCATTCTGAAAATATAATTATATTTTTCTTAAATAACATTTAGGGTACTCGTTATCTACAGGCCTTACTATTCTCATATCATTATAACTGTGATGTTCTACAAAACAACAAGCTTTACAACACTTTTTTTTACTGCTGAAAATTAGATCACTGTGAAATCCATTTTACCCTAGGTTGGTGTTTTTATGTGAGTGTGTGGGTGTGTTTACATGTCACATAGGTATTCATTTCATTAGAAAAGCCTGTTCCCGAGTTGTGTGGAAAGCAACATGTTTCAACATGTTTTCAACAACTCACAGATTTACTTAAGCCTATCACTCCATAAAGGTATCGCTGATAATTGAATGGTTTACGAATCAGTTCGATCAAATCATTTAAATCAATCTGATTAACCATTTGGACCACATTGCACCTCACAGTTTATTCTTGAAAATAAAATACTGCTAAAAGTTTCAGTCAAATTGTAGCCTAGGCATACTACACTATAACAAAACATACCCTAATCACTGAAACGTATACGCTACCAAAACATAATTTAAACAATTCGGATAGATCGAAATACTTTGTATTTTTCTTTCTCAGAGGGGAAAAGGAATAAATAATACTAACTCGGTTAGGTAATAAGAACAGCAGTCCCGCCCAAATGATGTGAAAGGTGGGAAGAAATAAGCGTAAAACGAGCTTTCGTTTGTTCAGACTCGAGAGGAGCACAGAGTGAAAACCACAACTTTCCTTGCTTCATTAATCAGCCTAAAACTCTGAAAGACATCATGCTTGTCAAGTTTATCTGCGCTGTAGTCACCAGAACGTTGTTTATTTTAGTGTCTCTCATTGGTGTATGGAGGGTGACATGGGTTAAAAATAATTATTTATACTGGTTTCTGACTATCCTCTATCTACCTCTCGTGGTTGAAATGATTTTAACTCTGAGAAGAAGAAAAGGGAAGGATTACAAATGGTAAGTCATCAACATTTATTTTTGCAAACATAAGAATTTCGACAGCCAAACTGAACCTTAAAATAAAATATCATCTAGTGCAACTTAAATAGGCTACTTGAGTGAAATTTGACTTGTGTGCAAGATATGGTGACATATTGCTGAGTGACCCAAACTCTGTTCTTTAGGTTTTCTCCAGCAATATTGTTTTTCCTCATCAGCATTATACCAACCATATGGATCCTTGAGTTGCACCGTCAGAAAAACAAATCAAGTGATACTAAGGTAATAGTAAAGGAAAGTAATGGTAGATTAACACCTTTCATAAATACATTTTAGATTCTCTCTTCTGTGCAAACACATTTCATGCTGCCCTGAAAACGTTAGACAAATAAAAACCTGTGTGAATCCCAAAGCAAATGCCTAATGCATTATATGCTGATTATTGCAGTGTACTAATCTGGATTCATCTGAGAGCATCCAAGCATTTCTTGATGAACGGAGAAATTTGACCAATGGAAGCTTGAGTGAACAGGTACTGCCTCTTTGCCATTCATACTGGTTACAGACATTTTCCATGGAAGTAGACTACAGTAATTTCTGAAAGAAGACCCGAGCCTTTCAGACATTTATTCACTCTAAAATCTCTTTTGCCTCTAAAAACATCGTCTAGCTAGGGTGATTTGTAAATACAAATGTT
Organism: Sinocyclocheilus anophthalmus; assembly: GCA_018155175.1. Classification (NCBI taxonomy): domain Eukaryota; kingdom Metazoa; phylum Chordata; class Actinopteri; order Cypriniformes; family Cyprinidae; genus Sinocyclocheilus; species Sinocyclocheilus anophthalmus. The sequence continues at coordinate 286,124 of JADLZN010000884.1, read as the reverse complement.
GGTTCAGCCCTCAGTACAAACAAGACCTGCGTTCATGGTCATGCATGGTTCATAACTACTGTTATTTTTTCAGAAGTTACCACACCTTCACATTCTGTATGAGATTTACAGGACACGCTTTATGTAAGTGTGCCCTCAGTTCTTCCAGAGAGCAACACTTCATAGCTGAATACTCACTTTGTGGTGGTATTTTAGGACCCTCTGAAATTTTTGTCATCGGTGTGTGCCAATGACTGGATCCTGGCCCTTCAGCAAATCGTCCTGATCCTGCTGATAGTGGGGAAGTGGCTGCTACCGATCGCTGGAGGAGTCACCAGAGATGAAATATCCCAGTTGTTACTCATCTTTGTAGGCACAGCTGCTGATATCCTCGAGTTCATCAGTGAGACGCTCGCTGATGTGGCGTAAGTATTGTTTGAGACTAAAATAAAAAAGCCCTGCATAGTCTACATTTTCACATTTATTCTAATTCTCAGCAGTGTTTCTGTTAGGTGAGTGTTATTAACCCTATAAATCCTACTGTATCATATTTGATACATAATTTCTCTGTTGTCTTAATTGATAGTTTATAGTTTTTAGCAAGTAAAAGGCTTGCAAAAACGTCCCCCTACAGGTTGTGGTGTGCATGTCATTATGCTGCGAAATCTATTACTTGATTATTTATGTATTTATTTTTTAAAGAAAATCATATTCAAATTTGAGCATCATATATGATACATCAGGCTTTTGAAGAATGGTTATGTTCATCTCTCAGTTATCATTGTATTGCATCTCATTGTATGTTTTGCCCCACACAATAAAAACTACAGAGCTTTGATCACAAGCTAAGCATTCAAAAGCCATCTTAACTGGGGGTAGGCGCTTTTTCTAAAACGCTTTAGAAAACTGATTCGGGTCGACTAGCAAACCAAACTTGTAGCCATTTAGCAGTAAGGGGCGTGTCTACTCATGTTGTGGAGGAGAGAGCGTTCAGTGCACGGTACGGACATTAGCTGAGTCGAGCGACAGAAAGATAGAGATGGCGTATAAAAAACAAAAGAGGAAAATGTCTGCTGAACAAAAGAAGGCTTAAGGCAAGAAGTAGGACCCGTGTAAATATCAGATCAGCTTTCCAGCGCTGGAGAGAACTCAAGGAGCGGAAGACCTGTGATAGTACGCCAAGGTTGCTTTGTTTCTTCTCGATAGGTGTGTAAAACCGTGTCTGCGCCGCAACAGCTAAAGTCCGTCTAGTACACAAAGTGACCGTTGAAAATCATTTGAAATTTGTGTCAATACATCATAAATAGAGCTCAGCAGCAGTTTTCTGTCAGGGATTTGTCGTGTCATGCCGCGCCGCATCCAGTGTAGACCATAGAATGTATATATATCTAGGTGTAGACAGCATCAATGATTATAATGAGTAGACATGGTGTAACATTGGTTTTGCTTTGTTTCACAGAACTAATCATTGCCTGGGTTGCGTACGTAGCTATGTGTGGGGCGGAGCTATCAAAATAGGGGCGAGACTCTTTTTGTTGTAGGGGCGTGTTTGTTTTGGTGATTTCAACATTGGCTACCAGAAATCGCTTACCCCACCTTTAATAAGACAAATTTTGGGGAAATATAGTGTTATGTAAGTATTCTGCTTTACTCTCATAAGGATCTCACTGATTTACAGCTATCAGAAGTTCATCTTTCCTTTTGGTGACATTAATATCAGCAACGGCACCAAATTGCATATTTTTGCTCAACTTGGGTCTCTGAATAAAATTGAGGTGTTTTTTCTCCTCAAGTATGAGCTTCATAGGATCAAACAAAAATCACAATTGTAATTTTTTAAGATTTTGTCTAAACAGTTTCATTAAATAAATAATACAATAGATTTTTCCGACTACTACTTCATATGTCAGACTTTATAGTTGCTAAACCTTTCTGTTTACTTCCAAATTTAGGTGAAATAAAGTTTCTGTGTAGTATAACAATATATCATATTTCCTTATATTCTGTTCCTTGTTCTAGGGAGGACAGTACACCGTTTGTGTGTATTATTCTTGCGGTCTGGACATTGAGCATGCTACAGTTTCCTTTGCATTTCTCAGGTCTGTACTCTTCCATAAGTGTTGTTTCATACACAAAAATATGAAGTCAATCACGACATTAATTATAGATGCAGAACCTGAAGTATGCATAACCATAACCAAGAACACCAATATAATTGTAGTCATAGTTGTAAAGTTCTTTCCTGTTTTTCATTGGCGTCTCTCAGTGGTGAACACCAAACCTGAGGATTTCTGTGAAAGCCAGGATGACTCTCTCATTGCCAAGTTCAGGACAGATATGTGGGACATAGCGGGAACCATTTTTCTTCAAGATGGCCCCTTCTTTGTTGTCCGACTTGCAGTTATGATTTCTTTCTCTGACTTTCATCAAATGCTGGTCTTCTTTACCATTAAGAACTTTCTAGTAGTGTTGATTAGCATCTACAGGCTGTGGGTGATTTGGATAGATAACAAACCTTGACATGTACAAACATGATCTTGTTCAGTCAATAAACTGCAGTGATGATTCACTGACATGAACATTATTTTGTGGCACTGTGGCAGTCACAGTGAAACATCTGATTGTGTTAATCATCTTGATTCATTGTAACAGGACAGCTTATTAATAATGTATGCATGTACACTATGTTATATTATTAATAGTGCTAGGCAACGATTAATCACATCCAAAATAAAGTTGGTTTAATAATACCGTTGTGTGTATGTATATGTAAATACACACATACAGTATATATTTTTTAAAATATTTACATGTATATATTTTTATTCATATAATTTATATTATATATAAATATATTTAGTCCTATTTGTTGTCTTTAATAAACATTGTATCCCACACTTTGAATCGCAGTAATACTACACATAGATACTTAAATCAAATAACAGTAAATAAATAACCATATATATACAAAAATGTTCGAATTCTTCCACACATCTAGATTTACTCATAAATATCTCAGATAAACAACTCAGGTAAGTATTTCAGGTAAGTAATACAGGTAATACACAAATGACTCGGATAAATGATACATGGACTTCTCTATGACACAAGTACATTAAAATTACACAATTTCACAAATTGAAACTAATTATTTGAATATTAAAGCATGTAAGTTATAAACCAGTCTATATAGTTTCACTTCACACTCATGTAAAGGTACCAGGTCACGTGTTTTCGATACATATTCTCAATTTTCAAAATATTTTTAATTTTTTTTTACATTCAATGCATACATTCAATAATCACACATCATGTTCCTGTTTTAAAGACAGTCCTTGTTAGCTGATTATCAGCTTTTCTGAATTCAAGTTCAATGAGCTAGGGCCACAAACAACAGTCCCAGAATCAAGGCACTAAGGAATGTTCATTAAGAATCAAGTCCATACAGGAAACAGTCAAGTTCAAGTGCAACAAATACTCCAATTTAGGCCGTTCTCCCAGGTGCTCCAAGGAAAGTTTCAAAATGTTCATTCACTTAATTTGTCTGGGTCTTTAAATAGTCCTTTTTTTTTTGGCCCAACAACAGTTCATTCTATGTCACAGTCCCTTTGTTGACAACAGACAATTGCAATGAATTAGGGCAGTTAGTGTCAATATGATGGCAGTTTGTCAGTACAGTTCTGAGGTGCCATCTGAGACCTGGTCAAGTGAAAGTTCATTGGGGTTCTTTAATTGCCTGGATAATAGATAAGTGAGGGCTGAGAATAATGAATTGGCATTGGTACCCATGAATTCATATTTGGTGTCCATGTGATGTGTGTATGGGGTGTGAATTAAAGGGGTCATATGATGCGATTTCAATTTTTCCTTTCTCTTTGAAGTGTTACAAGCTCTTGGTGCATAAAGAAGATCTGTAAGTTGCACAGACTAAAGTCTCAAATCCAAAGAGATATTCTTTATAAAGGTAAACCACTCCTACCTAAAACGGCTCGTTCTAACACGCCCCCACATATCTACGTCACGATGTGGGAAGATTTGCATAATGCTGCCCAAATGTTCACGCAAAGAAAGAAGGCGTAACTTTTATTCTCGCTGTAGTATTGTTGCTGCCGCCATGACGTGAAGACGCTGTGTGTTTCGTTGTGAAAGCGAAACTACTTTGTACATTTTTTTTACCCCCCTTTTCCAAAAGAGGGACGATATCGCTTGTCAGGTATAGAGACTGATCATGGTGGCGTGAGGAATAAATACATCAACGTCGAGCTGTGGATCGGCCGGAGCGGCTTTCACGCGACGAGCGGACGAGTCCAAGCTGGGGTGTCAAATGTGGTTGCGAAGGCCCCCCCGGCGCAGCTCCTGTTTTTGTTTTTTTTTCCAAGCCGCAGCCTGCTCATTCTAGCCTGAACGCCGATCCTCAATGTAGGCTGCGGGCCGCGCTCACTTAGCCCACCGGTTGTGACACTGTGTGTTTCGTTGGGAAAGCGAAAATAATTTGTTTGGCCTTCCAAAAGAGGACCCAACTAGAAATCAGTGGTTAAGTGATTTACAAACTCTTTCCAGAAACAGTTCAACCCAAATGATTCAGATGTGTGCAGAGACATTTTATGGAGGACGGTTTCTGATCTGGGGAGAGTAGACTACAATGGGCTGTTCCCTTTTAGTCGGTCACTCTCGACGTCACGTCGTAGGACCGACGAATTGGGATCTCGCTTTAGAGGGACCAATCTACTTCGAGTATAAACTAAACGAGCCAATGCACATTGCATGCGATTATTGCATCCAGCTGCTGCTGATCACAGCGTGAGTATAAGTAGGCAGAAGATGCAGTGCATATTCAGCTTTTCGCATCGGAGCCGAGCGATCACATAGTTCTGCTCCTGACTACTCTACTGAGAAAAGAAGACTGAACAAGTTCAGCGCGCTCTTAGAGAGCTCTCCGTGTTGGCAGACGGCGCTTCAGCGGTGATCGTTCCAGTGTCGAGTGGGTTGTGCACTTCAGGCTGCACTACCCCCTGTTTGTGTTGCATGTGATCATCTCCCCTGTGCGCCTCAGCACGCCAAAAGAGCTTTTTCCCCTAAAAGAGCAATTTCGGGTGTGTCTTTTTAAAGACGACGTTGCGTAGCAAACCTCTGCGTGTACCGCTTTATAAAGACGTGTTGGGTCTGTATTAGACAACGTATCACCCGGCATTACTGGATGCGGTAGTGGACCTGGCGCTGGGTGATTGTCACGATCGCTGCCTCTCGTGTCTGGGTATGAAGCACGCTGAGGTGGCTTTCGTGGATGGCTCATGCTCCCATTGCGGGGGTATGACCATCTCGGAGTTGCGGACCGGACTCCGTTACCTGCAAGGGGGCGGAGTGCCCGTGCCACTGCTTAGATCTGGGGTTCCCTCTGGCGGCAGCCAGGGGTGTCCTTTTTCTAGCTGTGGGCGGACTGGTCTTATGGTCATGGTGAGGAATTCCCCTAAGAGAGAAAAGGGATGCCCAAGCCCGCCGGCACTTCGAAACAAGCGGAGCTCTCAAAAGAGCAGGCTGAACCCTCCCGGGGGTAACCACCTGTTTCTTCCGAGGCTCCACCCGACGATCGGATGTCGATTGAAGCATCGGAGGGTGAGCCAGAGCTTTCTGGAGAGGAAGATTCGGCTGCGTTGCTCTCCTCCGGAACCGTAACAATGCCTGGATCGGATCCAGAAATAATGGCTATGCTTTCCCAGGCCGCCGTAGGGGTAGGGCTCGAGTGAAGACTTTCACCGTGTCCCGAGCCCTCAAGGTTGCACGATTGGTTCTCGGGGGGGTCCGCGCTGGTTCTCAGCGCCCCGCCTCGGTGCCTTTCTTCCGGAGGTGCATGAGGAGCTCAACAAGTCATGGACGGCACCTTTTTACTGCCAGAAAATGATTTGCTGGATCCTCCTCCCTCACCACCCTCGATGGTGGGGCAGCTAGGGGGTTACAAGGGTCCCCCCGGTGGAGCGGTCGGTTGCGGTTCTCCTATTTCTGGGTCCCCAGAGGGGACGGGGGGTTGTGGACGATCTAGTGCGTATCACACTCACCCTCCTCTCTCGCCAGTGAGCAGCAGTGGGCGGATCGGGAGGACGAACCAACGGACTACCCACGCACCATCTGCTCAAACGCAGGTCAGTGTTACACAAACCCAGACCCCGCCTCGGACCGGCAAAGAAACTCCCGGGCCGGGTCCCTGTGTTCTTCCACGCTGCCCCACTGCGGGTACACCTGTAGTTCCGTTGATGCCACTAGCGCGGTGTCTGGGAGCCTGGCTGGAGCTACCCAGCCCGTCTCGATGGCTCCTTCAAACCGTCATGCTCGGCTATGCGATTCAGTCGCCCGACATCCCACACAATTTCAGTGGCATCCGCTTCACAACAGTGAAGGCGGCCGATGGTCCTGTCTTGCGGGCGGAGGACGCAGTCCTACTGGCGAAGGATGCGATAGAGACGGTCCCTCCAGCCGATATGAAGACGGGTTTTACAGCTCCTACTTCATTGTACCCAAGAAAGGCGGTGGGTTACGACCAATCTTGGACCTGCGTGTCTTGAACCGGGCCCTTCACCGGTTACCGTTCAAGATGTTGACGCAGGACCGCATCTTCGGGTGCATCCGTCCCCGAGATTGGTTTGCAGCGGTCGACCTGAAGGACGCTTACTTCATGTGTCGACCCTTCCGCACAAACAGACCATTGCTGTGGTTCGCGTCCAAAGGACAAGCATATCAGTACGAGGTCCTTCCCTCCGGGCTGTCCCTGTCGCCCCGTGTCTTCACGTAAGTTGCAGAGGTACACCTTGTTCCCTTGAGAGAACAGAGCATTAGCATTCTCAACTACCTCGACGAAGCAGTCTCAGTATCAGTTGTGCGAACACAGGGATTTGGTGCTCTTACACCTCAGCCTGTTGGGCCTTTGGGTCAACTGGGGAAAAGAGCAAACTCTCCACGATGAAGAGGATTATTTCCCGGTTAGGAGGGGACTCGGTAAGAGCAGGTGGCGGCCCACGAAACAGTTTCCGCGGCTCCTGGGGCATATGGCAGCTACGGCGGCAGTCACGCCGCTGGGGTTGTTCCATATGAGACCGCTGCAGCACTGGCTACATGGCCGAGTCCCGAGGTGGGCGTGGCAACGCGGCATCTTCCGGGTCCAAGTTACACCGGCCTTCCGCCAAACCTTCACCCCATTGTCAGACCTTGCGTTCCTCCGGGCAGGAGTACCCCTGGAGCAGGTCTCCAGGCATTCTGTGGTTTGCACAGATGCCTCAACCACCGGCTGGGGGGCCACGTACAACGGGCTTGCAGTGTCAGGGGTTTGGACGGGGCCCCAACTGCACTGGCTGCCTCGAGTTGCTGGCAGTGCACCTTGCCCAGGGCCGTCTCAAGGGCGCTTACGAGGAAAGCATGTACTAGTCCGCACGGACAACACAGCGACCGTTGCGTACATCAACCGACAAGGTGGTCTGCACTCCCGTCGCTTATCGCAACTCACCCGCCACCTCCTCCTCTGGAGTCAGAAGCATCTGAGAGCGCTTTGTGCTGTTCACATTCCTAGGCTGCTCAACCAGGCAGCCGATGAGCTGTCCCGAGCTGCGCTCCCGGGAGAATGGCGACTCCATCCCCAGACGGCCAGCTGGTTTGGGGACGTTCAGAGCCGCTCAGGTAAACCTGTTTGCCTCTCCAGAAACCTCTCACTGCCAGTTGTTCTTCGCCCTGACCGAGGGAACACTCGGCACGGACGCACTGGCACACAGCTGGCCGCGGGGTCCTCGCAAGTATGCATTTCCCCCAGTGAGCCTTCTGGCACAGTTGCTGTGCAAGGTCAGGGAGGACGAGGAGGCTGCTGGTGGCACCCTATTGGCCTACCCAGACCTTTTTCCCGGAACTAATGCTCCTCGCGACAACCCTCCTTGGCCGATTCCTCTGAGGAAGGATTACTGACTCAGAGACGGGGCACCCTCTGGCACCCGCGTCCGTACTTGTGGAATCTCCACTTATGGTCCATGGACGGGACGCGTAGGTTCTAGGTGGCCTACCCCAAGGGTTAGTTGACACCATCACTTCAGCGAGAGCGCCTATGCTTGAAGTGGAACCTGTTCGTTGAGTGGTGTTCTTCTCGCCGAGAAGACCCCCGAAGATGCCCGATCGGAGTTGTGCTGTCCTTTTTGCAGCAAGGGTTGGAGCGAAGGCTGTCTCCCTCCACCCTTAAAGTTTATGTCACTGCAATCGCTGCTAACCACGACCCCGTAGAAGGAGGTCGTGGGGGAAGCATGACCTGGTCGTCAGGTTCCTTAAGGGGGCGAGAAGGTTAAATCCTCCACGGCCCCCCTCTGTTCCCTCGGGGGACCTGACTCTGGTGCTCATGGCACTACAGCGGGGCCCATTTGAGCCCTTACAGTCAGTCGATCTAAAGTTTATTTCATTGAAAACTCTGCTCCTGCTTGCATTTGCCGCCATCAAGAGGGTAGGGGACCTGCACGCATTTTCGGTCAATGATTCATGCCTAGAGTTCGGGCCGGCTGACTCCCAGGTAACCCTGAGGCCCCGGCCCGGCTACGTGCCCAAGGTTCCCGCTACTCCCTTCAGGGATCAGGTGGTGAACCTCCAAGCGCTGCCCTCGGAGGAGGCAGACCCAGCCCTAGTCTTGCTCTGTCCTGTCCGAGCCTTAAGATGCTACATAGACCGGACGCAAAGCTTCAAGACCTCAGACCAGCTCTTTGTCTGTCACGGACGCCGGCAGAAGGGGAATGCCGTCTCAAGCAGAGGATGGCCCACTGGATAGAGGATGCCATCACCCTGGCTTATCAGGCACAGGGTGTGCCCTGCCCGCTCAGGTTGCAAGCTCACTCAACTAGAAGTGTTGCATCCTCCTGGGCGCTGGCTCGTGGCGCCTCGCTGACAGATATCTGTAGGGCTGCGGGCTGCGGGCTGGGCGACCCCTAACACATTCGCTAGATTCTATAGCCTTCGTGTGGAGCCGGTATCCTCCTGTGTTCTCACCTAAAACGGGTAGAAGCACTGAGAGGCCCCGGCTTCGGGTCGGCTTGCAAAACCACTCCAGAGAGTCCATACAGTAGACCCTGTTGAGTTCCTCCGTCCCCTCGGCGGCCAGACGTGGCGGAGCGTCCGGCGCCCGGCCTTCACTCGCTGAATCCTCGAGAACCAGTAGAAGGCTGGTTTCCATATGTAAGACCTAAGTGGATACCATATGTGTAAAGTCCACAGTATAGCCTAAGAGCCCGTGTTCCCCGGCAGACTTCTGCCATTCCAAAAGGGTTACAATCACCTCCAATCTTCCATACGCACCTAAGGGATGTTCATATGTGTATTGCTTCCGAAACCTCCTTCGGGAAGGTTCGAGCTTCCGTAACGCCCCTGTTCCAAGTAGAAGGGTACGTTTCCTAGTGTTATCCAGTCTTACTCATTGGGTAGTGCCATTGCAGCAGGAGCTGGTCCTCTTGTGAAGAAGCCCTAGCCTACGCCAAAAAATAGGGGCGCAGATGGCTTCCACAGGACACTAGAAGGGGCAGTACCTGTGGCCCTTTGTACCTAGAGATCCCAATTCGTCGGTCATCCGACGAGACGTTGAGAGTGACCGACTGAAAGGTAACGTTTCGGTTACGTATGTAAACTCGTTCCCTGAAGGAGGGAACGGAGACGTCACATCCGGTCGCCACAGCTCCTGTACCACCACTGAGCAGCCAGGTCACCGGCTCGGCTCCTCAGCAAAAACCTGAATATGCGCTGCACCTGCTGCCTACTGATACTCACGCTGTGATCAGCAGCAGCAGCTGGATGCAATAATCACATGCCAATGTGCATTGGCTCATTTAGTTACACTCGAAGTAGATTGGTCCCTCTAAGCGAGACCCCAATTTCGTCGGTCCTCCGACGTGACGTCTCAGTTCCCTCCTTCAGGGAACGAGGGTTACATACGTAACAAAGAAGTTCTGACTCACAGTATGTAAGTACGTTTTCATATTTAGAGAATTTGCCACTGATGATTCAAACGTGAGTTTTGAGCAGTGTAGAGTAGGCTAGTTGTTTGTTGTTTCTCCGATCACAAATGCTGACATGGTTTTATGTTTACGCGGCGCGATACACAACGCAATGCGTAGAAACACAGTATAAGTCATTAAATCAGTAATTATGTCCCCACTGGATGGATGCAACAAATGCCTTGTTTATAAGGGGTTTTAATGTTTTTGTCTCGTCGCTCAGGCCGGGACAGGGCATCACAATATGGTAGGGGAGTAACATTTCCGTCACACGCTTTTGGCCAATCACAACGCACTAGATAGCTGGCCAATCAGAGCACACCTCGCTTTTCAGACCGATGAGCTTTGTAAAAATCGAGTGTTTCAGAAAGGTGCGGCATAGAGGAGAAACCATAATGTACAGTATGTGGAAAATAATGTGTTTTTTAACCTAAAACCTCATAAACACATTTCATTACACCAAATACACAAAATAATGTTCTTTTTAGCAACATCATATGACCCCTTTAAAGTAATTCTTGCATTTTGCACACTGTAGCGTGTAGGAGTTCCTAAGTTTTCATACTGTATGTGAACCTCTTTGGTGGTCGTCGTTGTCGGTCTCTTGATGGTTCCTCTGCAGGATTTCTCAGTGCAGGTAAGTGATGTTCTGGTAGAGGTTGATCTGGTAATTGTTGTTCTTCAACAGGTAAGTGTTGTCTAGGTGAGTGTCATTCAGGTAAGTGGTGTTCTGAGTGAGCTGATGATTTCTCACCAGTAGGTAACAGGTGTGGTGATTTCCTTTTTCCATCTGATTATGACTATTTGGCTGTGTTCTAAACTGGTAGGGTCCAACTTGCACATAGTACTCATCATCACTTTCACTGTCATCCTCTGACTCATGTTCCTCCCTTCTCTCAGCAGGTAAAGCTGTGCTTTTCTGTTGGTGTTTTTGCTTTAGTGTGGCATTTTGAGTCGGTGTGGTAATCTGAGGTAAGTGATCACAGGGGAGAAGATTATTACGATGCAACACTCTTGATCTGCCTTTGCTCTGCTCTGGTTTCACTGGTGGATGACAGTGTGGACTTCATCCTCCCAAAAATGTCTAAGTTTTCAACCAAGAAGCTTGAACATAGAACATTGTATCTTTGCTCATTTCTTCCCACAGCTGTGCATTTCTGAGTGAAGGGGCTGAATCTACGAACAATGGTAAACATTTGCTTAATTTTCACAGATTTTCATTGAGTTTAGGTTTGCTTTCTTCAATTTAGGCATATTCACTAGTCACACTGCATGTACAGTAATATTTCAGTTAGTTTGAAGACTGAGTGAAACATTCAAAACTTGAATCTTCTGAGGTTAAGTTTAATGGTCTTTGTTTTAGATCAATGTTTTTCATTATTTACTTTCAGAACACATTCTTTCCTTTAACAGCTGAGAATGACCTGTACTACTGTCTGCAACCCCAGAGCTTAATACATCCATCAGACTTGACAGTTATTTTTTTCCTCATGCTTTTCTGTATTCTTAAAACATACCTTTGGTGACTGTGGCCAAAGAGTTGAGTTTCTTACTTTATCAGACCACAACACTTGCTAGTGGCTTATCTAAGTGTGGTGTTAAATTGTGATACTGACATTTATGCTGAGGTTGGTTTCCTCCTTCCATTCAGATCATGTTTGCGCACATTGACCCCTGTAGCAGCTCAATATTCCCACAGATGCTTTGCAGTAATATGCTTTGTTCTGTATTCCCAACTACAATGCACAGTTCTATCAATCAGTAATTGTGTTTTTCCTGCAATGCAAGTTAGATAAAGATGGTTCAGACTCCGGTATAATCATAGCACACAGTAGCTGGGATCGAGAGCGGTGAGCTGTGGTTGTGTTCATCTATGTATGTTCTGTCTTCTCCTGCCAGGCTAATTGGATGAGAGGAAGTCATGTGTGATAACGTTGTTCATTTCCTTCCCTTTCACGTTTGTTATCATTATTTTGTTCTTCCTGATTGAAAGCTGTTCTATTTTTTCATTCTGAATGAATACATGTAACAAAAATGGCATGTAAGAGTGAGATACTTTTAGAACGTTACTTTCATAAACCCTTAACATCTGACATTTTTCTTGATTATCAATCAGTCAATAAAATTGCTATTTTATATGTAATTTTATGTATGCATCTGATTACTTGTTATATGTGCCTCTAGCATCATATATCCACCAGAGGGCATCATGGGATAAACAGGAAGAGCAACAGAAGCAGAATGTAGATATATCCAACAAACAAGATCACATTTGTAGTTTCATTTGATTTGGGTTTAATTTTAAACGTAAGTTATTTATACCCTAATTCTTAATTAAATTATGTGTTGATGGTTCCAAGGAATAAAAAATAAATTTTCAATACTCTTTCTGTTTTCATGCAGCAGATTAGCAAAGATTAATTTGTTAATGTCAAATTGCAGGATCATCTAGGCTAATCTGCCTGGCTGCATATATGAATATTAAAAATGCAATAAATTATGTTATGCAGCTATGGGAACAACACAGTGACATGAATTTAGCTGATCGATTCTGTTGAATTTATTATTATAAATGTGTCATTTATAAAAAGGACGAATAATTCTAAAAAATTACAAGAAATTGAATAATAAATGTATCATTTATAAACATTCCAGTGATATGATTTTATCTGAATAAATGTATAATTTATCAATATAATAAATAGTGGGACACTTTTTTTAGGTGTCCTAGTCACAGTGTAATTATACATTTAAGTACTGAATAATATTAATATACGTACTATATGGTTAGGGTTACTTGCATGTAATTATGCATAATTTATTATTATTATAATAGTAAGGACATGTAACATGTAACAAGGACACCTTAAAATAAAGTCTTGCCAATAATTCTAATAAATACTTGTAATAATAATATTTAATTTAGTAATAAGTGTATAATTTAAAACTTTCTTATAATAAATTCAACAGAATCATTCAACATAAGTAATGTTACTGCATGGGTTGTTTTCATAGCTGGATAGTCATATTATTGTTTAACGGCAACAATAATATGAATTGCTAAAGAAAAGTAACATTGATAATCTATTATTGTGTTACCAAGCCTCTTATATTAGAAACAAAGAAAACAGATCATGAATCTGAGAATATAACATTATCTACAAATATAGCCAGCAGTGTAAGTATCTAGTGATTGTCCTGGTGTGGACAGTAACTAATAGTTCCAGGGCATCTGGGCTCTGTGTGTTATGACATGACACCAACAGCATTGTCCTGTTGAGGATGATAGTCAACTATTGAGAACAAAGTAGGTAAATATAACAAGATATTATAAGGATTAAAACACAATGGTTTAGAAACCTATGAATAATTAAGTTCCATGACTTTTTATTTTATTTTACATTGCACTGACAATAGACCCAACTTAGTCGAATTTCAAGGCTTAGATAATATCATTAATTAGTACTTTAAGGGGTAATGCTGTGCTAAAAAGAACAATTTGGTGCAATGAAATGGTTTATGCGGTTTAAAGTTAAAAAAAAAAAAAACATTATTTTCCAAATAATGTACATTATTGTTCTCGGCTAGGGCCCCGCACTCGAATTCGGTAGATTTTACCAAAGCTCATCGTTCTGAAAAGCGAGGTGTTTGATTGGCCAGCTATCCAGTGCGTTTTGATTGGCTGAATTCCTCAAGCGTGTGATGGAAATTTTACGTCCCTTACCATATTGTGATGCTTTTGGCAACCACATGTGACGACCCTGGGCAGGACTCCGCTTCGTCCACGGTGAAGCCGAGCCGGCGATACACAGCGCGAAGTTGATGTATTCCCTCAATGACCAGCACAGATCAGCTCCAGGCATAACAAAGCAGATATCTTCCTCTTTTGGAAGGCCAAAAAACAAGTAGTTTCGTTTTCACAACGAAACACACAGCATCTTCACTACATGGCGGCGGCTTCAACAATACTACAGCGAGAATAAAAAGTACGCCTTCTTTCTTTGCGTGAACATCTGGGCGGCGTTATGCAAATCTTCCCACATCGTGACGTAGACATGGGGGCGCGTGTTAGAACGAGCCGTTTTAGGTAGGTTATGGTTAGTGGGTTTTGACTCTAAACTCCTTGTTAACTTTTATAAAGAAATATCTCTTTGGATTTGAGACTTTTGTTTTTGCAACTTTACAGATCTTCTTTATCACCAAGAGCTTGTAACACTCCAAAGAGAAAGAAAAAATTGAAATCGCATCATCTGTACGCGCAAGTGGAGGTGCCCAGATTTTTAATACAAACGAGGGCCATGGCCTAAAAATAAATGTTGCATTATATACAACAAAATTATATTAAAATGTATTCAATTTATTTAAAAAAAAAAACATTTTTGAAAATTTTAAATACATTTTTGAAAATTGTTAATAATTTTGTAAACAGGTTCACTTATATTGTTTTTTACATCGGATTGCAATAATAAAATAACAGCAACAACAAAAAGTTAAAACAAAAATATAAATCATTTTAGTCATTTTAGGTCATTTTAGTGCATGGGTCTGTCAGGTTGAGTACAGTTCAGTTGGAAAATCATACCCTTAAAAGTTTAAAAATGGATTTGGACCATATCTTGACATCTTTGGGTTAGTGGGAAAAAAAATAGTAAAATTGCCTGCATTAAAACTTGTACAATTTAGTACAGAAAACAACATAACACAGACTAAAAGATGAAGAAATGAGCAGTGCAAACAATTTCTGTTGTGTAGTTTCTATAGATCTATGCTCCTGTCATGATAACAGATGAACTATCTCCTGAGTCGCCAAAGTGTCATCACCTCCAAAATCGGCAAATACCACCATTTGGATCGTTGGTTAAGCTGTTTTAGATTAAATGTGTATTTTATTAATTTCTATATCAGTATTTCTATTATTACATCAAAATCATTGAGCACATTTTTTACTTGTAGTTAAATTGAGTCAATTTCTAATTTTGAGGAATTACTGCAATTTGATGCAAACAATGAGCTCATATCATCATCACCATAATCAAAATAATAGCGTTTTCATGTTTTAAAGGGGTCTTATGATGCGATTTCTATTTTTCCTTTCTTTTTGGAGTGTTAAGCTCTTGGTGCATAAAGAAGATCTAAAAAGTTGCAAAGACTAAAGTCTCAAATCCAAAGAGATATTCTTTAGAATAATTAGTGGTTAAGTTGTATTTACAACACTGTTCCAGAACAGTTCAACCCAAATATACAGATGTGTCCAACACATTTTATGGAGGACTGTTTCCCGATCCTGGTAGAGTAGACTACAATGCCGGCTGTCTGACTCCCGGACCGTAAAGTAAGAGTTTATAGTTAAAGCGTTTTTATATTTGCCTCTGACGATTCAAATGCAAGTTTTGAGCATTGTAGAGTAGCGCTTATTGTTTGTCATCACAAATGCAGACATGGTTTTATGATTACACGGCACGATACAACGCGTAAAAAGACAGTATAAATCATTATAATCTGTAATGTCCCCACTGATGCAACAAATGCCTCGTTTATAATTGGTTTTCATGTTTTTGAATCATCGCTGCGGCCTGGCAGGGCATCATCACAATATGGTAGGGTGTAACATTTCAGTCACACGCTTGAGGTATTCGGCCAATCACAAAGCACTGGATAGTTGGCCAATCAGAGCACACCTCGCTTTTTTCAGACCGGTGAGCTTTGTAAAAATCAACGTGTTTTTTAAAGGCGGGGCATAGAGGAGAAACTTTAATGTACAGTATTTGGAAAATAATGTTTTTAACCTTAAACCGCATAAACTTATTTCATTACACCAAATACACAAAAATATGTTCTTTTTAGCACATCACATGATCCCTTAAGCATTAAATTCAACATTATTATGTGCATAACGAACAGTAGGACATAGGGACCTCTTCTTCACTATTAATGTCTCGTTTACTTCCTGTTGTGGTCCTTGGCCCTTTTTTATTTTATTTTTGTAAAGTTTTAAAGTTTCGATGCCACAATGCGAATTGATGGTTTCTAACCTCACAGTTTACTTAGTAAAATTATATTATGTTTATACATATTATTGTTTATACAGAATAAATGTGTGTGTGTGTTTTTGCTCTCCAGCCAAATTATGAAAAAAAAAAAAAAATGCGAAGGAATTATGTTTCTGCTTATTGGGTCGCACCTTCCATAATCACTTGTTCAATAATTTTCTTTTGTTATTGGCATATACAGCCCCTGTACAGTTTCCCAGTCAACGTCTCTAATGTGTGACTTGGCCAAGTGCTCGTACTCTTCCAGAAACATGTCCTGACCGGTCACACACTTTACCTGTAACCCACTCCTGAGACCTGAGCTCAACCCCTCTGTGGAAATGTCTCACAGCAGCATGTGATTACAGCTCTGTCGGCAGTTTAACTGCACTCACTGACAGTCAGCAGCATTAGCAGAATCCTAAACTGACACAGGAAGCCTCCACGCACGCCGTTTCCCTACAAGTCAAGTTATATAAGCAGATTTTTACCCTCTCGCCAGGACGCCTGTCTGTCGGAGGAGGATTAGGCCGGGATCAAAGAGACACATTATACAGGATGTCACTTTTTTTCTAAGGAATTATTGAAGCAACTCTGGGGCTTTATGTAATATTACTTTTGCATATTATTTTGGTCAGACAATACATTTAACCCCATGTTTCCTGGTGGTTTTCACTTCACTTCCTTCAATTTTCACATGCAACTTGACTTTTAATCAACAAGTGTCGAGGTGTTTTCCCCAGCAGAATGACCACAGGTGTAGTTCATCAAATTAACTAGAACATGAGCCACTAATGTTTGACAATTAATCGTAGAGTAGTTCTGGCAGGTCACGTGAGTCAAGCTTGCATCAGCTGATTCTCAGCTGATCACATCTACCTATAGCAATACGACACCTATCACGGCATACCTATATAAGCTGTATTCAGTATTATACAGCAGCTTTTCAGCTTGCTCAGGAGCAAATTACCCTCCTCCATCCCCAGCTCCACCTTTTGCCACAGTCAGGACTTGGCTTTCTGATATTCCTTGCTAATCAGACTCCTTTATCTTGAATAAAGTGTCACACTTAAATATCATTACAGTCACAGTACGGGATACTGCCTGTTCTGTTCTGTACCTAGGGGGGATAGTGCCTCCTTATCTTCACGACCAGGCTGCATGGATGGGCAGGGAGTTTTTTGCCAGAACAGAACCATACCGCCAAACCAAAATTTATGCTAAGTATCTATCATTTTGACGAGTGGTCCTGGCAGGACTATTAAAAGTGTCATTACTTTTTTGTTTTCATTTTGAAAAGTATGTACAGTAGTCAACATTTGAAGTGGATCAAAAAAGTTCATCAGAGTTGTCCTAAGTCAAGAACGGGTATTATTTTGGTTTTAGGACAACTTTGATGAAAGGTGTTGATCCACTTCAAATGTTGACTACTATATATATATATATATATATTTATTATATATATATATATATATATATATCATAATGATGTTGGATGTTATTATAAGAAATCGTTCTCCCCAAAAATGACATGGTGAGAATTACCTCGGCCATCAAGATGTGCGTGAGTGGACTTGCTGCACTCTGAACAGATGCGGATGAAAGTAAGAATCACTGCCCCAATGGATCCTCTGCAGTGAAAGTTTGCCATCAGAATGAGAGTCCAAACAGCCAGAGGTGGACAAAGTCCACAAGTAAAACACCTGTGTTTTATTAGGAGATGCACAACAGGTCTTCTGTAGCTTTATAGGTAATATTTTCACATAAACAATTTAGCAAAATCAGACAATATTATATCCAATATAAACCACAATATTAACTTCTTAATATTGAATTGTAAATAAATATCACATTTGCAACTAGTCAGTGTTCAAAAAATGCTGGGAAATCACTTCATGTAACCCTAGAAGAGTGATTACTGATAGGCTGTCAAAAAGAAGAAAAAAAATTTTTTTAGAGAAGAAAAAATCACCCACTGACTTTCAAAGCAGCTATAGTAAGGATTTGTGAGGATGTTCAGGTGGACCTTGATAGAAATTTAGTGTAGTGAAAAGTACAATATTTGTCTTTCAATTGTAGTGAAGTTAAAGTCATAAGTTCTCAGAAAAAAATAATACTCTAGTAAAGTACAGATACACAAAAAGTGTACTATAGTACAATACTCAAGTAAATGTACTTAGATACTGTCAGACCTCTGCAAACAGCTGATAAAAGCATCACAATAATCCACAAGCAATCTACACAGTTCATCAATTAACATATTGTGAAGTGAACAGCTGTGTGTTTGTAAGAAATACAAGGTCTATCATTAAAAGAGTTGTACTTTAAAGCAAAAATCCTTCTGCCAAAAGGATACGTCCGTAAAGCCGTATAATGCTTCCTCCCGTGGCAAAAAGTTTATCATGTTGTCTCTCACACAAATCCAAAAACAATTGTTGAGAACAGTGTTTTGTTTGAATGTTGCTTGATCGGCATGTTGTCTCATCCTTATTCAGTGCAAGATGACTGCACTTTAAAATAGAAGGGCTACGAAAGCCATAGCACCGTTTGTCTAAATCGGTTCCATAAAGAAACCTGAAATCTGACGACCTTCGGTTTCACAATAAGTTTGTGCGAAGGAAGGTTCTTCCAGAGTATAAAAAGGTGATAAAGAGATAGTTCATTAAAGAACCTTGACTTGAATGGTTCTTTGTGGAACCAAAATTGGTTCTTCTATGGTATCGCTGTGAAAAACCTTTTAAGCACCTTTCTGTCATGACAAATCTCGGAGGATGGTAATGTACATGATAATGTTACTGTATTTGTTCTTGGAGGAATAGATCTGCTACGCTGCTGCCGATAAGTACCGAGACTTGCTACTGCCAATACATCCACAACATGCTGCTGTGAGCATGTAAGAAATATTGCTGCTGCTAATATAACATACATGAAATAACCCCATGTAGCATACATGAATCACCTCGTAGCAGATCTATACAGGTGGAGCTGGGGAAGGTGAAGGGTTTCTGAAGCAAGCTGCAACTGCTACGGCAAGCACTAGTAATATATTTGAATGTTAAGCAGCGAGCTCATTGTTACCGATACAGAAGAGAACCAATCAGCTGCCATGCGACAATGATGTCGCCAGGTCAGATTGAACTAGACCTAACGGACTGCGCCATCTAGAGTTTCACGCCAGAACTCTGTATTGACTTTTTAAAAGTGTAGTTTAAAATGACTTAATGATAGATTCATTTATTATAAACACACAACTTTTCATTCACAAGATATTAATTGATGGACTGGATTCTTGTGTGTTAGTTATGCATTATTGTGATGTTTTTATTGGACTGTCATTCTGACGGCACCCATCCACTGATGAGCAAGTGATATAATGATACTGTAAATTTCTACAAATCTGTTCCAATAAAGAAACTAATTAATCTACATCTTGGATGGTCTAAGGGTGAGTACATTTTCAATAAATTGTCATATCTGGGTGAATTAATCTTTTTTTAAATATATTTTGTGTATTTATAACTACTTTGTGTTTTGCGCAAGTGTTTCTAATATAACAGCTGAGGGAGTATCGACAATTTTGACATCTTTCTCTCTTCTGAATAACGTAATTGATATTTATTTTGGGAAGTCATAGAAACGCTTTTGTGGATTTTTTTTTTTCCGCTGTTGGGGCAAATGGGAACACAAAAATGTTATATGTTGTAGCTTCCGTTCACTACTATAGAATTTTACCCAAGTTTCTGATGTTTCTGAAAACCTTGGAAATGTGAAAAGGGTCCATAGTGTGACAAACTAAAACTTTGCATATATGATCATAAATTATAAGCATGAGTATTTATTAATCAACGGATTTGTCTGTAAAGCTTTGGATTCATGACCAAGTTAATGAATGAATACATTGCTATGGTTGGAAATTTCAAGTCACCTATCTAATTATCAACCCATTATCATTGAATTAAACTAATGTAATTGTACAAGAACTCGATACCAAGTAAAATCAATCATTTATTCAACAATTTTCCATTTTTTTTAAAAGAAATTAATGAAATACATAAATAAACAAACAACCAACATTAAAGATAATGACCAGCAAGATCAAAGGCATTTAGACAGCAAGAACCAAATGAACCAGCCATTTGGTTTTCAGCAGCTAACAATAGTTAACAACAATTTCGCCAATACCACCGAAAAAGAACAATCATGGTATCTTCTGCATGTGATCATCTATATATTGCTTTGGTAAACTAAAGATAATCTACACTTTAATGACTAAACACTATTATATTTCTTCAAGTATGAACGTTCCTCCTTTATCAATAGGCAGTTACATTGTTCGTCCGGTTTCGTTTACGATACTTCGGGACCGACCCTGTGTTCTGTTACGCAAAACCCTTCACCGTCTTTAACATACCAACACATAAAGCCGCAGTACATTCTTTACCTGTAAAATCCTACCATGAAACATTTACATACATTAATTATTCATTATAGGACACAACTGAGGAAATCGTTTTAGCTTACACAACTATGACAGACTTTGATGTGTAAATAAAGTTACAATCCACTACAGTACATATGTAACTTCTAGCACAACAATGGTGGAATTCATGTATTATATGTACTATATGTGAGTAGTGGTTACATTATGATTATTATTTATTTCGTTTTAGTTAGTTAAGGTTTGCCCTGAACTAAGCCGTGTTTCTAAGCTGTAGTTTGTCAGTAAAGGCTAACATTATGCTACAATACATGGACGAGACTGTAGAAAAATAATGTGTGACTGGTAGCTGGAGGTGATTTTGTTTATTGCTCCGAAGTTTTTTTTTTTTTTTCATCTGGATAGAGCTCATTCCTATTATGCAGTATGCATATGAAGTTTTCTTCATATTTAATATGAAATAAAATATTTTTAAAGACACTCTTAAAAGAAACTAATTAGTTTTCTTTGATCATAATATCACGATTAAGATAACACATTGTCATGATTTCAAGTACTAAATTCCAAAATTAAACAGGCAATTTATTAAGAGTGTTCAGTGGGAGTGTTGTTTTAATTTATAGTTTTTTATTTATAAATTCATAATTTATTTATTTTTTGTAAATTCCTTTTAAGGAAAGTAGTTGACATCATCATGCAGGAAGTGGCATCATTTTGGTGAGAAAACAAAAATTAAAACATTAGTACAGCAAAAGGATTCCTAAGCAATGACGAATTGTTATTTCTGTGGTATTTTGTTGGTTAGTTGGTTTTTCACCCTCTTATAGAAATCAGCATATCAACATTTCAACATCATCAACATCACAAAAAAAAAAACCTGCCTGAAAATAAGCGATAACTAACTAAAGGCTAACATGGCAAAAAACATTTTTGAAGTTTTTATTGAAACAAAGATTATTGACGTAAGTTTTACAAGAAAATAGTCTTCCTACTTCTAACTTTCATGTTTAATTACATTTGAATTCATATTTAATTCAGTTCAATTAAAGTTACTTGCCGATTTGTTTTGTAATTTTTTGTCAAATTTACTAGCAATTTCTAAAAGAAAAGTAAAAGTTACAAAGCAAAATTTTTCAGTGTATGTTGGAATTCGTTTTAGGGTTTTAGCAAACAAATGTAAAGAAGACCGCACAACTTTTGCAAATAAATGCAATATTTTTTCAGACATGACCTTTTAAAGGTTCCATATCATCCTGTAACCTATTTTCAGATTTTTGATGTTGTGTAAATCACAAAGTTATAATTCATACATTTGAAGTGCCTGAGTTTTACCAGAACATATTTCAGAAAGTCTAGCTTATACTTTTATAGCAATGCAATCATGCATTTTTGAGAAAGTTCAAATGTACTGCATAAGAAGAATGACCCATGCATTCCTGTCCCTGATGTTCATACATAGGGCTGAATGCTGTAAGCTCTTACGATCACAATGCTCAAACTACATCCATTATATTACAATCAACAGCGAGCCCAAACCTCAAGTGCTCTTAGTTTTTGGTCACAAGTTGTCCAATAAACAGGCTTACAACATTACCCAATATTTGCCTGAATGCAGAATTGTACAACGCAAATTTTGCAAATCAATGCGTGTGCTCCGAATTAGTGGCATAATGAGCATTTTCCACTTAGATGATTTCACTGAACAGTTGAAAATGTGTTAATGCAAATATACAGTATATAGCACCTAAGTGAAAAAGGAAAGACAAGAAAAAACACTCCTTAATCCTCTTAGTGTTTTAAGATTCTTATGCTTCTAACACAGTCAGATCACAACCAAGTCCAACACAGCAGCTCGACTATTAAAACAAATATTACACCATAAGGAATAGGCCTACGTCACCTCCATAGATTCAATGGCCAGCATTGATTGGACATTGTGCTTCACACAGAATGCTCATTTAGAGTGGCCTGTTTCATCTTCGCAAAATAGAAAAAAAAGAAAATAAGAGCTTTAAAAATAAAACAAGAAAGTACGGACTCAAGCAACAGCAGGGGACGTGCTCCAGAAACACCAGCGCCATCGTGAGTGATGTTTATTCAACACCACATCCTCCTTCTCTCTCTCCTTCTTCACCCGCTGATAGTGATCTTCCTCTTTCAGATACCAGACCGGAGGCCAGCGGTGCTTCTCAAAATATTCCTGGTTTTCTGCTTACATTACAACACAAGCCCAGAATGATATCAAGGGTGAGTGATATACAGTAGAGCTCATGAAGCACAATGTGTCCTCTTAAAGGAACTGTTTGCCTAAAATTAAAAACTATGTGATTTTTACTTATTTACAAAAGGAAGAATAACATCACAGCAGGGTTAAATTAATATAAAAACCAATTCATAAACAAAAAATAAAAATCGATACATAATAACCATTAGCTTAAGTAAAATAAAAATCACCCAACAAAACCTGAATTTATTTTATTTCAGCTAGTTGCCAAGAAAACATAAAATGTTATTGAGTTTATTGATGTAATAAAATAACAAAAACTAAATTCATAAAAAATCTTATGATGAACCTGCAATTAAATATAAATATTATTTTTGATAACCTAAAATATATTAAAAATTAAAATAGAAATATTAAATGAACAACAAAAAAAACGAAAAAAATGAAAACAAACAAAAAATGGACTAAAATTAGTGAAAGCCGAAATCTAAAATACATTTTATATTCAAAATGTTAATAAAGAGCAGCTGAAATTTTGCAAAAAAGAAGAGAGATTGTGTTTTCTGCTTTCACCTTAATAAGGTTATTTTTTTGGCACCACTAACCAATTTGTTTCAGCAAGGTTCCATTAAGTTAAATGCATTACTAACATAAGCATACATTGCTACATTATTTATTAAGCTTGGCTAAGTTAGTTTAATAAAAATCACAACTTTTTAGTGTTAATTCTGTTTATTACCATTAAGTACTATTACCATTATTTAATACAACTTTTATTATTTTAATTCATTCTTCAACTTTGATTTAGTAAGGTATTAATAAATGTTAAAATTCACATTTCCTTAAGAATAATAATTGGTTAGTTTTAATGGTTGTTATTTTTTTTAGTTTATATGGAGACTTGATGCCTTATTTTTTCGTTTTTAAAGATTTTATATGTTTATTTTATACGCAAATATAGTGGGTGTGTGATATAATATAACATAGATATAAATTAATACCTTTCTTATGTAGTTTTTCTATTTAACTTTATTTATTATTTATTTATTAAAATTAATCATATAAAGCATATGGATTTGGTGGATTTAATTTTCGGGTGAACCATCTCTTCAAAAGGACACTCTTAAAGACTCATGTGTACGCATCATAGCTACTTCTACGTCATAAAGCAAAGTTAAATGTTACTGTAGATGCTTTAAACCAGGCAGTTTCAATGGTGACGCTTTGCATCTGTCTCATAATTGTTCAGGAAATGCTCTTACCTGCTGATTTCGACTTGATCTCTTTGCGGTAATTGGCACATATCCTGTTGTAATGGGTGCAGATGTGGTGTAAACACCAGGCAGCGAGTTGATTAGCATTATGGAACTGTCATCAAAACAAGAGAATAAAAAACAAGACGTTAACGTTTGTATGTATTTAGTCTAAATATTGGAATATGATCACTGTAAACAAAGGCTGCCATCTTGTATTCTGAAATGATATATTGTATTTCACTATGAATTCTCACAGTTACTGTCAAATCTTTAAAGGTTGTTGTACAGTAGGCTCAAAGGAAGATGAAATGGCACCAACATATAGTGACTTGCAACACTCATGGTTGCTTCAAGAAAACCAAAACTGCAAGTTTATTGTATGTAGCTTTGTATGAAAGCATCATATAAATGGCATATTCTAATTACAGTCATACAGATTACCAGATATTTACAGATAGTGATATTGCTGCTGTATTATTCCTCAGTAAAGTCATGGCTAATTTTATTGTAGATACACTGGATGTTTACAGAAAACATCCTGTGTTTCTGAATGCTGTTAAATTACAGTTTAAAGGGGTCATATGATGCGATTTCAAGTTTTCCTTTCTCTTTGGAGTGTTACAGCGTTCGGAATAGATAATCCCCTAAAGTTCAAAGACTAAAGTCTCAAACCCAAAAAGATATTCTTTATCAAAGTTAAGACTGGTCCACGCCCCCCTAAAACGCCTCGTTTAAACACGCTCCCACATGTCTACGTCACTGTGTGGGAAGATTTGCATAATGCCGCCTAAATGTTCACGCAAAGAAAGATGGCGTAACGTTATTGTTGCTGCCACCGCCATGTCGTGAAGACGCTGTGTGTTTCGTTGCGAAAGCGAAAATACTTTGTTTGGTCTTCCAAAAGAGGACACGACTATAAATCAGTGGTTAAGTTGTATTTACAACCCTGTTCCAGAACAGTTCAACCCAAATAATCAGATGTGTGCAACGCATTTATGGAGGACTGTTTCCTTATCCTGGGAGAGTAGACTACAATGCCCGGCTGTTCTGACTCACAGACGGTAAGTACGTTTTCATATTTAAAGAATTTGCCACTGACGATTCAAACTCGAGTTTTGAGCAGTGTAGAATAGCACTTGTTGTTTGTCATTTCTCCGATCACAAATGCAGACATGGTTTTGTTTACACGGTGTGATGCAACGTGTAAAAAGACAGTATATTTCATTATAATCTGTAATTATGTCCCCCACTGGATGCAACAAATGCCTAATTTAGAATGGGTTTTATTGTTTTTGTCTCATCGCGCCGGGACACAGCATCACATTCACAGTATGGTAAGGGACGTAACATTTCCGTCACACTCTTGAGGTATTCGGCCAATCACATCGCACTGGATAGTTGGCCAATCAGAGAACACCTCGCTTTTTCAGACCGATGATTTTTGTAAAAATCGACGCGTTTCAAAAAGGAGGAGAAGCAATAATGTACATAATGTACAGTATGTGGAAAATAAGTTTTTTGGAACCTTAAACCACATAAACACATTTCATTACACCAAATACACAAAATAATGTTATTTTTAGCAACATCATATGACCCCTTTAAAATCATTTGACCTGGTCTCTGTGTTGATTTACATTACTCTGTTTGCAACTAATGTTGCCAGTCATTTCTTTAAGTGTATGTTTTGATAAAAATTATATTTACTAGAGCTAGGAAAAATAACACGCACACACAAAATCTTGCGATTATTTATCTAATTAATATGTAATGATGAAAATTTAAATATCTGTTGCAATATCTATTTTTATTTCATGAGGCTACACTAATGTTTTTAGCATGAACATCTACCAATTGCATGCCCGCCTTGTCCTGCAAAACACGGCGTTCTCAGGTACCAATCCCAAATAAAAGGCTATAATTACTAATTTTATCATCAGTTGTCAGAGTTGAAAATAAAAGTTTAATAGATAATTTAATATATTGAAATATATTTCCTTTATGCTGATTAAAATTGATTTCATTTATTTGAAAAATCTCCTTTACAAGCACGACCTGGCCAAGAGGGCAGCAACAAATAACATAAATATACAAAATATTACAACATCAAACACAATACAACACATGAATCATGAATCACAACAACAAGTTACCAGGGGAATAAAGTACAGAATCTGTTAAAAGTACCTTAATGAAAGTATGCTTAAAATTAAGTTGTTTCATATTAATTTGTAGATTATTCCAAGCAACAGAAGCATTCTATTTAGCTCGGTTTGGTCCCAAGGAATATTAAGATATAACATGCATTTGTATTGTATTGTACTGTATTTTTCTAATTTAATTTGCGTATTTAGAACAGATATTTACGATAACAAGTTTTAACGTTAGGGGCGATTAATCGCCACTCACCAAATTAAACCTACGTGATTAATTGGCACTAATATTTATTTATATTACATTATTAGCACTAATATTTACATTTACACATTTATGACACTTTTATCCACAATCAATTATCCACTTTAATAACTAAAGACAGATTTACCTGAGCAAGCTCTAGATAGGTGAGTACCTCTCCATCAATTTCCTGTCCATCTTTAGATGCTTTTACTAACTCGCTCACAGCGTATTGCTCTGAGGAGAGAAAACATCTGTTAAACAGAAGGCACATTTAGATGAGCTGAAAAAAATTGATTTAGAAACCATTTTCACTCAGAAATTGTTAGTAAATTTCACAAAGATTACAAGACCAGCAAGAACGCCGATTACACATTGACATTTTGAAGTAGAAAGACTGAAATAGAATTTTCTAGTTTTATTTACTCCAAACTTCAAAAGAAATTCAAGTTATTTGCACTCTCTACTCTTGCAGATTGTAAATAAACTGATACTTATAAACTTTTTCCTCTGGGGCGGCGCAGGCTACACAAAACCTGAGGTAAATAGCTGCATCTGGAGTCACAGATAAATTTCAGCCTGTCACCACCACGTCATTAGATGACGTCCGCCGGACAGATTGTAGTGTGTGCCACACAAAGCTCCGCCGAGACGTTCTCTTTTATTTGGCACCTTGACATCGCTCGTTGCTAAGCAACACAGAATGAAAGGGATAAAAAGCCTGTTTGCTTTAGATCCGAGGTGGCCGAGCATCTCTGCCCTGTGCTTGAGGAACGCGTGTGTTGTTTTGTGTGTCATTCGGAGTGTGTGGCAGAGAGCTCACCTGTCAGGGCGATGAGCCGTGGAAGGCACAGTCTGTTGGCCAGGGCGATTAGCTCCATTGGGTCCAGGTCTGCCATGGGCGACAGCTGATTGGTGTAGAGATACTCCAGCACTGCCTGCATACATACCCTGCTGGTGTTGGGGAATGAGACCTGGCAACACACATGTACGCACGTCATTATTCTTCAGACAATCAATTTTGTCAATTCCATCTGGTGCCGCTAAGTCAACGTGAAATAGCCTTTACAAGCCATTTACTTCTGAAATGTGACGATTCTGAGGGAAATAGGAAATCGTTGGGATAAAATGTAGAACAAGATTTGACTTTGTTCTTCGGGGATTGATTTCATAGACGACAGGTTGTTGGAGAGGTTGAAAAATAAGAGGACTGGGAGATCTATCAACAAAGAAAGTCGGTTAAGAAGCAAGTTATAAGTTGCACAAAACTTGTTGTAACCTGCAGATGTTACCCCAAAGATTTGTTTTTGCTCAGTCTAAACCAATGTGTCAGGTTGATTTAGTCAAACTACTATACATAACAGTTTGACCTCAATAATACCAGTTTTATTACTATTACCGGTCAAAGTTGCAAAGATTTTTTTTATTTTATTATATATACTACTAATAAACATTATTATTATA
This sequence comes from Sinocyclocheilus anophthalmus, assembly GCA_018155175.1. Lineage (NCBI taxonomy): Eukaryota > Metazoa > Chordata > Actinopteri > Cypriniformes > Cyprinidae > Sinocyclocheilus > Sinocyclocheilus anophthalmus. The sequence goes on along the minus strand of JADLZN010000884.1, from coordinate 258,339 downwards.
ATATTTTTAAAAAGCCCGCTTCATCTCCAGGCTGCTGATAAAAAAAATTTAGAGAAAACATTAAGCGACAAATAAGACATTTAAAATGTTATAAAATAATTGTATTTCAAATAAATGCTGTTCACTTAACTTTCTATTCATAAAAGAATTCTGAAAAAAAAATATATCATGGTTTCTACATAAATATTATGCAGGAAAGACTGTTTTCAGCATTGATTATAATAAGAACCTTTATTAATATTTTGTCACCAAATCAGCATATTAAAATGATTTCTGAAGGATCATGTGACCCTGAAGACTGGAGTAATGGCTTAAAATTTATATTTAAATCGAAAATAATTTTAAATTCTAATGATTTTTCACAACATAACTGTTTTTTTTAATGTATTTTTAATCTTGGTAAACTTGGTGACTTTTCAAAATCATTAAAATATTGTATAAAATAACAAATATTGTGTATAATATTGTTGTTATTACATTTTCTTTTTTATAGAGATTTACTGAATTTCTTTTTTAGGGAGTTCTTTTATTTAAAATGGTTTAGTTATTTTTAAATGAAAAATTACACATACAAACCTTTTTTGTAATAACATGCACGGATGATTACATGTTGACTTTCATAGGATTTATAGGTGATTACTAAAGAAGTGTAAAACTCAAATTATTAATCATTATATATTTTAATTCAGCCATTATATATATTGTGTATTTAACAGACTCTGGTCAGAGCTCTAGAGAGGAGACTATTTGGTCTTTAATCTCTATGAAACTGATGGCCGGCTCACCAGCAGTCCAGCATTACTAAGCACATTTGGGCAGCTCACGCAGATAGATGCTGCTACGTAACTCATTACATAATACTCTTCAAGGGCAAGCACGGTAGATTGCTGTGTTTTGCCTGGGTAGTCTAACCACTCCAAAAGAGAGTGCAAGGAAAAAGAGGCATGCTCTCACGGATTTCAGCAAGCACTGTGGACTTAAGTCTGAAAGTAGGACGCTGTCTAAAATATATCTGTCCCAATTGTTACGCTGGCATGAAATGTCAGAGCACTAAGGCAAAAAAGAAAAAACAAAAACGGCCATCATGTATTGAGTCCCTGGTGCAAAGATTAACCGTAGAGGGAAACAGATCACTGTCTCTGAATGACGTCTGCTTTTCCTCTTTAGGGAGGAAACTCGGTCTGCTTTATTCCACCTGTTAAGGAGGAAATTAATGAACAGTGCCACAGATGAAAGCATCTATTTGGACAGTGGAAACAGGATTAAGTGTGCATGTGGCAGCTGTGGAATGAGCAAAAAGCATAATGTTTGCTTCAAACAGAAGGAAGTATCTGTATCGATTCTGCATCTCAGCTCATCAATTATGAATTATGCATGTAAATGGCTATAAATGGAAAAGTATGAGGCTAACTGTACTATAAGTTTATTATTTATACATTATAAAAATGATTACAAAGACAAAAATATGTTTTTAAATATTGAAAAAATGACTTGTGGAAACTAAATGTAATACTGAAACAAAATAAAAATGAAAGCAGTTTCCCAAATTCCCAAATAAAGTCCTGAATGAACAATTACTACAGCTAAACTGAAATAAAAAATCAATGCAAAATAAAAAACAAATGAATCACCATGCACTCCAAAAAGGTCATGAGAACTGACAGATCATTCATCACTGCAGAAATAGATTTTCAAAACGTCACTTAGAGACACCAGGATGAGACTATTTTAGTTATTCAAGAATTTGTTGACAAGCCAGTGTCTGTAAAATGTGTCAGTGCGCATCTATTTGAGTATGTAAGCGCATGTAAATGTCTGAGCGGTGTGACCTTGTACCATCTGCTTGAGAACTGGCAGACTCATTAATGCTTAGGACGAAATAAAGATGTTCTGTAGACTTGTCAGTGCCCTAACTAGAGCTCATTAAACATTGTTTTCACACTCACCTCATCATTTGCACTCTCCATGAAAGAGCCCCCAAATAAGGCAGCCATCCAGTCACAGCTAGAGATCAGCAGTGGTTTGTGGGCGTTAATGGTGCCATCATCCAACCTGAACACCACATCTGCAAAGAGAGTCCAAAACTGATGAGAAACTGTATTTTACAAAGATATCATTCAACTAGAATAAGCATGTTTCAGGAGGATGTTGCAGCAAATAAGACTTAGTTTCTTTCTCATTCAGAGTTAAAACAAACACATCTTGGTTCCTCAATACCTGTGAAGTTATTCTTGGCGAGACACTCTTTGATTCGGTTGGCCTTTCTCACATGGAACGCTTTTGTGATCTCTTGATTCATGAAGCCCTCATTGTTCATGATGTTCTCCACCATCATCCTAAGATCAAACACTTCTAGGATCTCTGCGATCTGGGCGATCTTCATCAGGTCCTTCTCCTTCTCATCCAGCTCACCAGTGTAGAGGAAGCGTAGGACAGCACTGAATGGTCCATGGTGGATGGAATGATCCATCTTGACGACAGTCATAAGAGCTGGTGCACCTGTGACTGGATTGATCACGTTCTCCTTGTGGATGCTCTGGAAGGCCTTGCTCCAAGAGGCCAGAGACAGTTTGGTGCGCCGGTGCATCCCACTGAAACTCATCATCTTGAGGGTTCCGTCACTCTTGGATGCCCTGAGCGAGCAAGGTGAAAGATTGGGGAGAACGGTGATGTCCTCTTCCGTGTCCAGGCTTAGTGTGCGCATCAGTTGATCCCGCCCGTGACGCTCAGTTACCACCAAGCACTGGGACTCATCTGAGAAGTCCATATGAAAGAGGTCGAAGAATTTGGAGGATGAGGTAGACAGGTAGATCCTGTGGGCAAACAAGTGGATGTGTTCCTGAATGATGAACATAACATCAGCACACAGGGGGCTCTCAAGAAGCTGCTTCGGGCCATCCCGGTTTTTGTTTGGGCACTCAGGGATCTTAATAAGTGGTGGAGGGGCTTTGGGTGGCAAAAATGGTGCCTGCAACAGTGGCTTTTGGACCTTCCTCAGGTGGGACTTCCAGAATTGTAGGTGGCGTCTGGTAATGAGGGCTGCTCGGATGGCATTATCAAAGATATCTTTGATGCCAAACTGATCGAAAACGCTTGTCTCGTAGTATGGGATGCCAAGCTCTTTGGCGACCTCCCTTCCACTCTCTGGAGGCAAAATATCTCCGGGTTTAATGGGCCTGTGAGAGACAAATAAATACAGCGGTAATATGACAGCGCTCCTGGCAAGAGCATATGCAAATTCCTGAGAAGTTGTTGCAGGGGAATTGTCAAGGAATATCCAAGTTCCAACTTATTGGATTCAGAAGAACAGGGGCTTTAGTTAACAGTACCTTGATAATGGTCGCCTAGCTCGATTGACTGCCTCCAGGTCAGCGTAGCGCAAGTCCAGCTGGCAACCAACCAAAATGACAGGTGTGCGAGGACAGAAGTGCTTGATCTCAAGGTACCACATGGTTTTAACATGGTGTAGGGAGTTGGGGTTGGCGATGGAAAAGCAGAGAACCACGACGTCAGACCTTCGAAAGTAAAAGTAGAGAAGTAAATCGAGTAACCATTCAATGAAAACTCATCTGTTTAACAACACAGGGCAAGACACCACGTAACACGCATGCTAACGGGATTTTAAGCCAAGAGTGTCGAATGTGACAGGTGCCAAGCGGTATCCATAGCAAAACCACAGTCCTTCAGTGTTTGGTGGACATGCAAAACCTGCAATCTCAATGCCAGCCTGACATTGACCCGTTGACAGCATGGAAAAGATTGCCTGTAGTTTACACAAGTCTTATGACGGAGACCACAAACTCCTTCGGCAATGCTTTTTTGTTTGGCTGCCTCTGTGAGGACTGGAACAAACATGATCAACAAAACAGACGAAACAAAAGCACAAAAAGGATGACATGCAGACATTCTGGAGCACTGCTGGCATACCTTCCTGTAGCAAGATTAGTACAAAGTCTATCCTGGGGAGGGGGGCAACACCTGTCACCACACGAGTAAGTGAATAATGTACAATCACCCGTTTGCCATCGTCCACTAAAGGAATCGTGCATTTCTTGCTGACTGGGCAAGCAAAGGTCTCAGCTACCACACCACACAGTTGGCAATGCAGAGAATTATGGAGATGCTAGCAGGCTTGAGGACTTACAGTGTCTCTCTTATGTTTCACGGGCTTGCATAAATATCATAGGAGCCCTAAAAACAAAAAGAGGCACAGAACAATGCTACATAATAATTGCCTTTGTAGTCAACAACAGTTCAGGGAAATCTATCTGAAGGAGAGCAACATTACAGCCAGAGTCTATAATGACAATATAAGTCCAAAGGGACAGTAAACCAGAGTTTGATATTAAACAGCTTTTAAAGTTAAAGATATGCTTTGATATGGCACTGCATTGTCCCAATAATTGCTAGGCTAAAGCCTATCCTGTCCTCGGTAATGGTTTGCTGAAAACTAAAAATCTCTGGTCAAAATGGGGCTCTTGGCAGATCACCCAGCTCTAGAGAAAAGCCTGTTTGATGTTAAGCCAGAATCAATGCACTTCTGGTAAAACATGTAGCATTTATTTGAGCTTCAGAATCTCTTGGAGAGCCAGCGTGGTTGCAATTGCCCTCTCAATAACTCAACAATACATCCCCCAACCTGAATAAATGAGAGCAAATCAGCATATAAACAGCAATTATCTTTATTAACCTTGCATCAATCCAGGGAGTAGAACACTCAACATGTCATTAATTAGCAATTAAACAAAACACACTATCAGAAGGAGTCATTTGTAAAATTGCTACATACATGCAAAAAAGTCTTTGTCTCCATTAGGTAAACTCACATAAACTGATTGCAGCGAAAGTTGTATTTTCTCAACGTCAACAATGTCAGCTAATCACCCAGATTTATGACTTCTGTTTTGCGGAGCTGGTTCTTCTCATTCATCACTAAATGAACCAGTCACTCTCAGCAAGGGCTGGGAGATATGTGAGTATGTTTAAGTGATAGAGATGTTGCTATTGTGTTTCTATTAGTGGGCAGGACTGCGGACTGCTTTAAGTGTAAAAATATGCGTTCTACTTTCCCAAACAAGCCAAGATGACGAATGGCTTCTTAATCAGGAGTGTTTGTTAGGACACTTCAAGCAGAGTAGTTGCATATTTGGTTTGGCTATTTGACTGTAAACTCTGGATGAGACACTCTTAGCCTATGCTCATAAAGCAGAAAACACACTTCTTACTCTTCTATTTGGTAAGTACAGGTTCAGAGAGGCACAGTACCGTTGGAATCTCATTCCTGTAAACTTATGGGTTACTTCTAAGGGCAATAGAGTACACCAGTCACACATCGAAGCCCTGAGTAAGGCGCCTAGCGAACATTTAGAGATAATTCTTTGAGTCCGAGCCAAGCTTTATGACTCCAGACCCCAGTGCACTGGTTTTATTTTTAAGATGCAATAAAGCAGGGAGGACTAAAAATATAATTCTACTGAACAAGACTGACCCAAAGTCAAGGAGCAAGGCATGCTTTCCAGATAAGTCAGGTGTATCTGATTGAAATAGTCTAGTGCATCTGGATTGGGACTGGTCTAGCGCTAAATCACAAAATATTCTCTCACGTAGGGTAAATATGCAGACAACCCTTAAAGGGATGAACTATCCCTTTAAGTTCTTAAGGTTTCTAAAATCTCCTTTCAGACTGTCAGAGGGAAGAATTAGGTCATACTTATGCTGTTAAACACCATCTGTTAAACAACTCCAAAAGGACACTGCAGGAATATAATTTCTTCTAACAGGGATTCTTGAAGTGTGTCACATTCCCCTCCCTAGCTAGTGCGAATCCTGAACATGAATTTGGGTGCTAACAATCCATTAAGCATTGGAACACTGATGACTAAATTACCTTCGACATGACAAAAAACATTGCTTTATTACAAGCCATGAGCAATATTCTGCTGATATTATTTCTGGCCACATTAAGTAAATAAAATCATCAGCTGATGCTCTTTTTTATGGTGCATTCTGGGAATTTTTAGGGAGTAAATGTTTCAGTGCACTTTAATGAATTTAATTCACTAGACAGTGCACTACTAGTGAAGTAGGGAGTGAATTAAGACAGCCTAGGTTTTTAACATTATAAATCAAGATGTATCTACCATCAATTCCTAAAAATAAAAAAGTGAATTGGGTTTGACATATTATGCATGACTGATAACACCAAGCAAACTCTTTCTGTAAAACTGGCCAGTAATTGTCTTATTAACAGAAAAACAGAAAATGACCTTGAATGAAGTAGCAAAAATACGAACATGAATGCTGCATGCTATGCATTCTAAATGTCTTGTAAATACATCTGTGAACATAACATAATTGATGTTAATTATGTTACCGCCAGTACAAACCAAAATGAGAATATTTAGTTTATCCTGCACTGAAAATGTCAGAAAAGAAAGCATAAAAGCAGTGAGTGTGTGATGAATGCAAAGAAAGACCTCATTAACTAAGTGCTTGACACAAAATGGCCATGAGTTAACATAACAGTGTTCAGCTGTCATGTTCGACCAGCATTCAGTTGCAAATAGCTCAGTGTCTGATGTCAGAGCGAATGATGAAAGCATCTGATGGCAGGATGCTTCCTCTCTTTCTGTTCAGTAAAGTGGTGGCATTTGTGAACTGAAGAAGCAATTAAGATTTTCTCTGGTAATTTGTTATAAGATATTATCCAGAGAGTACTGTGCAATTTTCTCATGCATGCCCTTATATTTATGTTATTTTCAGCATCGTAGTTTAATTTGAGTCACACTGATTGCCATACTAAATAAATTAATATAATGCACCCTAATGCAATTAATTTAATTTGAAAAGGAATTAAAGGCATAGTTCACCCCAAAAAAATTTAATTAAATAAATTAATTTTTTGAGGAACACAAAAGAAGATGTTTAGAATAATATTCACACTCCTCTTTTCTATACAATGTAAGTGAATGGTGACCAACAAAAGTATCATAAAAATCAATACAACTTATGTGCTTTAAGTCTTTTGAAGTCATACATTAGCTTTGCAAATGTACATATTAAAATTAGTCGTGTTTGGTCATGTGACACACAAGAAAGGTCTGTGTACTTTGTGTTCAATAGTGTGTTTTTTTTTTAAATACTGAAAGCAGAAAAATTTGACTAAACGCTACATTTTTCATTAATCATTTTTTTTGAAAAACAAGGATTCAACTTGAAAATGTATAAACAGCTTGAATTTTCAATATATTATTACTGAATGTTTGGTGACAGTTATTCTGTTGCACAGAACTGAAAAATAACTGATGTTGGTACGAATTGATCTTTGGTTGACCTATCAGTAAAAAGGGACATTTTATTGTGGCCCACATTTGAAAAATTAACTGAAATTAAATATTCAAGTTATTTATCCATTTTCTACCCTTGAATGGAAAAATGAAAATCAATCAATCTTCTTTGTTATCAAAAAGGACATTTTCACAATTTTAGGCTTTCAATTTTAAATAAAAAATTAATAAACGCAACGTACATGGACTATACAAGGACATACACGGACCAAGAAGCATTACGTTTAAAAACAATATATTTGATATTGATTTTCTGAGCGATTTAATTGTATTGTATGACTTTTTTGAGACTTGGATTGCATTTTGCCTTTTTAGCTTAGTCACCTCTGATCACCATTTACTTCCATTATATGGAAAAGAGCAGCTTGAACATTCTGCTTTACACTTTTCTTTTCGAGTTCCCTGGAAGAAAGTCCTACGGGTTTGGAATGACAAGAGGGTGAATTAATAACCAAATGTAAATTTTTGCGGAAACTATTGTTTTAAGCTAGCCCCACTATTACACAGAAATTGCAAATCAAACAGAATCTGTTCGTACCTCCCGTAGGCGAAGCGTCTGTCTTTGTGATGGTCTCCAAAGGTGTCCCATAGCCGGAGGGACACGCTTACGTCATCCACAACGTCTCTGGAACGTTCTAAGACCTGTGAGGAGTCATAGTATTAATTCGGCTTTTAAAGCAGCACCTCTGCCCCGGAGCAAAGAAGACCACAGGCATATTTGATCTTTTTCTGTAATCTGTTTCCCTTCCGTCGGCTGAAATTTAAATGAATCCTGACGGAAACAAATCTGGGTATCATGCACTCATTATCTCCAGCCTTGCGTCTGACGTAATGCCATGATAACGGCAAGTTAAGTTTAATTGAGGGAAGATTTACCTCTTGACAGACTCTGTACTGGTCGATGGCCCAGACGGTGGGTACATGGGTAGCCAACAGCTGGTACTGGGTCAGGGTAGTGTTGCAGGCCCGGGCACAAATAAGGCGAGTCTTCCCCACAGCATTGTCTCCAACAACAACACACTTGATGGTCTCTACGTTGGGTCTTTCGTAGTCCATTTTTAACTTGAGTACCCTACGACAAAAATAATTATTGTACGAGAATTCATAACGGCGCACATACATACTGACCAAAGAAGGGATTTAATTTCAGGTCTATTAAATCAGAAGCTGCACAGAGCATTGACCTTGCTGTGGGTCAATGAAACCTCAATATAATACAGGACTTCTTGTTTTCACATTCCTAAAATAGTTGCCCTATATTATAGCCACATCTTGTTCCTGCTGAGCTGGACAAAACCCAACCCATATGACTTTCTTATCAGATGCAGTGTGTATGACCGCAAAAAAAAAAAAAAATTGTTTCAATGTTGTTATATGTGTAATAACAGCTCTGGCTGTTAACTTGGCATCGAATGTAATCATAGAATAATAACACTAACAGTAAACGTCATCCATGTGATTTTATTACTTAATATTAAAATCATAAAATTATTTTTCACGTCTTAACTCCAAGGGAACATTTTATTACATAATACAATATTAAATTACGGATATGGCCTTTAATGACTCCAATTAGTGAAACAACTGGAGAGACGCAAATAAAGGGCATTATGCAAAATGCAGCATCATCTCTAGTTCTGTCAGGACCACTATCGTCAAAGATGATTGACAATTAGCATACAGTTTGGATTGGCGGTATGGTTCTGTTCTGGGCAAGAACTCCCTGCACCTCCATGCAGCCTAGCATGGATGAGAGCAGCGATAACCCCCCCAGGGTAAACAGAACAGAACTAACATAAATGTATTGCAGATATTGTTCAAGTTCAATCATTTTATGTACACATTTTAGAATTAGTCTGATTCAAGGAGAATCAGAAGGCTGAATCCTGACTGACAGAGGAGGAGCTGGGGATGGAGGAGGGTAATTAGCAATTGAGCAATGCGAAAACTGCTGATAATACTGAGGGACCTTATATATGAATGCTTAGATAGGTGTCGTATTCCCATAGGTAGATGGGGATCAGCTGAAGGTCAGCTGATGTGAGCTTGACTAACGTGACCTGCCAGAACTAATGCTACGCTTGATTTTTCACCTTCACACCTTCAATACATCTTCAGCTGGATCTTTTTTTAAAGGTGAGGTGTAAAAAATTCACTGAAAAATCATCTTAATACACGCTAAGACTTACATTTCTAAACCTAAAAATTCAGTTTCAACATGATGTTAATCAGCATGTATGTCAGCTATATGTAAACTTATGGTTTAAACACTAGAGTAAGGCATCCATTCATGCACCTCGATTCATAACATCTCTAGACTCTAGGCACTCTATAACCAACACACAGTCTTATCCACTCATCTTTTATGTTACAATCTCTTCATATACAGTGCAATGACAGACTAATTGGCATTTTTAGGATCTGTTCCAATGTAATTTAAAGTCTAGGACATTGTAATCAAATAATGAATTTTAGCTGGAATCTGTTCAAATACTGAGCAACACATGCACACACACACACACAAAACTCACTAAAATTGGAAACTTAATTGCTGTCTTAAATGATTTAAACCAAAGTGGTGCCAAGGTTGAGTGCACTTTTTCCAGCCACTTCCAATTACAGATGAATTCAAGTCGAAACAAAGTGGAAACTCATAAAATCAAGTAGAAATGGACAAGGTAAATGTACTTTAAGAAACAAAGATAGGCTATGTCATAACAATGATTTTTATTTAGAGCACATCAATCTGGAGTGTCTGTTGCACTGAAGTTTGAACTCACACTTAAATCAGAGATATGACAGTGCATAAGTCATGTAAACATAGCCTACACATTTATGCATGCATGCAATACATTATTTCTAGCTCATCTGACCCAAGGTTGATTCTTCTAATTCTCTACATAAGAGTGATTGTTATTATATTATTATTATTATTATTATTACTATTATTAAGGGGTCAATGATGCGATTTCAAGTTTTCCTTTCTCTGTGCGAGTGGTACAAGCTGATTGTGCATAGATAAGATCCCTGAAGTTGCAAGACTAAAGTCTCAATCCAAAGAGATATTTTCTTTATCAAAGGTAAGACTCTGCCACGCCCCCCTAAAAAAAGACTCGTTCTAACACGCCCCCACATACAGTATCTACGTCACTATGTGGAAATATTTGCATAATGGCAATTTCCAAATGTGCATGCAAAGAAAGAAGGCGTGGTTTCAGTAACTGCAGTTAGTGTTGAAGCAGTCATGTCAGTGAGACGCTGTGTGTTTCTAGGCGAAGCAAAAGCACTTTATTTGGCCTTCAGAAACTAGATGCATTTAGGAATCTTTAAGATTACTTACAACAGAACAGCAATGCATTTTATGGACGACCGTTTCGTGAACCTAGGAGAGGAGGTAATTCTGACTTTGCTATGACAATCTGGCGCTTCTGAATCAGCTACTGTTTTGTTATTAGTTTAAGTATTTGCTATTGACTTCAAATGCGGAGTCTTGCGCATCATGTGTGTGTGTGAGAGAGAGAGAGAGAGGGGGTCACATCACAGTGGAGTCAGCTGTCTTAACCGGGGCTTGTGTACTGCAAACACATACCAAATTCATCACTGTGTCTGTCACGAGACCCCTTTTGGGCTCTGTCTTTACATTTATTTTGAAAGATGAAGCTCGCGATTATGGTAAGGGGCGTTACATTTCCGACGAGTGCTTGCGGTGCTCGGCCAATCACAATGCACTGGGTCAGCTGGCCAATCAGAGCAGACTGTGCTTGTCGGAAGGAGGGACTTTGTAGAAAACGAAGCGTTTGAGAGAGGCGGGGCATAGAGGACCTACAATAATGTACAGTATTTGAAAAAAAAAATTGTTTTTTGAACATTAAAGCATGTCAACATATTCTGTTACACCAAATACACAAAATAATGATCTTTAAAAAAAGCATCATATGACCCCTTTAATATAAATAAAACCAGTTCATTTAGATGCTCCCACAAGAAGCAGAATTATGGGTCAAATATTTTCAAAGCAATGTTTTTTTTTTCGTTTTTTTTTATCACATATGTAATGCATAGAGAATACTAACATTACCCAACGATTTGTAATTTTGTGAAATAATTTTATAATAAACCAAACATTACACAAATTGTATAAAAAACGACACATCGTTGTCTCTTTGTAAGAAGTTGATCAACTGTCCTACGAGGTTGCATGATGAATTACATAAGGACACCACCCTGCAAACAAAAACCATCACACTCAGACACAAGCATACGTACCGTGTCTTTGTGATGCGTGTGTTTATTGTTGTCAGAAGTCAATTCAGTAGCCTATACAGTGACTGCAGCTTGCTGATGAAAGAACAAACGCTCGTCGCTAGCTGGGCAAATGCTGCAAAACCATCTCCTAAGCGCCACTACGTCCCCGTCTGTGAGCAAAAACAAAGTTAATTCCTATATATCTGCAAGCGTACAGACTGCTAAATGTGCGGGTAGCCTATAGTGTGTCCTTCCCGATCGCGAGGCTCTTTGAGAGAATCATCATCTGTCGCGAGTCAGATGCGGCTTCCATTGTGACGTCATAGCGCCGGTGCTATTAATAGCGCGCGCGTACGATTTCATTCAGGAAAACAAGGTGCCTCATATGTGCTGCTGTGAGCCGAGCATCAGCCAGCTTCTTGGACGCTTATTTTCAGTGAAACCCAAAGCGAAACGCGATCATTTAAAATAAGACAGGTCTTAAAATATAATTACTCCTTTGACTTGACATGTGACCGCATAAGTGACAGTCACTGTCTAGGCTGTCAGCCATCTGGCTAATCTAATTCTGTATAAGCAGTGTTGGGGGTAGTAACTCATTACAAGTAACGCGAGTTACGTAATCAGATTACTTTTTTCAAGTAACTAGTAAAGTAACGCATTACTTTTTAATGTACAATATAATATATGAGTTACTTTTTCAAATAAGTAACGCAAGTTACCTTTTTTTATTTTTTACAATTTATTGATCGACAGCTCTCCTGTCCCCATGTTGAGAGAAATCAGATGTTACTGTAGTTCAAAATAAATATGAATATGCATTAATTCATCTCACTCACAAAAAAAAACACAGATTCAGTATTCCTCAAAATGAATAAAAATAATGCAACTCAGAATATGCGATAATTAAATGTTAAACAACACAAATATTCTTTATGTATTTAATCCCATTCTATTAACCAATGTCTTTGCTTCTGACCTTCGATTATCCAGTTTAACCGTAATAATAAGCACAGATTACTCTAGACAAACATTTGTGTGAAAGTGCTGAAGTGTGTTGAAATGTCTTCTTCTGCATTCTACTGTACGGACGTAAATTTACTTTCCCTTCAGCCTGAGGCTTATTCTTTTCACTTTTGGTGTGAAAAGGCTTTTATATTTGCCAAAAATAGAACTTTTTTATTTTAAAAACAAACAAGCAAGCCCTGTCCAGATTTAAAAAGTAACGCAAAAGTAACCTAACGCATTACTTTCCATAAAAAGTAACTAAGTAACGTAATTACTTACTTTTTTATGGAGTAACGCAATATTGTAATGCATTACTTTTAAAAGTAACTTTCCCCAACACTGTGTATACCAAGACACTGATGCTGCAAATTTCGAAATGTATATGAATTTATGTTACGAGCACAGTCAGATGTGCACACTTCATTTCCTTACACCCTGATTAGATGCTAAATGACTGACATCTCTGTGGTCTACTACATCATTTTAATCCAAATAAGTAGATTACCATCGACTCATTTCCGATATTATCTTCTGCATATATAGGATGAGCAAAAACCTGAACGGCCGATTAGTTCTGTTTCATAACAGCATAGACCCAGGGTACATCAAAATAGACCAGACCTGTGAATCCAGTAGAAGAACAGACTGCCCTAATTCTAGCAATTTCCTAGTCTTTTTACTTGCTCTGAGAAACACAGCTCAAATTATGAATGAAACCAGGGCGGCGGAGCCAGACGCACATCAAGAGATACTTCAGGGCCCCGTCTCATGCCTATAAGCCCAGAGGATGTTTTTGAATCATGCATGAAGTGTGTGATGTAGATATATTTATAACTGCTAGGAGCCTGATCCCTTGGTTTGCTGGAGACAGTAAATGAATGAAGGCAAAGTTGAGTGGGACACATCCTGTAAACAGGATTATTCAGCTTCCGTCCTGGGATGTCTTAGCATGCCTGCTTGTCAAGTAGGTGATATCATGTGGAGCATAACATATAAGTGAAATTTTCCAATTTGTAATCCTTTGAATTAATTTGAACGGTTCATATAAAATTCCTGCTATGACCCAGCTATCAGACTCATATTTTCACATTTTTCTGTGCATAACCAATGATACGTCACAATTGGTTTAAACGTTTTAAATGAAGGTTCTAAAACTGCACATTATTTCCACGTCATATCAAGCATCACAAATAAATCACTGTGCATTTCTTCAGTAATCTGCCATCTCAATACAATTGCAAATACCAATATTATGATAATTTACTTTGTGCTTCATAAGACAAAAATTCATTTTACATTTAAATTTGGTGCTACGTGACAAAGCGGGGCCTTTTTCTATATCCTGATCCTGTGGTTAATCAAGATAGCCAGGACTAGTGATGTGGGAATCCTTTTAATCTACTAAAGCCGTTGATGTGCAGACAGAGTTGGCAGGTGAGTGTGCTAATCAGTCTTTAGCCAGTGGCACAATTAGATGCCTGTGTTCATGGCTTCAGGAAGAAGGATCATTTTGAAAATAATTGCTCTGTGTGTGTGTGTGTGTGTGTGTGTGTGGTAGTCATTTATACTCATGTCAGTTCTGAGAGGTGGCCATGCATACAGTGGGCTCCAAAATTCTGGGATCATCATGCAGCGAAAAAGCTTCTTTTTGCATTCTTTTCAAATTTAATCCATTGTTTTAATTGTAATTTATACAATCAGCATAACAGTTTGAGTGTAGATTAAAAATGAATTGCAGATGTGAATGAATTTAAGATTTATAATATAAGATTCTCATTAAGATATTATGATTATTAGTATTATTATATCTCATAATGTTTTATTGTTTAGATATATTTTGTTTAATTGTGATTTTTATCTGGATGATCAGATTCACGGTTTTGCAGCTGTGGATTTCATGCATATAATATTTTACAATATGTTGGGTTTATTGAGTATTTTAAATAATTGTATTATATTCTCATTTATAAGACATAACACTTTGTATGACTTTAGGTGATGGTGTGTAAGTTTTATATTATATTATATATATTATATTATTATATTTCACTAGGTTGCTGATGTCATACATGAATATGATTGTCTTTCACCTCAATATGGAAGTATATTCATTTATTTCATTTACTCTCATGTATTATATTCTGATTTAATAATTTCATTCATTGTATTAATCATTATTCATTGCGTTATATAATTTATAATATATATAATAATTAGATAGATATATTATATTATATATATATATTATATATATATATATATATATGTATATATATATATAATATATGTGTGTGTCTGTGTATATTATTATGTATATATAAAGACACACAAATACAGCATATATTTTGAAAACATTTACATGTATTTACATGTATATATTTATATTAATATAATTTATACTAAATATAAATATATTTAATGTATAAACATAACATATTTTTCTTAAATATACATGCATGTGTGTGTATTTATTTACATAATAAATATACACAGTAAACATACATTATTTGGATGCGATTAGTTGCGATTAATCGTTTGACAGCAAGACATATATATATACTATATATATATATATATATTATATATAAAATATATATAACTAATATATAGATGGAATATATTGTATAAAAAATGAAAGTAAGATTTTGCTTATTATTCCCTTAGTTCTACATCGTCTCTTGTTTCTCGACTTTTCAGTCCTCGCAACCCTCGTGCATACCTCATACCGAGTCCATGCGAAAGTCAATGTTGAGTTACATGGAGTGTTGTTGTCCAAATTCATTCGAAAAACAGTAGGCGAAAAGTACCCGGATGACCTAGGCTACTACTTCCGCGCGGAATCGCATTTGATGGACACTTTACTATCCCATGAGGCCACGGGAGTGAGGCTTTATGAATGCCAGAGAAGCAACACAACTAAAGCAGGTAGGCTACGTCATGTGACAGTAACACCGTGAATTTCATTCATACTACTACTACCCATATTCATTCAAATTTTTTTTTACATTCGCGATTTTAAATTCAATTCGAATGTAGTAGGCCTACCTACGCGATTTTGGACGAGTTTTAAAACAAAGCAGTTTCAGCCAGTAGGGGGAGTAGGGGGAGCCAATGAGGGTTGTCATAGTGATGCGCTGTGTTTACTTCAGACACTGATGAGCTGCGACTGAGGAAAGCAACAATATTTGCTTGTCCTCTTGATAACTCAGGTATGTGTTCACAAAAGTGAAAATATAAGTCAATTTCCATGTCAAAACATTTAAGCTCACATTTGTTATATCTTTGTAGTCAAACTAATTGGGATGGGAAAAATAATCGAGATGAGTTTTTCACGGTTAGTTTGGTAGGGCGACAGTTGGTCTGTTTTATGATTCTATGATTCACCGATCTAAATGTAAATGGTAAAAGTACCTCAGAGTGTGATATTCTTACAAAAAAGACCCAGAAATTGTAAATATGTATATATTTAGGGAAATATATCTGTTTAACAAGAGTATGATAACTTGTGTAATGCGTGACCGTTACAATATGAATGATACTAGTATATTATCTGTGTGATGAGGAATGAGTTAAGCCCCGTTCACACCAAGAACGATAACTATAAAGATAAAGATATTAGCGTCCACACCAGCGAACGATATCATCTGTTTATTCTAAAGCGCACACGCGTCTACCGCTTTAAATTCTTGAGCTAGTTACAGCAGGATGGATTCTGATTGGCTGTCAGTGTTTTATCGTTCATCAGCTGGAAAAAATATAGTTTTGAAAGCGATCACAACGATATCGTTCCTCTGTATCGTTATAGTTGTGGTGTGAACTATGCTTTTTTTTTAATATTGAGAACGATTTTTAGAACTATATCTTTATCGTTATCTTTATAGTTATCGTGCTTGGTGTGAACGGGCCTTAAGACTGTGTTATTCATATTCTCATTTACATCCATTTATAGACATTCTCACTTTTAATATATTTAATTTATTTTATTCCCCTTACATTTTTAGTTTGCTGCTTTCAAAAATATCATTATATATATTTTGTTCCTGGTTATAATTGATCAGGGCCCTCGGCAACCGTGCGGTGTTGTGCCGAAATTCTGCACCCTGCAGATTATGAAACCCTAGTTGAAGTCGCTACTGATTGCCTATCCCAACCCCCACCCCTAATCCTAACCCCCCATTCCCCCACACTACTCCTAAATAACAAGATAGGGGTGCATAATTGGCAGGGTTGCCTAATCCAACCCCCACCCCTAATAATAACCCTCCCCACAACATACTCCTAAAACCTACAATACTCGGGGTGTGCATAATTGGCAGGGTTTGCCTAACCAAACCCCCACCCCTAATTCCTAACCCCCTCACCCTCCCCCAACCTACTCCTAAACTACCCAATACTAGGGGGGCATAATTGGCAGGGTTGCAAATTCGGCACTACACACCGGATCTCCGGAGTGCAGCGTTTGGATGTGGGAAAAAAATAACGCTAAATTTTTTTTTTTTTACTTGTTGATATCACGAGTCCATGAGTTTATGTGAGTTACTAATGGTATGAGAGGAGCACAGCTTTCACTCTCAACCAAACTAACATTACTAGCCAAACAGAATTTTTTGCTCTTATAAACACGAGACGCACATCGCAGCCCTGATGAATGGAGAAGCGCGACAAAAAGCTGCGAGGCGCAATGGTCAAAGATGTACATCTAGCGCATATATACATAGAATAACTAATTAAAAAGCAATGGAGCTTTGTAAACAGCTCAGAGTAATCATGTCATCTCCATAAGAACGATATGATTGGCAGAACAAATTTACCGGGATTTTTGAAAAGGTCCTGTTCACACATGATCTCTTAATGGTAACTTACCGGTAATTTACCAGTAAAGGCTGTGTGTGTGAAAGGAGCTAAACTCTTTCTCTGCGTATGCTTTGAATTTGAATTGCTTAACGTTCATCTGGGAAAACAGTGTGCATTATCTCACTAGATATGTAACGTAGATCATTTATAAACCTTTGCCAACACAGGAGAATACAACATATTTCTAAATATGCAATTTATTGTACATCGCGATTTCAAAATAAAAGTTTCTGAGTTGACATGTGGCCAATATAAAAAATTTAAAGGGGTCATATGATGCTATTTTAAGATCATTATTTTGTGTATTTGGTGTAACAGATTATGTTGGCATGCTTTAATGTTCAAAAAAACACCTTATTTTTCAAAATACTGGACAGATTGTAGGTCCTCATGCCCCGCCTCTCTCAAACACGTCGTTTTCAACAAAGTCCCTCCTTTGACAAATGCAGTCTGCTCTGATTGGCCAGCTGAACCAAAGCATTGTGATTGGCCGAACACCACAAACACACGTCGGAAATGTAACGCCCCTTAACAAAATCGCGAGCTTCAGCTTTCAAAGTAAATATCAAGACAGTTAATAACGTCGTTAGTTTTACATCAGTTCAAGCCCGAACGGGGAACAGAGTAGCGTGACAGACACAGTGATGATGCAGAACACAAGCCGCGGTTAAGACAGCTGAAATGCTATGATTTCTGACAGATAGTTCACTCTCCTGTTAATGTGAACCCGTCCCCTACACACACACACACACACACCACACGACGGTTACTCTGCCTGCTGCACAAAACTCCCAATTTGAACTGTAAATAGCAAATACTTAAACTAATAACAAACATAATTACAGTAGCTGATTCAGAAGCGCCAGATTGTCATAGCAAGTCGGAATTGACCCTTTTTTTTTTTTTTTTAGAAATACCTTTCGTGCACACCCAGCCTTGTACTCTTCTAGGTTCAAAAAATTGTCATCCATAAAATGCGTTGCACAAATTGGAACATCTGGGTTGTGCTGTTCTGTTGTAAAATAAATCTTAACCAATGATTCCTAAACGCATCTACTTCCGGAAGACCAAATAAACTGCTTTTGCTTTCACACTGAAACACGGCGTCTCCCTGACATGGCTGCATCAACACTACTGCTGTTCCTGAAACCACGCCTTCTTTCTTTGCGTGCACATTTGGGCGGCATTATGCTAATATTTCCACATAGTGAGGTAGATATGTGGGGGCGTGTTAGAACGAGCCGTTTTAGGTAGGCGTGGCTGACTCTTAACTTTTTATAAAGAATATCTCTTTGTTTTTTTTTTTTTCGGCATTGAGACTTTAGTATTTGGCAACTTTACAGATATTCTTTAGCACCAAGGCTTGTAAACACCAAAGGAAAGGGAAACTGAAATCGCCATATATGACCCTTTAATGGATTTCAACGGTGTTAAAATCACGCTGTGAAGTGAAACGTCACCAGGCTGTTGGCGCCCTCTGCAGGTATTTGTTATAATACTTAATGTACCTAAGTTGGTTATGTTCATATTATGTATAGGCATGTTGCATTATGTATTTTAACAGTGTTGTTCAATAAAACCATGTAATTACTTGGTTTTGATATTTTATTTGAGCCAAGTATTATTGCCTCATCGTTAGTTTATATAAGCTATAGATATTCTTATCGTTTTCACTTGGGTCTGTTTGTGTTACTAAAAGATATCAGATTACTCAGTTGTCAAAATAATCAGTAAATTACTTGATTACCAAAATAATCATTAATTACAGCCCTATATTAGTTAAAATATTTCAAAATACAACTGCATTTTTACTTTTTGTGATTAAAAGACAAATATTTTGTCATTGAAAATTTCTTAAAAATAGTATTAAAATATTGTCACGTTCTAGTGAACCAAGTATCTGTATTTTGTCTCATCTCGTGAGTGTATTGTCACACCCATAGTGTCGATAAGCGGTGATTATAGTCATAATTTTCCAAGTGTATGATACAACTTTCATTCTTCAGGTCAACCATTTATTAATTAAAAAAGGGTTTGAATAAGGAAAGCGATAACTTTCCATAGTATCCTTTCTAATGTTAAAGTTGCCACAGTCATTGCATTCTTTGCATGTGCTGAAAAAAAAATTTTTTTTGCTTTAACCCCTGATTGATGCCCTCAGACTGCTATCCACATCCTCATGATTATTCATTTTTATTTGTTAAACATTCAACCAACTGGACATAATTCAACCAAATGATCAATTCAGAGCTAGGAACATCAGTCTTAGAAGTAACAAACTGATACTAGGCCTGTCACGATAACAACTTTTAGTCATGCGAAATATTGCCCCAGAAATAATTGCGATAAACAATATTGTCATTAAGATCATTTTATGCCACTGAATATATAATCATAATGTTGCAACATAATAATGCAAGAAGGCCTACACACTTCCAAATGACAACAAACTTTTAATTTTTAAGAATATTTAGATCATGGAAATTATGTATCAAAATATTAGATAGCTTAAAAAAAAACTGAATAAATATTAAATAAACATTTTCTAACAAAAAAGTAGAAAAAAAGAAAAATGCACAAATTACTTGAATGGAGATTTTTCCATCTACGGATTTTTCGCTGACCTTCTTTCTCTGTGAATTAAGGGTGCACACTATTGCTGAAAAACACAATCACTGCTTAGCAGTCAGATGTCCGTATGCAAAAAGGAACAGATCCCTAAACAAGGCCATATATGCAGATGAAACTTTTTTTGTAGAAGCATTTTTAAAAAAATTTGAACTAGCACCTCATGACTACACCACGTTATGAACGAGAAACTGCAAAAGACACAGGCGCACGTGGAATGTAAAAAAACATGGTGACATTCATTTTTTTAGTAAATATAATGGGCAATATATTCCGTCACCAAAAATGATTGAGGTCATGTATATATATTGCGCGATAAGCCGATATATTGCTTATTGCGACAGGCCTAACTGATACATTCTTCTGTTCTGGCAGAGACTGCTCTGGTTGAAGACAACCAGCCTTTAAACTGCAATGATCAATCTCAAAGTTGTAAACAGATGGCAAAAGCCAAGCCAAGTTTGATTGTGCCCCTGCAAAATCTGTTCTGATGTGCAAGTAGCCACGTTTACAAGCCTCCCTAGATTTATCCTGTATTCACGCTCCATGCAGTCCCATCTGGATACTGGATGTATAATTCCTTGGCCTAGGTAGTGGCCAACAGTAGCCACGTGTCCCAAGAAGACAGGCTTTTTACTGGCGTGTCTTCCTCTTTAAATGGCAGCCTAGGTAAGACAAACAAATCATGACATGAAGTCATAACGTTTATTCATGAATAAAATTTAATTTTGTTTGTATGGGAGTCAAGTGCAATTAAGGCATAATGCATGCGTCTAAACCATTTATGCAAGTGCATGAGATTTGCTTGACATTTGCAATGCAAGGGGTTTTGGAGAGATTAGCCTATTTGCTCTTTTTTGTGCTGACGTATCTTGTTCATTAAAATCTTGTCAATGGTACTTTAGGAAATTGTCTGGATATACACATTTCTGTTAATCTATTCTGTGTTCTCTGTAGTATTTAGGGTTTTTCATTTGAGTATCTGCAGACCCCTGGATGTCAATGAAGGTACTGCAGGTCATATGGGTTATGTGTCTTAATTAATTAAACGTGGGTAAACAGGCTATATGTATTAAAGCTTATGGAATGAAAAAATAAAAATGCACCTTTATTTCACAATTCTGACTTTTTCCTCACAATTTGAGTTTATATCTGACAATTCAGACATTTTTTGTCTCAGGTTATGAATTGTGAGATATAAACAGAATTGCAATGGACTTTTTCTCACAATTCTAAGTTTACATATCATAATTCTGACTTTTCTTAGAATTGCAAGTTCTAAACTCGCAATTGTAAGTTAATATTTCACAGTTGCCTTTTTTTCCTATGAATTCTGAGGTTACATCGTGCAATGCTGACTTTTTCCTCTGAATTCTAAATGTACATCTAGCATTTCTGACATTTCAGCTTTATCTTGCAGTTCTGACTTGTTTTCTCTGAATTCTCAGTTTACATCTCGCAATTCTGTTTTTTTAACCTGCCCTGGAAGGTTATTGCAACTTTTTATATCTCAGTTCTAATGTTTTCCACCTACAATTTATCTCACAATTCTGACTTTTCTTTTCACAATTTCAAGTAAAATCTCAATTATTATTCATTTTATTCTTCTTCTAATTTTTTTATTCCATGGTGAAAATGGCCTTTGATGTGATATTAATGTTTACTTACAAGTAAAATGTAATGTTTATAATAAAAAATATACAGTGTTGTTGAAAATGTCAAGCATTTTTATATTGTGAGAGTCGGGGTGATTGCAGTGATTGTCATGGTTGGTTTCCTCTGCAGACATGAAGGCTGCTTCACTGTAATTCAACACCTTGAAGACTGAGCTGCCATGACTGTCTTCTAGTGCTGGAACATGTCCCTGGTATTTTAAAGGCAATTTGCTTATAGAACAAACACCATTCCAATAGAGGATCAGAGGTCTCAGTATTTACTTTGCACTGACCAAACAATGTTTCCTTTTGACTTCTATTTACTTAAAGTTTAAGTTAAATTGATAAATGTCTTACAACACTCAGTCAACAAAAACTCACATTACTACTGTATGTAACTAAAAGCAATTAGGAAGCACCAAACATCATTCAACATCAAAAATGTATAAAAAGCAATGTAAAATATTTAGCCTAAAGAATTTGTAAGTAATCTGTACTACAACATATAAACCTGGTTTTTCTTTTTTTTTTTTTTTTCTTCCTTTTTCTTTCTTTTTTTTTTTCTTTTTTCTGAGCGAACTTGCCCTCGATATAAAATTTACTCATAATAGTGACCCGACGTGCTCACGTTTTGGTTCTCGTTTACCCATATTAAATACACTGACAGAAATTTACATTTACAGAAATAGTTGAACCTTATGTGTCCATTGTGTTCTTGTAACCCAAGAACTTGCTTACCCATATTCAGTATCACAAAATTTAAAATTTACATTAAAACACGCACACACACACACAGGTTTGTTTTTGTGAAAAGTGGGGACATCCCATAGGCGTAATGGTTTTCATACTGTACGATCTGTATGTGCTATTGCCCTACACCAAACCTACCCCTTAACCTACCCCTCACAGGAAACTTTGTGGTATTTCAGATTTTCAGTACACTCCATTCTTTGTGATTTATAAGCGTTTTGAAAAGTGCGGACATGGGGTAATGTCCTGAGAAGTCACCTTCTCCTTGTAATACCTGTCATACCCTTGTCATTATACAAATATATGTCCTCATTTGTCACAAAAACGCGGCGCAAACAAAAAAACACCCACATGGTTTGCTATCCGTGTGGGGACTCTCCATAGGCGTAATGGTTTTTCTACTGTACAAACTGTATATTCTATCACTCTAGACCAACTTTACACCTGAACCTACCCCTTACAGAAAACTTTCTGCATTTTTAGATTTTCAAACAACTTAATTCTGTATGATTTATAAGCTTGTTTTATAAGCTTGACCTAAATTTAGGTCCCCACCATGACACGAGTTCCCATGAGTCTGTGTGTATTCAGATTTAAGTCTCCACCGGGATATAAGAACAGGTACACACACACACGTTTGTTTCTGTGAATTGTGTGGACTTTCCATAGACTTCTATTACTTGTATACTAACCAAACTATATTTTTTATCCCCTAAACCTACCCCTTACAGAAAACCTGCTTGCATTGTTACACTTTCAGATAAACATAATTGACTATTTTTAATCATTTTTTCCCCTTGTGGGGACCGCAGGCCTGAAAAATGTCAGGTTTTACTATCCTTGTAGGCATATGTAGCATAAACAAGCACACACAAACACACACTTGTGTACCTACACCCAAACCTCATAGTTTCTGAGATGCATTCCTTGTGACAACTAGCCCCAGTTTCCCCCACATTGATACAGCAGAAGAGTCAATGTAATGTCAAGAGCTGGAAATATGTAACAATGGCGCCATCTAGTGTTCTTTAAACAGCAACGATAACTCGAATCCCTTAACGTCAATGGAAAACGTTTATTATCTTTGCAGAAGTGATCTATTAACCTTGTAAAAATACATATACGATAATTCTACAGAATGACTTTTGTAGATGATACTGGATCATGCCCTGCTCAGTGTGAACAAAACACAACAGCATAAACATTATGGAAGACAAATGTGGAAACGTACGGCTTAGTCAATACAAAACTGTTTACTGATGTAAGATTGTGCTTAATAATAATGTTTTTATATTGAAGGGTTCGTATCACTCTGTTCAATTATGTATTGCACTTCAACAGCCACTCTAGTCATCAGTTCAGAGCTTCGGAACATAATAAAGTAAAATAAAGGCAACTTTAACACGCTGCCATATCTTAAATTGTATATATTTCCATAACGTTTCTCGGAAGCATTCGCTATATTTAACAGTAAAGTTTTTTCAGAGTTATGACATGCTGGGATACATATTTTTTTCAGGAACAGCCAATGGACAGAGCAGGAAGTTGCTGCACACTGGGGCACATATTTCAATGTGTAAAGTTGCTTTGGGATCTACTTCAACATGGCCACCGTCGGCACAGGTGAAAGCGAGCCTGCACAGGTGAGAGGACATCACACCTGACCTGGTCTTTTCACTCTCCTCTCTCTTCTTCTGACATAAAAAGCGTTATTACTGCAGATGTGAGCACTTCTGTTACTTTAGACTGCGTGACAGCTGTGAAAGTCATGGTGAGGTTCATCTAGACTGTCAGTGTCGATACTGTTATATTTGGCAAATGTCTTCATAAGCATGTTTCTACGCATGCAGGTTTATCTGAGCTAAATAAATGTGAAGTGTATCTTTAAAAAGGTGAGTGCGTTTGCATATGCGCGCTCTGCGATTGACCATTTCGGTTTTGAAGGCGTTTTCGAATCTGAATGTATCTGGGTTGATGTTGTCAAGTTGTGAAATATGTTCTCGTTGCTTTGGATGACAGTTAAGGATGTTTTTTTTAATCACATAAACGCATATTGAACAACATGTTCGTATAATAATCATATTACCTCTATTTTTTATATTTTCTGTACAACTGAATGGTGCTTGCATTCAAAACTCACTGACAACTCTACTAGTATTGGTTTAAATAGTTTTAAATGGTTATTTCAAGGCATTGCAAAGGTGTTCTGGGTAGCTGCTAAGTTGATGGTTAGTGTGTTTGCGTTGCTAGATGGGTTCATACTGAGCCCACCCTCAAATCTCTGTGATGCTCTTACCATTAATAGTAATAAGAAGAAGAATATTATTACTAACAATAAGGCAAAGTTTCATTAATAATGCATTAATTGGATTTGATGAATAAGACATTACCAAACCAATTATGAGGGGCTTAACATCAATAGATGCACATTCAAATGTGAAATGTTCATGGAATTTCCATTTACAAGTAATTATGTAATGCTTAAATGTAACTAATTGGACAAATAGATGATTATGCTATTAAACAATGTAGTTATCAAAGTTATTAATACAATGTAAGGTACATTGACATATTAAAGGGGTCATATGATGCGATTTCAAGTTTTCCTTTCTCTTTGGAGTGTTACAAGGTGATTGTGCATAGATAAGATCCCTGAAGTTGCAAAGACTAAAGACTAAAGTCTCAAAACCAAAGAGATTCTTTATCAAAGTTAAGGGACTCGACCACGCCTTCCTAAAACGGCTTGTTCTAACACGCCCTAACGTTCACATATCTACCTCACTATGTGGGAAATATTTGCATAATGCACCCAAATGTGCACGCAAAGAAAGAAGGCGTGGTTTCAGTAACCACAGTTAGTGTTGAAGCAGCCATGTCAGGGAGACGCTGTGTGTTTCTAGGCGAACACGCAAAAGCACTTATTTGGCCTTCCGGAAGTAGATGCAGTAGAACTCTTTAAGATTACCTTACAACAGAAAGGCAATGCATTTTATGGACGACCGTTTCGGGAACCTAGGAGAGGAGGTAATTCTGACTTTGCTACGACAATCTGGCACTTCTGAATCAGCTACTGTTTTGTTATTAGTTTAAGTTTTGATAATTGACTGTCCAAGCGGAGTTTGCGCATCGTCGGGTGTGTTGTGAGTATTGTGTGTTTTGAACATTAAAGCATGTCAACGTTTTCTGTTACACCAAATACACAAAATAATGATCTTTAAAAAAGCATCATATGACCCCTTTAAAATAATGAATGCTGCCACAATTTGGGCTTAATGAAATTTTGTAGTATTATGAAATAACATGAATAACAATAGTAATATAATGAAATATTATTATAATTTGAAATGATTGGTTTCTATTTTTCAATGTTTTCAAATGTCATTTATTCCTGAGATGGCAAAGCTGAAAAGCCATTATTCCAGTCTTCAGTATCAAATTATCCTTCACAAATCATTCTGATATGCTGATTTGCTACTCAAGAAACATTTATTATTATCAATGCTGAAAAAAGTTGTGCTGTACGTAAATTCTTCCCCCCCCCCCCCCCCCCCCCCCCCCCCCCCCCCGCCCCCCCCCCCCCCCCCCCCCCCCCCACCCCCACCACACCCCCCCCCCCCCCAAATTCTCTGATGAATAGAAAACAGGAAGCAAACAAAACAAAAGTTTGAACAGTAGTGTATCTCAGTGCATGGATGGATGTTGTGAAGAAATACATAACTGTAGGTTGTTTTTTTTATTCAAATTCAAATTTGCATTCCTATGTGGTTTGTTGGTGCTTCGTGCTTTTACACAGTGATTGATTGATTACTAGGTCATGTAACTATTGTGTTTTGTGCAGACAACATGGCTGATATGTGGGAAACGATCATTTTCTGTATAGCAGCAGTACAAAGTTAATGGTTTATTATTACAGTGCGGCCAAACTATGAGGTGGAACAAGGAAATGCGGGTTATTCAGAAGTCCGGAACGGATTGGGTAGAGAAATCCTGCCCCTGAGAGGCTGAACAACATGCATTTACTGTTTCCATCCCATGTATGGAGATCGTCTCTCTGTAAACCTAAATGGCTAAATGTGTGTCTGTTCCTCGGTCAGCCGTCTGTCTTCCATGCTTGCTTACTTTCTTAATATGATTGTGTGCATTTACTTGCATTTTTATTTTATTTATGCAATTGGCACTCATCCACCTTTCATTGCCACCACAACAAAAACAAAGCCTGTGCGATACAGTTATTACATGCTCAGTTGAACCCTAAGGAAGATCTGAATGTAGCACATTCAAGTTGTCTATTCTCCAGGCTTCTTCTGGAGATAAACAAATGAGCCAGTGATGCGTTGGTGATGCAAATGTTACAAGTGCTGGCCCGTGACTCAATGGGCCGTTGGTTTGTTTGACTGACACAGCTGGCGATGATACAGAGATGGTGAATGAGACCTTCTTTTAGCTGCGACCCCGAGCAAAGGGGGTGACAGAAATGCTACCTTAGGTACGGATGACTCCAGCTGACCGGCTGACCGACCTTTGCATCATGCGGTTGGATGAGAGATCGTCTTCCAGCAGCACAGCGAAAATGAAGACAAAAGGTCATTTCACATGTTTTATGATGACCGTTTAACCCCTGGTGCTGCCAATAGTGCTGTCAGAATACAATATAAACTCATGACCTCTGGCCAGTCTTACACTCTAGAAAATGCTGGGTTAAATATAACCCAGCGCTGGGTTAAAAAGGGACAAACCCAGCTATTGGGTTGTTTTGATCCAACGGTTGGGTTCAAAACAACCCAACTCCTGGGTCAAAGCAACCCAATAGCTGGGTTTGTCCTTTTTTAACCCAGCATTTTTTAGAGTGTAAGAAGAATGAAATTGTAATATTATCAAATTTGATGCAAGTAAATAAGTTAAACTTGCACAAAATAAAAATAATATAATAATATAAAAATGCACAAAATACATTTTGTAAAATGTTATTTTATAAACATTTATGTGATGTATTAAATGCTTACAATTTTTCATTTAAGACAATTGAGATTCCGTAGCAGTAGTGCTAGGAATGTCGGGAATTTGTTTTGGGGCGCCTGCGGGGCGGAAGTTAGAAAAGCAGTAAAGTGGTGGCTACAAGACAAACGTGCCGTCTCATGTGTATTCTTTTTAGTGGATACATCACACTTTACAAACAGGAAATGTTTTTGTCTTTTGATTAGGGTTCAAAGTACATTCTAAAAAATGCTGGGTTAAATTCAACCCAGTGCTGGGTAAAATAGGGACAAACCCAGCAATTGGGCTGTTTTGACCTGCAGAAGGTTGGGTTAAACATCTAACCCAACCGCTGGGTCAAAACAACACAACCGCTGGGTCAAAACAACCCAATTGCTGTTTTTTTTTGTCCCTTAGAGTGTATGGTCTGAAACTTTAAAATGGTATCAAATAGGTTTCTTGACACAATTACTGCTTCTAGTGGTGCAGAAATTAAACACTTCAACTTTGCCCTTAATTGGCAAGAAAGAAACTTGTCTTGCAAAGAAAGATAACATTTATTTTCCATGTGTAATTGACCTATATTCAGAACTAATTTCTTGTAGCACCACAAATACAGTCAGAATGATAATGCATAACTAATAAAAAGCATAGCTAATAAAATAAGCCCTATGTATTGTTTACACATTATTACAGAACTTTCTGTTATACAACATGGTGATGAAAAACATGTCAGTTGGGGTAAAGAAGGGGCTGTTTCATTCTTAGCTTTACAGTATGAAAAGTCCATTTAGAAAAAAAACAAATTGATATAGTGGGCAATATATAATATTAAGATGCACATTGCTAGGGCCTTTATGCAAACATAAAGCATCCAATAAATGACAGTGACACAGCAAATAAGAATGTTAACCCAGGGTTTGGGAATGTACATTGTGAAACATCAGCATTTGAATACCCAGGATTAATTGATAAGGCCAGCTAAATTATGAGCAGCGCCAAATGTCAAGCTAAGTAGCCCAGGATTCTGTTCCAGAGTTAACTATTTCAAGTGTGAAAATACCTTTTTAGTGCAAATGTGAGATCTTACATACATCTGCACATAATAGGGGCCTTTTTAAATACACAATGGATCTACAACCCACTGTACAGTTCTACTTCCAAGAAAGGACAGATGAAATACGCCTAAACTACAGTTTACTAAATGCAATCAGTTTTTGGAATCTTAGTCTGTCAAGAGTGTCAAACAACCTCTTGGCACAAGTGACTGAGAGTGCATTTGAGAAGGTATATCAAATCACAAAGCATTGCCATGTTTTGAAAACTATTTGTTTTACAACCAAGACTGTTAGCATGTTATAAATGGAGACAGAATAGGTGATTTTCGTGGCATCTGTAGGTGAACTATCTGTCTGTCTGTGAAATGTGAGACAAAGCTAAAATTAAATTTGTCTAAAAGTATAGAAAATTCCATAGTGCTAAGGGAATTTAAGGGAGGTTTACCTTTGGACTCTAGTAATCTATTGTGTCTGCTTACATCTTGGTAACTCGAGTCACTGTGGTAGTATCCATAAAAGTTTATGGAGTTGAGTTAAGAGCTTTTTAATGCAGTCAAAAAGACCTTCAGTGGCATAAACTGAAACTGACATGGCTTACAAGATGTTGCAGTATTGAAGGATGAATTCACTTTTTGCTCCGTAGTTGCAAACACTTAATTCTTATGTAAAATAGGCTCAACATAAATTGTACATTAATCACAAAAGGCAGCACCATTTGCCTGCTGTAATTAACGTCATGCTATTACCACCCATAGAAAGCAGGCGATACAGTAAACAGAAGTTTTGTAAAGAGATTTTTGTGTACATTTTCTATTGATTATGGGAGCTGTAATTCATCAAAAGATAATAAAATGAAGGAGAAGAGCATTACAATACAATTCTACAATGTAAATTGCTGTCTGCAAACAGGATGTCTTTGTACCATTACCGTTACCGATACATTATGAATTCTCTCCTGAGTGTATTCATAAAATTCACAGCATTAAGATTAAGGCAACTTTTGGGTGTGGGAAATAAAAAAAAAAAAAAAGAAAAAAAAAAAAAAGACCATACCAACACTTATTTTATGTTTAATGTAATATTTAGAGTTAGTCAATGATAAAATTTAATTTTAATATATTAAATTCTATAATATATTTATATATATATATTCCAAATGTAACTTAATACAAATAATAGATGAATGCACCTCTTCTATGAATTTGGTATGCCTATGCTAATATCATAATTAATGAAAAAATTCCTAGTTAACAAAAACTACAAATCTACAGCCTATTCTAAAACCAAACAAGTAATATGTGGAAAATTAACTTATTAATATATATAATAATTATAAAAAATAATACTTTTATCCACAAAGTAATGTGGCACAATCAATCACAATGCAATAATTAATCAATCAAACAAACAAATAAATAAATAAAACAGGAAGTGATGTCATGGAGAGGAGCCCTGCAGACCCTGACTGTGTCAAGGTCAGTAAGTCTCTTAAAAGATAGCTTGAGATCATTTGATAAATCAAGATAATTTGACATTTTTATGACTAGGCAAGGTTAGTTCAGAAATGTAACATGGTAGACGAAGATTTCCCTCAAAATGCGTGTATTAATGGCCTAATATTGGGGGTGTGTTGGTAAAACAATGGTGTTCCGGAGAATGTATTTTAAAAAACTATTTAAAAATTATTAAAATGTGGCACTCTCTCCGCATATCTTCAAGGTTAATGGCATTTTAAAATGTGTTTTACTTTGTTGAAAATGGTATTACTTTTTCAAAACCACTTTTGCCTGTTAGGCTGTACCGTTTGTAGCACTGGTCGTCCCATGAGATTTTCAGGAAATGAAGTAGTCACTCTCAATAATTACTGTTAGTGATTAGAAGTATTTTTGTTTGTTTAAAAGAAGCAATTTGTGGTGTACTTGGAATGTTGTTCAAATGATGTTGCAATGCAGTGACGATGAGCCATACAATCTGCGTTTCATCTTGATTTATACATTCACCAGAAATAGCACAACTTCATTGTGGATTCCAAACCTTACATGTCAAGCCTCTTGCTGTATTTTCTCAGTCAGTGTGTCCTGAAGTTAGTCCAGGTGTTGTGCGCCATTTAGTTTGTTACAAACAAATGACATAACAGCTAAGCAACGTCCCTTTGGGGAAAGTATGATATAAGGTGGTAAGCTATGTCTAGAGGACCACAGGGCAATGATACTCACCTGGGGTTGTTGGGCGACTTGTTGCTATCCCCATTTGAGAGGCATAAAAAAGGTCCTTTTGTTTGGCCAATAGCCGGAGGATATAAAGTCTAGAAGAGAAAAAAAAAGCCGCCTTTTGAAATGTTTTTAAGTTTGCTGCTTTTATTGGTTCCTATGTGTCACTTCTTCGTTGTCTTTCTGATTGATAGTGGTTTATGGTATGTGAGGAGGACTCGTGTAAGCGGTTGCTCTTATATAATAAGTCGCGTTTAGTTGTCTTTGGTTTTTGTTTCTTCTCTTCTCCTGCTCTCACGGTATGTGGCTCTGACTGTTTGCATGGTCCTGTTTGTTTCTACAGCCGTGGTGGAACAGCTGTGATGGTGTATTTTGAAAATACTAAAAAAATGCATTAATGAGATGGTAAAGATAAGCTGACTAATCTTACATATGGACCCTGGCCACAAAAAACAAGTCCTAAGGTACATTTTTCAAAATTGAGATTTATACATAATTTGGCCGAGATACAACTATTTGAAAATCTGGAATCTGAGGGTGCGAAAAAATCTAAATATTGACAAAATCGCCTTTAAAATTGTTCAAATTAAGTTTTTAGCAATGCATATTGCTAATCAAAAATATAAGTTTTGATATGTTATTTGATATGATATTTGTTTTAACTAAAAAGGGAAAACCTTTTATGTGTTTGGCCATTTACTTACAGTACACGACAACAGCGTTTGGGGCCTGAAAACGCAGACTTTTGAAAACGGGTTTCAAAGTGCAAGGTTTTGAAAACAATACTGTTATTGTTATTACAAAAACACAAATTTGCCTAAATCGTCTACTAAACCTGGCATGTATAGTACAACGTTTTTAGTCGTTTACGTGGATCCTTGTGAATGGGATCGTCTCTTTACGCGAAACTTTTCAAAATCGCACAGGAAAACTTTTCCGTTTTGTATGTCGTTTTTTTTCAGTTATGCCACTCATATTGCAATTTAATGCCACAGAAAATAATCGCCTGTCGCAAACATAACAATTAAACATGAAACATGGATTCAGTTTTGCGTTAATTTTATAATTAAATTTAAACATGCTTTAATGATGGTAATATGTAAAAAATACAGAATAAAGTCATAATCTTAGCTTAATGATCACTACACTTTTATATACTGTAGGCCAATATACTTCACTTTTATATATATTTACTGGTCAAAGATTTGAAATGTATACACTCTAAAAAATGCTGGGTTAAATAAAAAAAAATACCAGCGTGGTTAAAAGGGTACAAACCCCAGGCGTTGGGTTGTTTTGAACCCAAACGCAGTGTCAAACCAACCGCAACCATGGGGTCAAACCACCCAAACCCAACAACCCAACCGCTGGGTTTGTCCCTGTTTAACTCAGCGCTGTTTATTTAGCCCAGCAATTTTTTAGTGTTATAGCGATTTTTTTTAATGTTTTGAAAGAATTCTCTTATGCTCACCAAAGCTGCATTTATTATTTATTATACAGTAATGTGAAATTACAGTAATGTAAAAGTTTTCTATTTTAATCTATTTTAAAATGTAAATTCCTGTGATGCACAGCTGAATTGTCAGCATCATTACGCCAGTCTTCATTGTCACATCATCCTTTAGAAATCATCAAAAACGAATTGCGCGTGATTTTATATTGTAATAATTTTTCACAATATTACTTTTTTTACTGTATCAAATAAATGCAGCCTGGGTGACCATAAGAGACTTCTTGCACTATTATTGGTCTACAGTAACCAAAGAAATGTGTCAGATGTGTTTAAATGTTTAATGTGTGGAAGACAAAAACAGTCTTTGCTCTTCAGTTTTGTGTTTTCTGCTCACATTTGTATCCCTGTGGTGCTTTGGTTACCATGGAGAATCCGGCTGTTGTGTTGGTTACCATGGGTCTGTCTTCCATAGTGTGCCCCAGGCATTCAAGCAAGAGCATTAAATGTTATGAAGGCCTGCTGATATTTGAGCTCATAGCATCTGCAAAAATCCCAGTTAGACCTTCCTGACAAGCCATTTTATGTGCAATTTGTTTTCTCAATGTCAGAATTGTGAAATAATATTGTAATTAGAAAATAACTATTTTCTTTTTGAATATATTTTAAAATGCAATTTATTCCTGCGATGCAAAGCTGAATTACTCCGCATAAACCACGAAATATTCATCCCGGCTTAAGTGGCACATAATCCTTCAGAAATCATTCTAATATGCTGATTTGCTCCTCAGTTATTATTGTGCAATAATGTTATATCATAATAAAAGTTAAACAAACAGTTTTTCCTGCTTAATATTTTGTGAAGGTTCATGGACCACCAAAGCGTGAGGTAATGAATCTAAAAATCAGCTTTGCATCACATTGATAAGTTACATTTTTAGAATAGAAACATCTTCAGAGACTTCATTACAACATGAAAAACATAAAAAATTCCTATAGGGCTCACGATCAATCGAAATGGAATCGGATCGCGATTCGATCCGACAGAAGCTGCGATTGTCAGTGGTGCGTATCTTTCCGTGAAGAGGTCCCGGTTCGTGAATCAGCAGTAAATCTCCCTCCAAGGCCATAGTGCCTCTCGTGCTGAACGCCAAATCACTCCTCACAGAAAAACCCAGAACCTGCCTGTTGTCGGGCAGCTGATAAACCACAACAGAAAGATTTCAACTGCTCCATGGATTCAAGACCACTGACAATAAACACACGACTACGGCAATATTTGGTTTATCTGAGTTCTTATTATTATTAATATAATTTTCATTAAAATAAAGTATATTTCTGGGGAGGGGAGAATGCCTTTATCACTGCTTAAATACTCTGAAATATGTTGCGTGCCTTATGCTGTGAAGAACCACACATCTTCAAAGACGGATTTACATTATGAACTGACGTTTGAAGTGGTTTGGAGTAAAATCTGTTATTCAATGGTGGTATTTTCACATTGCTTTTCAGATGGATGCATGCATTTACTCTTCACCGAGCCATGGTTCACTGCGAACTATGTAAACAGCTGTCATTATCGCGAACGATTTCTTCCATTTCAGAATCGCGCAAATAAAATCGTCTGCGTTTTTTTTTTTTTTGCGTAACTGTCATTGAACACTCTATGTGTAGTAAATTCTGCTCCATCTGAAAGCACCTGATGATGATTTCCTGCTGATTACAGAACTGGCTTTTTTAACAAAATGCGCATGACAATCGCATTCGATGAATCGTGCAGCCCTACTAAACATATACTGTATATTGTTTTCAAACAACACCTGAATGAATTAAGAACTCTTGACCTGTCCCTTTAGTCGTTTTAACACGTACTTGTTTCTAATTTGTGGACGTTTACTGACAACACCCATAAAGAAAGTGTTTGCTTGACATCGGATACCTCACATAACCTCACCTCAGGATGGCTTAAATATTTGGCTAGTTACCAATGAACTGCCACATATAGCAAACAGACAAGTCTCTTTGGGATTCTCATAGACGTTTTCTATATAAACAACATAGGTAAAAACACGTCATATGTGCCAGATTGTGTGGAATGTGTTTCTGTCATAACCTGCTCTAGGGAAGAATGGTTGCATCATTGCTTAAGGCAGTCACAGATAGGGAGAACACACTCTACGTGCTGTTGGCATCTCCTGAGTTTCTCACACTTGTTTTGGATGAAAAACGAAGAGTTGTGAAGTATAATACAAGACAAAGTCAATATCCTTTCATGTCATCTAAACATGCACAGCTACTGCTTTCGATAAATGGTACAGTCATGAATATTGCAGAGTAATCAATATTCATAAGATGTAGACTAATACACTTGCATTAAGGCTTAAATATACTAAAACATAATAATAATAAGAACATATGTGCAAGTACACGTGTTAAAGGGGTCAAGGTTTGGCCCTGTTGGCTGATAGATCCATAACTGACTTCAAAAAGCATCTTTCTCCATTGACTGTCATTTACAAGTATCTGTAAAAATAAATAAAATAAAAATTTAAGTAAATAAATTCAGTAATTTAATAAAGATTACAAAATAACATGATAAAAAAAACTGATATAATAAAAAAAAATATAAATATCTAAATCAACAATTTAAAAGTTTTTTTCACAGTGAAGTTATAGCTATAATGTCACAGATAAGGGCAGTCGCTAGTGGAAGGTTTAGATAAAGAAAGATTTCAAAATATTATTATATTAAATAGGCAAATATGCTGTTACTTTATTTAAACAAAACCTCTGTACATCTTACCGAGATTGAATTCCATGAAACTGGAAAAATGCAATGTAGATTTCCTCTGCAACACACATTGTGTCAGCCTGGAGCAAATCTGAATCTTGCTGAGCATGTTAATTAAAGTTTTAACAAGTTAAAACTTTCAACATGTTTATAGCTACCTTAACATGTCTAGTTTAATTGCACTTATATTTGTGGGTAACTGTTGCAATCTTGAGTACTGAAGTTTGTTGCTTATACAGTAACACTAGAGCTCATGTTAAAGCTGATGAATGTATGTGGCCTTATTGTGTCCAGGATCAACAGCTTATCAGCTGCTTTCCAATACTGTGAACAGGTTTGTGAGCTGGAATCCTATTTGTCCTGAATGCAAACTCTCTTATCTGTCCTTATTTTGTATAAAAGGAAGGACTTGACCTGTATGTATCATTCACTAGTTGTGCACGCCTGTAACACGCTCACAATCACTGTTAAACGCTTCTCTGCTCCCAAGACATGCAGGGCAACACAGATCAGGTGTCTAAGTCTGTGATCTGATCTCATTTGAGCTGAAGAGAGTCAGAGCAGGAGTCTTTAGCACTTATTTACACTAATCAGCGTTCCTGTCAGCAGGAAGAATCCGGCTGGCACTGGAGGTCTGGGATGAGAGCAGATCTGACGGTGTGTCTGTGATGTGATGGCTTCAGTTGTGCCTGCATCAGTGCGCGTCAGCTTGTGGAGTTGGGGACAGTTTGGCACGTCTGCTAAGATCATCGTTGAAGCCCTCGTTGGGCCTTCCATGTTTTCACATTCTGATTTTGGTGATGTAAGTCATAGGAAAAACAACAACTAAAAAATTGCTATTTCAAGGCCACAGTGTTACTTCTGGACAATAAAGTTTTCGAGGGTCGAAAACGCCGGAGTAGTGTAAACGACATGCGTACAAAAGTTATGCGTTTTAAAAACAAAAGTTAATGTAAACGTAGCCTAAGTGAAAATAGCAGAATTTTTTAAATGATATGCTATTTACTAGGGATGTTCCGATCAGGATTTTTGCAGCGGATACCGAGTACCGATTTCTTGTCATGGTGATCGGCCGATACCGATGCCGATTCTGATGCTTCAAGCTTTATATAGACGTTTCATTGGGTGCACGCGCCTGGCCCGAAGTTAACTTCCGGTCTGTGTTTGTTTATCAGTCTGGCTATGGCGCCGGCTACAAACGCAGTTAAAGTTAAGGTGATGAGTAGACTGAAGTTGGGCTCAGGTGGTTGTGCTGTGGGATGTGTTCCCTATACATTTATTTATTTGTGGTGCTCGTTACAATATCAAAACTGACGGATTTTCCAAAAGGCTTCGTTGAATAAATATGAGCATGTACGTGCACGTTTAAAAATCAAAACGAGGTGCGGGTGTTTTTATATCACTGTATTTCTGAAGAAAACCGACTGTCTTCAGAAAAATGGATGTCATTTTCATTTAATCTTGCATGTTATATGCCTGATAAAGCAGCGTTTGTGAGCTCAGCGCTGCTTTGTGTACAGCCGTTACTGGGGAAACCTCTGTTTCTCCCGCTTTAAAGCACCTCCTGCTGGCAGAGAATTAATTTGCATTTTCATTAAATCTGTCTGATTTAGGCAGCAAACTTGTTTTGCTTTTCCTATATCCACGGGTGCTGCAGATAATCCGCGGTTCGGGTAATGAAAAATGCATTCTGATTATTTGCGGGTGGGTCGCGGGTGGATAAAATAAATCATAAATGATGCAAAAATTAACTACATTTTAAAAAATAATTTTCATGATTTTGGTGTGCTTGGGGTGTGTTAGTTCGCTGATCGGGAAGTTGCCAGTGACAGAACGTTGACATTCCAGATAAAGTTTGAAAGGAGTAAAGCCTGTGTTAATGCTATTGAGAGGCTAATAGGGCCAAAGAAGTTATTTGTTTTATAAATAAATTTCATTTAAGAGAAAGCACGATCAGCGTTATTATTGTTATCCGTTATCCCTTACGGCTCCGACGTGGTTTTGTTCCGTCCTCCGAGTTGTGACAACTCACAAAAGACTATTTTTAGCCAAGAACAGCTGCGAGAAACCGCATCCAGAAACGTGAGCGCGGCTGGCTGATACACAAGCAGACTAGAGGCGGATGCGATCGCTCCGGTTCCATGGAGCCGAATGCGCCACAGACGTGTGCAGCGGAGGCGGCAGATCAGCTCTAACGTCACTGAATCTGCTGTTAAAAATGAACCATCATTAATTAATATCATCATGAACACATACACGACAAATTATGCAACTTTTTATTGTTTCTAGAAACGTCATAAGCATTCCACACCGCCATGACATGACTGCGGCGCCAAAGCATTTATGTCTCCAAGCATCATGTACGTCGTCATCCAGCATGACGTCCATCAAATTGCGAGCGATCGTGGATCGGCCAAGTTGTGAGTATCCGATCGAAGTCAATAACATGTGATACGGCCGATACGATCTCCGGCGGTCGATCGGAGCATCCTACTATTTACACATAAATAGTACTTAGTGCTGTAGATTCTATTTACACTATGTTAAAATAGCAAGATTTTCTGCTATTTATAGGCTTCTAGGCTACTTATTGCAAATAGTGGCAATTATCTGCACCTTAGTATTGTAGTACATTATAAAACAGTATGCAATAATAATGTATTGAGTGTAAATTATAATTTTAATTCAGATTATTAAATGGATCCCACCTTATTGGGACAATAAACCCTACACCTACCCTAACCCTACCCGATACTTTATTTTCATTATTTCCTTTATTTTTATTGAAAACAAATGCCTTTTCGATGTGATATGAGATTTGAAAAGGGATAAAAAAAAGTTTGGCAAAAGGCGGGTTCGATTAACACCTGCTTTACCATCTACGCCACTGGAGCTGATGTTTAATGGCCATTTTTTGTAGTGTTGACTACTCCAATCACACGTTTGTGGGTGGAGTTAGTGTAAATAGCCTCTGCCAACAAGGCGGGCTATTTGCACTTAGTGTAAATAGACACTCCGTAAAATTAAACTACTACTGCTAATAATAACTGTTTAAAAAGCAAGAATAAAGTCTGAAGTCAGTATTATGTTATTTAACAATGACACATTAAAAGTATTTATTTATTGGAAATAATTTTGTTTGGAAACTAATAGTTAATTTAAATAATGCAATTCTTTATTTTTTTCAGTTTTGGCAAGAATTTTCAACTTACTGTCTTGTAGAGGTGGAACGGTTCGCGGAAAAAAATCGAACTGTACAGTTCGGCACACACTAGG
The DNA here is from genome assembly GCA_018155175.1 of Sinocyclocheilus anophthalmus. Taxonomy (NCBI): domain Eukaryota; kingdom Metazoa; phylum Chordata; class Actinopteri; order Cypriniformes; family Cyprinidae; genus Sinocyclocheilus; species Sinocyclocheilus anophthalmus. The sequence goes on along the minus strand of JADLZN010000884.1, from coordinate 220,094 downwards.
ACCGCGGTTCAACTTAAATCTGACAACGCAGCTGAAATATGGTTTGCTATAAATAACACGTAAAACAAACAGGGTTCGGCTAATGTATGTTTCTGCTTATGTATGCGCATTCTGGCTTCCCAATACATTACAACAACAGCGATGAAAAAAAAAAAGTGGACAAACCATTCACTCTTGTTCAATGCGAATGCCGTATGCTGGAATACGAGCAGTTAGTTATTTATTCCATCATCACCCGGGTGCTGATAGCGCACACGCACAGATGAGACCTGAACAGCACACGTTGATATCTGTGTTTAAACTAAACTCATTTATTAAGCCTTGCCAGTTTAAACACTTAAGAGCCAGAGGACGCGAGCTTGCGCGCGCAGTGAGAAGACTTGTGCGTGCGCTCATCTGAAGCGCGCAAACCCGCGCCTCAGAAAACGTGCAGATATTAAGCTCTCTCTGAAGTATTGTGTTTAAATGGACAAATTCATACAAAAATTATGTCAAAATGCCCGTCTTGGTAAGTATCAGCAGACGTAGCCGGCTGAATGTACTTACAGTGTCTTTAAAGTGACAGCGCTTTCTTAATATTAATCAAACAGCAACAACAAAGAAATCACTCACTGCTCTTGATTGAATAGCTTTTGTAACTTTAATAAAGATTCATCTTTAATTTATACAGTCAAATATGCAATGCTGTTTTACATTTCATTACTTTATTACATTTCTGTACCTAAAAACGAATGTTAAAAAAAAAAATGAAAATCGCTGTTTATTTTGTTTGTATCTTTACTCTATTGTATTATTTATGGTGGGGGGGGGCCTGTTGTTTGTAGTTAGATTATTCTTATTTTCTTTATTTTTATTTGACAGTATAGTTTTTCCTTAAACATAGCACATACCGAACCGTACAGAAACCGTGACTCTAAAACCGTGATACAAACCGAACCGTGAGTAAGTTGAACCGTTCCACCCCTACTGTCTTGTGCTGAAATATCACTAATGTGATGCTTCTGTTGGATTTGCCCCACAACGTTTGTGCTCTTTACAAGGTCTTTTGTATCTGCCAAGAACATAGATGGGTTGTTCTGTTGATTGACAGATTCATGGCAATGGAAAGTCATCTTTTTGTAATTGAATTTCCCACGTAATTTGTGCACTGCACAGTGCAGTTAGCCAATGCTAATAAATGTCAGCTTTGATAAGTGTGTTATATAAATTCATTAGCAACTCGAGCGCTTCACAACACACAACCCCTCAGACAAACATATCATAAACACTTTCATTCAGTTGAGTACCGTTTGTTTTCATAAGCCTTAAAATTATGTTTCTATTGTACAGTGGTTTTAGATCTAAACTTAATATTTGCGTTATCATTCTTTCAGAAAGTCAATACATTTGAGCGTTTATTATGCTGGGAAGGGCAGGTTCATGCAGGTAGAATGAGGTGGCGTGTTACTGGCAGATGTGTGTTAATGACAAAACAGCATCTTCATACCTCACAGCCTGCTGCCATTACACAGTCCTGTATTCACTGGAATTCACAACAGATGGATCAAATGCAACTAATGTGTTGATGCGTTTGCACTTGGTGCTACTTAGCCTGACATTTTTTACATGTCCAGTAGAAAACATAAAATATTAATTAAAAACTGAGAAATAGCATGTTATTGTTGCCTGTAACCCCCAAAAAACATATGATGTGACACTGTAAGTATAATGTATATTTGAACCTTGTGATAAAGTGGTTCTTAACCAGAAATAAAGTTTTGCTGCAGAAGCTTTATCACTATTTTTTAACGATATACTAATTAAATACAAACTAAGTATACAGTCAACATTCACAGTTAAAACTAAATCATGACCAAGACTAATTTGCTTACACAGCAAGGCTTTAATTTAAATGACCAACTCTAAATGTTGGTGTTTCCCACTGGTACAATAATTACAGTACAACATTGTGGCAACATTCGTGTGCTCTCTCAGCTTGTAAATACAATGATGGACTCATAAGATTGTGATTTCCACCATAATTAACATAATCAATCTTATATAATTTTTTTGTATTGTTAATATGATTTTTAACTGTTACATATTTAAGGGATTACATTTTGGCTGAATCAGCTCATCTAGGGTATTTATACATAATTATATATATAGATATATATATATGTATATTATATCATATACTATTAATATATATATATTATTCTGTTTTAAATAAAAGTTTAGTTAAAAATTTAGTCACTTTTTGTCAGTGGTTTTTGCCATGTTTTGTTTTTTAAAATAAGTTTTGCTTGAGTTATTTTAGCAAAAAAATTTAAAACTAAATAAAGGCAATATGTTTATTGTTGATCTATATGCGTAATATATATTTATTGTATACATGATATATAATTAATATTCAGTAAAATTTAGCATGTCACCATATGACAATCAGAATCAGTAATAGTCAGTTTGCATTAAAAAAAAACCCTTCACATAAAATATTATGCGTTAGATTAATTGCTGCTTATTTGAATGTAAATACCTGCTGTTTGTACATTACAAGATGTTTTTTGTAATGGTATTAAAAATTCCCTCACATATATATTATAATTATTGATGCATTAGTTTGTTCTAAAGGCTTAGCAATATTTTTTTTTTTTTTTTTTTTTTTGGGTCCATTATATAATACATTTTGTCTCATTCTGTAAGATATAATTATCTTATCTGAGGACATTCAAAATAACATGTTTTCACAAATAGAATGTTATGTGTTAATTAATGTTAATTCATTGCTGATTGCTGATTTTACTTATGTTTTAGTTATAACTGGTGTTTCAGTTTGCTTGGAAGGAACAGTGTTTTGTGTTATCAAGAAAACATCAACACTAACTAATATGTTCCTAATTTATGTCTTTATAAAAGTAGCCTAATGACGGGAAATTATTATGCATTAGGTCTCTTATTATTATTACTATGTCTGTTATTATGTCTCTTGTAGACATTTTGTGTGACAGCAACGTTAGCCTTAAGAACCTTTGCTAGACGCTTTGAAGTGTTAAAAAAGCGTGTGCAATATAGCTTTCCAATTGTCACGTCTAATCTCTTTTCCCATAAATCTTCATGCTTCAGTGTGAGCCGCCCAGACCTCAGAGGTGTGGCCATAATAAGCAGATTAGTTTGTTGATATTGGAAGCCAAAGGCTTGAAGCAGTGGTGTGGCTGGCTTGATGTGACCTCAGGGGACAGAGGTGCATTTTTTGGAGTTCAGTGTACATGTACAGTCATATGAGTTCATGGCTAGAAGGCACATTACAAACCTGACACACCTTCAGCGAGGCTATTGTTTGCTTTTGTAATACTCTATTTGATCCTTCTCTGAATTAAAAAAGGCCGATGTTGTATGTCCATATGTCCATTTTAATTGTGGTAAATGAAGTCTTTAGAAGTCTCAGAATTACTGCATCTTGTGTGTGTTAATGTATTTTTTTCTTTTATGGACATCAAATGTATTTTTCCACCACATGCAAGGTATACAGTGACATCACCGCTTTGACCGCAGTGACATCATCAACAACATGAGAAATGTTCAATTACTTGCTGTCACGACTGATGTCAGAGGTTACTGTACATCATGAGGTCATGCGTTAAGTAATGCCTGAATTGATGACCTCAGTATCACAACATCATTTTTGAAACTCAAACGTGGTGTCACATTTCTTCCTCTTTCAGAATAGTCCCATTGTACAGCGAAAAACAATACTTGAGTGCTGGTCAACGTTAAAGCTATTACTTTTATAAAGCACCATTTTAACAATTATTCACAATGGTTAAACGTTTGGAATTTGGATCTTTTGAAATGTTGACAGAAGCTATCGACTTCTATTGTTTTTTCCCATTTTATGGAAGTCAGTAGTCGGGTTTCTAAGTTGCTAACTTAGTTGTTGTTGTTGTAACTTATGTGCAAAATTGGAATATTGCATGAAACATATGCGAATAAGTACCGTTTCCATCCAACGAGTCAAAGCAATCGTCACTTTCTGATAAACTGGCATAAAATATCACTAAGAAAAGTAGGAGAAGCCACTAAATATAATAATTTTCAAATATAATAAATTACTTGTGCCTCGGAGCGAGCAGAATAAACAATAAATGTGGTCATTGCTTTCAGAGGTGAATGCCAGCTGTTTGGGAACGCAGTCGTGTAAGAGAATTCTGGGAGGCAATTATACTGAAATACTTTTATGACAGGTTTACTTCGGCATTTCAGAATGACCGTAACAACATTTTGGATGCTGTTCACATGACTTTTTTAAACGCTCATACGGAATTTATTCGCAAAATGCGTTTCCATCTCCCATTATTTGCATTAACCCTTTTTCACACAAGTCAAAAACCACCTCAAGCTAGCGTAAAAACTTTTTTGTGAATTAAGGGATTTTTATTTGAAATTTGGCGTTTCTATCACTCGTTTCTGATGCGATGCTTCAAAATCCACATAAAAAGAGGGTGATGGAAACTTTTTGAACTTTTTGGTTACCGACATGCTTTAAAATATCTCCTTTTGTGTTCAACAGCTGAAAGAAATTCATACAAATTTAGAACAACTTTATGGGTGAGTAAAAGATGATAGAATTTTCATTTCTGGGTGAACTATCCCTTTAAAAAATATGAATGATTCCAAACTTTAGACTGGTTGTGTATACTCAGATTAACATTTTTGTTAATTTTAATAAACAGAACTGCATGTGTCTTGCAGAAGAATATTGTAGCTGGAGCTACTTCTCTCTGTTTATGTCTATGACGAATGTGTCACGCGGGTACTGGGCTACTCCGCACGCTGTTCCTACCAGAACCAGTTGAAAATAATCCAATTATAAAACTTATTATACCGTAAGGTGTACTCACATGATGTACTCACTTATTATATAAATTTAGTAAATTATGAACACAAAAAAAGTTACGGACTGCAGCTTTAAATAGCCCAATCACATTTTTCAAAAACTTTCAGCTGTTTTAATCCTGACTTGAAATGTGTTGAATCAATGTAAAACATACTACTGACAAACTGTTTTCAGTCTTCCCTCATTTAAGTTGGTAGGAGCTGTGCTTTCATGACTGGAAAAGGGACTTTGATATGTTTCGAGCAGCACAAGCATGAAAACTGCATCCTTGCTGTCTTTATTGTACAACAACAAGTTTATTTTTTTTGCAATATGAGATATCCATCAGACTTGTAATTCCTACACACACACACACACACGCTGATTTTATCTACTGTGACTGACAACAAAATCAACAACAACAACAAAATTAAAAATGACCCTTGTGCAGGCTTAGGAAAACTAAAAATAGCTCAATTAAATTTAATGACAACAATATGTTTCTTCATAATTTAGTTAATATATTGAACTAACTTATTTAGTACAGAAAGTTCAGTATGATCTCTGCTGATTTTACTGAACCACAAAATCTTTCACTGTACTGTAATGTATAAATCTGGCTAGTCATGAGATAAAAGGCTAAATATAATTCATGAAGACATAACAAGTCACTGTAGATTGATGAATGCAAATCAGTTAATGTGAAGATAGGCAGTTTGTATGACATATGATTCTCCTCGGCGCCAGCCGGTGAAATCAAATTCTCTTCCCTTTAGTCTGATCTGATTATATATGATGCGGCATGTCATTTTCTGATATCCTGAGCTGCTGCAAAGACATTCTGAAATCCTGTTGTTTAATGTTGTGTAAGCTCTCTTGCTTAATACAAATTGCAGGTATGAATAACAAAATATAAAACAAAATCAAGTCATTTTTGAAGCATGGGAACTGACTCTCCTGCCAAACTCCTTCTGGCTGTCTAACTCACTGATTCGTGTTTGTGTTACACACCTTACACAAACACTATGGCTTCAATCCAAACCATAACTATGTAACGTCTACAAGGCCACTAACCTTCTAGGCAGGGTTATAATAATAATAAAATTTCACAATTCTCTATACCAGTTTCTACACCTGCAAAAATAAACATGCTATTGTACATACTTCTTAGATTAAAAGTTAAATATTAATAGAATTATAAATATTAAAAAACAAACAGTGGAATGTAGACTTTAAGTATTTGTTAATAAAGTGTCTAAAAATGTAAACGTTAAATATTAATATGAATATAAGAAAACTGAAAGTGGAATGTAGTCTTCAAGTATTTATTAAGTAATGCCATTTCTTTTGCTTTATCAGCCGTCTTGGATAAACTTGTTCACTGAGCTTTTTCAATGAATTATAGAAATTTGGACAAAACTTTAGGCTAATCTACTATTGAACTAAAGACACCTTAGAATGCTAGGTAGCCTGCTCACTAGGTTTCAGAACAGATTTGCGATTTGTTGAAAAATATGCCGTGGCAAATATCAAAGATAAGATTAAATTTGTTCAATTTTAAATTTAAATTAACTTGTCTTTCAACTTGCAAGTCTTGACTAGTTTTATAATGCATGCCTGTGCAATTTGTTATTCAGTTATTTAGTTTTACTTTCATATTTGTAAGTCTCTTATGCTCACCAAAGCTACATTTATTTGATCAAAATCACAGTAAGTTATGAGTGAGATATTTTTAACATGGCTGTATTTCTTTATCATACAGTAATATCGTGAAATATTACTGCAATTGCAACTGTTTTCTATTTTAATATATTTAAAAAAAAAAAATCCTGTGATGTCAAAGCTGAATTTTCAGCATCATTACTCCAGTCTTCAGTGTCACATGGTGCTTCAGAAATCATTCTAATATGCCGATTTGCTGCTCAGGAAACTATTATTATTAATGTTAAAAAATGTTGATACACTACCTTTCAAAAGTTTAGGGTAAGCAAGATTTTTTTAAAGAAATTAATACTTTTATTCAACAAGGACACATTAAATTGATCAAAAGTGACATTAAAGACATTTATAATGTTACAAAAAAATGTGTTTCAAATAAACCCTGTTCTTTTGATCTTTCCATTCACAAAAGAATCCCAAAAAAAAGATTGATCACTTTTTCCACAAATATATTAATCAACAAAAGAGATTTATTTCAAAAGCATCATCTTCAACATACATGAAACCATCTTAATTATTACAAACTTTTGACTGATGGTGTAATTACATAACCCACCAATGCTGCCACCTGTAGACTAGACTGCATACTCCAGGTAAGATTTACTACTTCTGTTGCATACTTACAGATTTATAATTGAATCCTCAGCAGAGATATTCGTATAGTGAGAAGGTGTGAAGAGTGTAATTAAACAGATCAAAGATTTCTGATAGCTGTGATAGAAAAAAGCCCCTGTGTTCCCAGAGGACTGTGGGAGATGGTGAACTGCTAATGACAGAGAGCAAAGACATGTTTAGTCATGCAAAGGACATTGGTATTTTTTGCTTATCAGTAGCTTTATTTCAAAGTATAATGGCATGTTGTTATGCAGTTACCTTGTCACAACAAATTACGTGATTAACGGCTTTGCTTGTCACTTGATGATTCTTTCCAGAGCTTTAGTATGGGATGATATTAGACTCAAAATGATTAATAGATGCACGCACAATTATCCATGTACTGCATACATTTTATACATGTATCTTACTAACCACAAACAAATACCTTTCAATTTGAATCTATGGAGTTCAGGATTAAATGATTGTGCAGCGATTTGTACAAATACAGACATGTTTGCAAATAAAAATGCTCTGTTCTGCATTAATATATCATAAATTACTCATGCATAAAGGAATCTGTGCATATGTGGATCAGGTGACACACGCGCATCAATTGATGTCTAGTTCGAGTCGATCTTGTTAATTTTTTTTTTAGACTTAATTTTCGCAGTTTACAGCATTTCACGTCCCCCATTAATTTACATTACATTAGGAAGGAATAACTGACAACGTGCCGTTGAATTACAGAAAGAAAGAGAAAAACCCAAGGTGCAGTCATGAAGTTCTTGTTTGGCAAAATTAATATAAGCTATTATGTGTCTTAAGAGAAGTTAAGTTAGAACAAGTTCAATAAAACATCTTTATTATATTTCTACAGTAGAGGAGAATAGCCAAACCAAAAAGAAACAAAGAAAACACAATGTAACAATCATAAAACCGTAATCAATGGAATGCGCACATGTGACTGGGGCTAGTGCCATCTAGCGGTCACTGATTTTCTTAGGCTCAGCTGCATGTGGATCATGAGCTGTGTGTGTGTGGATTGAGCAAGGCTAAAAGGGCGGAACGAAAGTCTCAAAATTCAAATGAATCAAATAGAATTGATTCAGAAGAGAAGTGAATGAATGCATGCGTGTTGCCTGATCCACAAATGCACATTTTAATTGATACATTCACAAATTATGATACTTTAATACAAAATATAACATTTGTATTCACAAATATGTCTCTATTTGAACAAAATGCTGCACATTAATGTAATTCTTAACTCTGCAGACACCGGTTGAAAAATAATGAATTGCACTGGGCCTTGTTCGTTGGTAGTTGTGTGTGTGGGGGACGTGAAATGCTGTAAACTGCGAAAATTATGTCTCAAAATCCAAATGAACCGAACAAAACAAATGAGCCGAACAAGATCGACTCGAACTAGACATCAATTAATGTCACCTGATCCACATATGCATGGATTACTTTTTGCATGAGAAATTTATGATATATTAATTCAGAACAGAACATTTTTATTCGCAAAACGTGTCTATATTTGTACAAATCGCTGCATAATCATTTAATCCCGAATTCCACAGAATCAAATTGAAAGGCACTTGTTTGTGGTTACTAAGATAAATGCATAAAATGTATGCAGTACATGGATAATTGTGTGTGCGTCTATTAATCGTTTTGAATCTAATATCATCCCTCCTTAGCTACACACCCTAAATACTTGGTAGCATAGTGCAGGTTTCTAGAGCTCAGTTTCAAATTCTGCCGTGGATCTTTGATTTTTGTGGGTTTTTACTTTTGTTAAGCATGATCAAAAATCTGACTTTAACTATGGAGAATGCAGGATTTGTTAGGTGTAGCTGCGATGTGACATTCCCATAGAAACGTGATGTGGAATTGACATGTGAGGAGCTGCAAACTCCCAGCATCCTCTGTTGTACGACGAATTTAATGTTAGGTATAAGCTGATCTGGCAACCAACAAATATGTTGCTTTAGTTATTTAATGGAGGTCAAGGTTTTCCGGCACGATAAGAGGTGTGTTACTCAACACTCAAACAGATCACTCATCCACACCCTAGAGGAAATGTGCTGAAAGACCAAAAACATTTACATTTTAGTAATTTAGTCATCCATTTTATAATATATAGTTTAGTTAGTCTATTACAGCATAGTTCTAAATCACATTATATATATATATATAATAATAAATGTTTTTTTTGTATATAATTGATATAAAATTCAGTTAATGTTTATTTCCAAAATGTTAGTTATGGTCTTGTTCAGTTATACATAAATGTAATAAACCTGAGCATGCAGGTTCGGAAACCGAACACGAAAGGATGACAGGTTTTTGATTTTTGGGTGAACTTTATCTTTAATCAAAGTGAAACATGAAGCAAGATTTAAATGAAAAATAAGTGATGAAAAAAAAGTCAACAAACTTGATCCAAAATCATGTGTTGGAAATACAATGAATCTACAATTACTTTAATCTGAGTGGTCAGATCTGATTAGTACCATTTTTTTCAATCAGATATTGACTAAACTGCCTGAAAAAAAAAAAAAATCAGTTTCATTGTTGAACAATATAGTAAAATGAAAGTGCAAAAGAATTTATGTGCAAGTGTGAACAAAAGCTTAATGCTGTCCTGTCATTTGATTTGATTTGCTGCATTTGCTTGCACGGTCAGACAAGAAGTTTTATACTGTATGCCCAAAAACTACAATAGCTGGAAAAATCAGTCAGACAAAGCTTTTAGCAAAAGAGCTGCTTCATAAATTTTTTTCGAGAGCTGCCTTCAGTGATTTGCTAGTTTTTTGCTTATTTAATAAATTGTCTCTGATCTGGCAGGTGATGTAGTTTACAAGAGTATTGCATCAGGACAAAAATACTTTTCTAGAAAGCAGTTTTATATGTTGGTAGAACCAAGTTCACAGAGTTGTGAGATATATAAAAACACTACTACAATAAATGAAGACCAAAACAGGCAGATTGACACTTTTTTCAGGGACACAGGGGCGGACTTACCCATTAGACTAAGGTGGGCGACCGCCTTGGGACCCCAAAAGCCAAGGGCCCCCTAAAATGCTTTTCATATAGGATATGCGCATGAGCGGTGGGGACACACGCGAAAAAACGGTTTTTTTTTGATGTTTAAGTGTATTACCTACGACAACAGCCGAGTACAGTGAGCGCCTTAGACAGAGTATTAATAGTGGAGAGCTGTAGGGACAAAAGCTGCTGAGTACCATGAGTGCTCAGAATGACCTAAGATTTGCCCCGCAAACATTTCAGCAGTTATTATAGGCCTGTGTCCCGTATTTCTGTCGACTGAACCCATGCCGTTAATTATGAATTTATCAGTCTTTTGCATGCCGAAAGACTGATAGAAAATCGTGTTATACGCTACGCACTTTCATGAGATCCGGTTAGCCTACAACAATTAATTTGTTGGCTATTTTACAAATGGGAATACAACGAATTCATGACAATGTTTACATTCAAGCTACCCGTACAATTTATAGTGAAAAGTACTTTAAAAGCGTCTGGAATGCAATAAAGTAATTTTAAAGTAATTTGGATGTGCCTTTAGAGAGAAATGCACGGATTACATAATGAAAGAGTTTATTTTATTAGCAGTCTATTTTCGATTTGAATTATTTCGTTTTAAAGTAGTAATTCAAAGCTTTCTATATATTTTGATCATGTCTGAGTTTAGTTTAATCATTGTGAAGCGCTCTTGTTCAAGACCGAGTTGGCAGAAAGCGTTTGTTTTCTTTATTTTGTAAAAGCACAACTTTTTGTTGATATTGTGAGTGTACACAAATAAAACTAGACCCTTTACAGTTAGAATGATGTATTACTCTTACCTTCATGAGCAAAAATGACTGCGTATTAAGTTGTTTCCACTGTTAGAAAAAAATGCAAGTGATCGCGCCGGCGCCTCCATCCTGCAGCTTCCACTCTCTGCAAATGATTGGATATGCGCCTAACAGCGCAATTTATAATAGGTTAACTTTACAAACTTAGGGTGTTTTCACACCTGTAGATCGATTGCTTTGTACCAAAACAGGGATTAAAATTATTACAATGCTGCTTTTTATTCTTGGTGCGGTTCGCTTCACACAGCAAAGTTTCTAAACGGACCAAATTTGTTAATACAAGTCACGCACGAGTAAACTATTCTCTCATTGGTCAAAGTTCCACGGTTTATTTACCGGGATTCCACTTAGCTGTCACAGCTGTAATCTTTTAGGATGGAACGACAACAGCTTCGCGGGCTTATTGTTGGGTTTTTTGTAGCTGTCGTTAATAATAATTTATCATTTTGAGCAGGAGTCCAGGATTGATTGGGAAAACATTTTTAAAATGCACCTACTACAAAGAAGAGCAATAAGACGGCATTATAAAACAAAAAAGTGCGCTTTAATTTTTGAATGACAAAGACGTGCTCTCCCACAGACATTCACAAGTTCATTTTAAAGTATTAGCAAAACAACAAAGCTAAAGCTTTTCACAGAACTTACGTAATTACATTATACATTGTGATATAGCCTGGTACGTTGGTTTGTTGGATCGGATTGCTTTCTCAACACAACTGAACCGCTCCAGAGTTAGTTTTCAATCAAGCCGAGACCACCTCTTTCAGGCGATCTCGGACCGATTGTTTTGGCGCGGATCCGAGTGCGATTGCCGTGTTCACATATGCCCAAACGAACCGTGCTAAGGGGGGAAACGCGCCAGGTTCCGAAACAACAGGCCAGGTGTGAAAGCACCCTAAAATTGTAATATACTTGAACCGTTTTATATATAGATTTTATTTTAGGCAAATCCTGATGATTTGAGAAGGCTAAATTTATCAAACATATAGGCTATGATCAATTCACTGTCTGCCGCTGGCCTTTACTTAAAAAAAAACAAAATAACTTACATTTAACGAACAAAAAATACTCCAAATGTTTTTCTAAATTTAATTAGTAAAAAAACGAAACAAAATATAATCACCTTTCCATTACATAAAAAACTGAACTATTTTAATAACTGAAACAGTAGCAGCCTATAAGCTTTTTTTGGGAAAAGGGGAAAAAAAATTTGAGACCCGTGCAGGGCTTTAATCCACCTCATCCAACGCTGTTTTGTTCTCATCTGTGAGCATGCTCTTGATATATGTATTTTAGGTGTGTAAATGTATAATTGCCTTTATTTTTTTCAGTTTTATTTAAATTTGTAGTTAAAACAACTAAAAATAAATGTATTTTAAAGTTTAGAATTAGACAGCCTTTGCACACAGGCTTACGCTGAAAACAACAAAATGGAACCTCAAGGTTGATCTAGGAAAATGTGTGCAAATGTATAGGGCCCCATTCCTATATTTTGCCTGGGGCCCCCAATTCACTAAATCCGCCCCTGCAGGGACATATATATAAATTGGCTCTTGTAGATCGATTAACATAATAGCACTGAACATTGACATGCCTTTTTTATGCCATTAAAAATCTTTTTTTTTTTCTCCATCAGCATGTCAGGATTTGCAGTTTTATGTGGTTCATATATTTTTGTCAGCTTTCGCCTTTTGTGTTTTTTAGCATTGCATTTTTAATGTACCGTGTCAAGTTGCAATAAAAGTTGTTTGACTTTAAAAAACACATCTTGAGATCCCTCCTGTACGTTTGTTTCATTCCGTTGCGCTCTATCTATCTTGAATACAATAACACATCCTGTGTGAATGATAGTGACTTGGAATGTTATAAATTCAAAACAAGTTTGATCTGTGCACATCATCTTTGACATTCTGTTGATTACTGCTCAACCCTGAATCTGTACAGTAATGCTCTTGCACTGGAAGTCAAGAGTACAAATGTTCCTGAAAATTTTTTTTTTTTACTACAACACTATTTAAGAAGTAGTTCACCCAAATTGAAAATTAGCTGAAAATTTACTAACCCATCCAAAATGTAGTTTGTTTCTTCATCAGAACATCACAATAATCCACAAGTAATCCAAATGAAGTAAAAGGCTGCATGTTTGTAATAACCAAATCCATCATTAAGATGTTTTTAACTTCAAACCATTGCTTCCAGCATAAATACAGGTCCTTTCTTCAAAATATAGCTTTCTCCAATGAAAAAGTCATCTAGTCTGATTCAGGAGAGAAATATGCACAGCACAAAAAAGCACTATTTACAAGCAAAAAGAGTTCTAAACAAATAGATAAATAAATATTGATAACTTGTGGATTGTGATGTTTTTTTTGTCAAGTTTCATTCTGACGGCACCCATTCACTGACTTTCATCTTAAAAATAACTTGTGTTGGTGTAACCTTATCTAATCATATTAAATTGAATTTTTTAACTTGAATAAAAACAGCTTTTTAGGTTCAAATGAAACACTTTTTAGGTCACATGACAAGACATTTTTACTAGGGCTGCACGATATATCGTTTTAGCATCGATATCGCAATGTGTGCATCCGCGATAGTCGAAGGAGGCGGGAACCGGCGGACATTTAAAGACTTTAATAAAATAAACGAACACAAAATGAAAGTAAAGCGGCAGTCCCTCGCGGACGACTGCCGCACACAAGACACAAAATAAAGTCCAGGCCTGGTCCGCTCTCGTCCAACACTGTCGTCACTCCTACTTTTATCCTTCCGGAGCCCCTCCGTGAGACTCGAGACCGGTGAGTGGCGCACGTGTCGTTCATTAGCATTTTCTCCACCGGCCTCGCTCCGTTCCCACGGCTCTCGGCCCCGCCCCTCTCGTCACATACCCCCATCGCAGGCCGGGGGGTACACCCGAGACTGCGGTCTACTCCTCTACTCTCGCTACTACTCTACTATAAAATCTTGTCCCGGTTCCCAGACACACTGCCGCTCGGCCCTCCCCCAGCTGGGTAAGCTCTTCCGCGATGCCAGGCGGTGGCACTGGACAGCCCTCGGTGGACGGCCCGACACTCCTCCTCTGCCCGGTGGATGGCGACGGCTCCTCCGGGTTCGGGCAGCCGGCAGGAGTCCCCGTTCCCTGCTCCTCCCCATCATAGCGGACGGCAGCAGGCTCCGGCCTCAGGCAAAACGGCGGCGACTCCTCCACTCCCTCACGGACAGCAGCTGTCCCTCCACAACCCAGGTGGCTGGCAGCGAGTTCGTCCGCCCCCCCAGCAACTCACTCCAGCCCACCACCTCGAGCATCCATGGCGGTAGACTGCTCCGCCATGCTCAATAGCACCGCGGATTCACCACAGCGGCGAAGAATCTCTGGCAGCATGTCCCTCCTTCCACCCGGGTTTCGGCACCAATGTAACAACGTTCGTAGGTCAGGAAGAAGGAGGCGGGAGGGAACCGGCGGACATTTAACAATTTATAAAATAAACAAACACAAAAACAAAAAGGTAATGCGGCAGACTGCGGAAACGACTGCCACTACCACAAACACAACAATAAAGTCCAGGCTGTGTTCCATCTGTCCAACACTGTGTCGTAACTACTCCTTTTATCCTTCCGGAGCTTCTTCGTGGGACTCGAGACCGGTGAGTGGTACAGATGTCTCTCATTATTAATTACTCCACCGGCCTTGCTCCGTTCTCATGGCTCTCGGCCCCGCCCCTCTCATCACAGTCACATCGCAGGATGTGCGATGTTTAATATAGGCTACTGATCGTTATATTTATACTGATTGTTTTCTTTGCTCACACACAGACATGGTGTCTACATCGGACACGACAACTGTACAGCCATTTTAAATACATTTAGTAGCAGAGCTACTGCACGTGATTTTCAGTGCTGGAAATCCATTTATCCTTTGTTGAAATTTCCACGATGACGAGGAAATTTCAACAAAGGATAAATGGATTTCCAGCACTAAAAATCGCGGCAGGTCACGGATGCTAAGCAATGCCAGATGCCCACGAAAGCACAAGCTCCCGAGCGCTTTGGAAAGAAGGAGAAAGCGGCGTGACTGGCGTTGTCCCACGCATTTTTAGGCGCGCCATGTGAACGGCTCCAAAGTCTGTCTACACTGGACGCGACAAAGCGACTATTGCTCATCATTTGAACTTTGTGTCAGTACGTCATAAAGAGAAAGCGGCATCAGTTTACTGTTGGGGATCTGTCATACCGCGCCGCATCCAGTGTAGACAGCATCACTGATTATAATGGTGAACACTGAATTCTGATCACTTCTGCGTCTATTTGTGCCTGAAATACTGTGCTCTATTTTACATGTTAATTTAAATTGTAATGAACTGTATGTCAAATGTATTCATCTTGAGATTTGCTTAAGATTATGTTTAAAATTGTGTTAAATTATTATTTTTGAGCATCAGAAGGCAAAGGTTATCTAAATGTTAAAACAGAAAACATGAGCATGCACAATTGAATATCAACAGATCAATAAATTAAAAAATCTCTAATATTAATAATTAGAATGACCTGATATGGTAACTGAAATATTGTTTATTTTGAAACCGTGTATTTTAGAGTTTATACTAGTGTCATTCTCTGCACTGATGAGCTGAAATGATTGTTTAACTGTTGGCATGTCACACACTGTCAATAGAGCATAGCCTATTTTGAACCTTGAACATTCCTTTTAGCATGTAATGGTTTATATCTAATAACCTGTTTATTATCCTTTCAGCAATCATTTTATTATAAGATTCATGTAATGGAAGCTCATGGCCTGTTGGAACAGTATAAAAGGAGGTTATCAGGGTTCAGCAAGTTTGGGTTTTGTCACCTTGTGTTAGGTGTGAAGCTGTGCTTCTGCTGCCAGATTGGATTAAGGGTGAGAAACTGCACTGCAACTACTAGTGAAGCTGCATGTTAGTGAGACTCTGCTGCTTATTAGCTTCCATTTTTGATGATTAATTAATCCTTTATGAATTCACTGAATGCATGAATTGTACTTTGGTAGCTTCCTTTTCTTTATATGATGGAATACGTACATATCAAGCAATAAATGATGGAAGTGGGTTTTTAAATTGAATATCGTGATGCCAAATATAATGCAGACACACATTTGATCCTAACAAAAGGATCTCAATATATATCTGATCTCTGTATAAAGAACAGGGTGGGATTGTTTATGTCATGACACTCATTGGCCAGCAGAGGACAGACGTGAGAGGATTCTCTTTGATATACCTGTTTTCATTTTAAACCATAATGAACATACAGCTACATAACCACTCAGCTCTCAGTTAATATTTATAGAAATGGGGACCACAAACCAGCAAGAGCAGACAGTTGCTGTAGCGCTCTGTTACAATCTCGCTCCCAGAGAACGAATCCATTGATATTGGTTCAGAGCACATTTGTGGTGTTGGTGAATAGTAAATGGCACTGCACTCAGAGGAGACACAGCGATGAGTAGGTAATTGTACGGCACTATTCAAATGACTGACTGTTTTTTAAAGCGCACCAGCATTTTGATAATGTAAGTGATGTTGAAGCATAATATTGAGCCATGTAAACAACCCACAATGTACTTTCTCTACATCTCCATCTTTTTAACTTCTTATCACATGCTGTGCAACTGGAAAATCGGATCACATGATGCTTTAGCAGCTTCTATGCTGGTTCCTCTCTGGAGGTTGAGTAAGCTCTCCAGTTTATTGTTCTCTGGCCAGAGGCGTTGCACAGACTCTCCAACTAAGCGCTTTCCTTCATTCAATGAATCACTGCTGGTGTAATACAGCACAACAGTAGTAAAATCCCAGTTATTTTTCTATAGAGACATTTTACCTTAGACTCAGAGGTTATAGAGCAATAATCAATGCATCTGTAGAAGCCACAAGTCAGTGTGATTTCAACATATATATTTTTTTACATAATCTATAGTTTCTAAATTTCCAATATTATTATTGTTGAAAGTAAAATGTGACAAACAATCAAAGAAAATACATTGCTGTCTGTTAGTTTTATATTAAGGATGCACAATATAATGGTTATCACAAGGGTTATTATGGTTAAATAAAAATAAATACAAACAAACAAACTTTCATTACTTGAAATCAACTTGAACTGAAATAAAATTATAAAAAAATATTACATCTATTTTATTTCAGCTAGTTCACAAGGCAGCATTTCTCATTTTTCATTTAGTTAAACTTGATATACCAACTAAAATTAAAAAAATGTAATAAAAAATAAACTAATACAAAACTACAAATGTAACAAAAATAAAATGAAAACAAAAAAAAAAGTTTTACCAAATAACATTAGGTCGTATTATTTTTTTCATTTATAGACCTGTTGATATTGGATAGTGATATTCCATGCTTGCTCAGTTATGATATTTTTTTACATTTTACCTATGCTGGCAACTATAGTTAGTCTTTAATACTACTAATAATTTAATATAACTGCCTGTAGAAGAACATGTATGTCTCACAATTAAGATTTATTTTTCATACGTTTGTTTATTAATTTTGAATGCCTAGGATTTAAACTATAGATTTTTTTTTCTTAGTAATTTGTATTCCTATTATAATAATCTATATCCCTTATTATTAACATTTTTTTACTTCCTTTTTGTTTTAAAATATAATTTTTTCACATTGTACGTTATAATGTTTTGATGCCTAAATTTTGTAGCATTTACTGTAAAATTCTAAAAACAAAAATCATTTGTTTATTCAGAATTGTATTATCGACCATTTATGTCAGCTATCACCCAAAACGTCTAAATAATTATCAGCCAGAGTTCGAATATCACTGCATCCCTGTCTTATATAGTAGTTCAATTTCTGATTACATCATGGCTTAAAGCATGGATTACATCATATTATTACAGCTCTTTATTGAGAATTAAAAAAAAAAACTTTGAAAAAAAGAAAACGAATGGGAAAATTACTTGCGTTCCCAAGGCTGGTGAAAAGATGGATGGTCACAGTTGCACTCTTTTGTTACATCTCGGCGAGAAGCTGCGTGAAATAAAAGAGATCATCTACTGACCAGTAACCCGACCCCGGTAGGTTTTGTCTGTGAACTCTCCTTATACTGGCATTTCACTAATGGCCACGCTCAGAGCCGGCGGGTGTGCAATTTCTATCAGCAGGCGTTAATCAACCATTAATTAACCATTTCTTCCAGCCTGTGTTCAGTTCACCCCTCTTATTTGTAAAGGGGGGTTTCTCCATGGCAATTGCTTCATCTTTGCGCTCTTTCTCCACCGCCCTCTCTCTCTCTCTCTCTCTCTCTCTCTCCCTCCCTCTTGATGTTTGGCTGCTCGGGAAGAGCGCGTGTCTCCATCGGCACCATTTAGTCTGTGTGAGGAGCACCAGTGAATCAGTAGACCCAACTGTGTTGGTCAGGGAGAGGTGGGCAGCTGGGTCAGAAGAACCAGCCCACGGATCTCTCAACCCACTCCAATAAAAGCTCCAGTGATTTCTCCTCCCCCGTCTCCCTCACAGTGACCTGTGGCGTGTGTAGGAGCTGGCACCAACCAAACCACCCAAAGCGCTCAAGTGCTGTTTGGACCGAGTTCATTGAGTGCGTGTTGACAATCGAAAACAAGAGGGCAGCAGGTATTAGAGCGACTCGCTTCTCGTGGACTTTTCTGTAGTTCTCATCATCACTGCTCTCTCAGTGTTGGATTAAATGAAAGGACCTTTTGTATAAGATGAGCGAAGACGCCAAGGAAAAAGGGACCGGCAAGCAAGCGCTACGCAAGAAGAAGGGCAAAAAGGTAACAAGAAAGCTGCTTAAACATACAGATCTTTTCAGTTTAACGCTCAGGGCTTGTTTAAATCCTCCTTTTATGCCATTTGGAAGGGTTAATGGTGGTTGTTGATGTTGAAAAGCACTAGACGGGGATCTGGAGGAAGCTTCTCTTTTGTTCTGGAGTGACTGAAGGAGTGTGCTCAGGGTGGCATGGTTTTGTTTTGAAGGTGTTTGACAGTACACTTTCAGGGCTGATTCTGGAACAGGATCTTCTCTTTGTTTGGGTTTGAGTTTTTCACAGGAGTTGGTTTTGATTATTGAACAACAAAAAAATGAATAAATAAAAAGTCGTGCGTATTTCATCAAATTATCTGTATATGCACAACCATTGCTCCATAAAAAGTTCAAACATGTCAATGTTTCTTACAAGAGCTGATCTGGTCTGACTTTTTAAAATGACTTTTTTTGTTTGTGTAACCTGATGTCATATTAAACAATAATTTTGACTTGAATTAAGCTGATTACTTATATTTGACACAACACATTTTACACACAAAGCTTATTTATATTTATGTATTTTTATATTTTTCAACGACTCTTCTTTTATAATGACTAAGATATGAATACTAGTGTTATGCACATATTTAAATTCAATTCGTTCTTTTGTATACTTACTCTGGACAGATGTTTGCCTGTCTTTCTCTCTCTCTCTTTTTCTTTCTCTTTCCCTCCACCCACTCCGTCTATTCTCTGCACGAGCAGTATAATCTGCTTAATTGCAGCCATTCAGATGCATTGGCAGGAGCTGTATCTGAGTCAGCGCTGGGTGGTACTAGCTACGGGTCAGCTCTGCTGGCTTTACAAGTGTTTGCTTTAAATGTTTGGGAGAATTTGAGGAATTCCCATTCGTCCATTGTAACAGGTGCAGTCGCTGCTTTCACGTAGTGATTAGAAGGGAGCTTTTAATAAATTCGAAGACAGCCATTCTAATCAAAAGTGAAATATGTGTGTGTGTGTGTGTGTGTGTGTGTGTGTGTGTGTATGTGCGTGTTTGGCAATCACACTGACAGCGCCGTCTCTCTTGGTCTCTTTATGCTCCCCCAACCTGTTGCTATGCACACTGGGAATGTAAAGAAAATGTATATATTTTTGTTTATAAATTACCTTGTTTGTTACAATATGTTAGAATGCTCATTGGTAGTGGTAAATATGAGTAAAATCTTAATTTTATATTACATTATCGCAATATTCAATATTGGAAGTTCCTTAGAAATTAAACTGAAAAAATATTTTGATATTTTTGAAGACGTAAATAACAATGTGGCAACTCATTATCTAGTAATTTTTTTTTGCAAATGAAATATATACATCTATAACTGCACTTTAGTTTCACTTCAGGCTTCAATGTAACTAAATTAAAATTAAAATAAAATAAAATAAACTCCCTTTAATAATGAGTTCTTCCTCTGCTTGACTTGTTTGGGACTCATCCTGCTTTGCATTTTTGTTTTACTTCATGTTTTCAGAGTAACTAATGTAAAGCAACTGAAAGCTACATGAATATACACTTTCAACTATGGCATAAACATGATATAAACAGTATAGCGAAATATTTAATGGGATAGTGGAACATTTTTGTCTTCATTCACTCTTGTATTTATCATCCATACAAAATAAATGTCAATGGGGTCCATTTCTTTTGAACCCCATTGACCTTCACTGTGTAAAAATTACATTTAATAACATTATTACCATTTTATTGTTCTTTAAAACTTGGCACAAAAATTACAATAAAATTACAATTAACACTCACAAATTAACACTTTATTTTTTTAATTATCCTATCCAATGTGGTTACCCAGAATCCCCAGAGCATATGGGGGTTGAATGGGTCCATTTAAAGATTAATTGGTGTTCAGGGCGACACAGAGGACATGAACCATTCAGGGGCTTGTCTTTGTGCATTGGTCGTATTGTTAGAGCTCAATAGAGCAGGAAATCAGACAGCGTGCAGGTTTGTCATAGCTCATTTTCTGGTTAGACTTGTCTCTGTCAATGACTATTATTCTTTACCACCGATTTGGAGAAACAAAAGATGAGAAAACAACAGCTAGAGATGTTTTGTCTTGATAAATGCCTTGCTAGAATACAAATACAGCAGCTTTGGACGGATAGTCTTCTGGGTAATGAGCTGAACCTGATCAGGAGAAAATAAAATCACATTTGTTCACATCTTATATCGTTAGCAGCTTTGTTTGATCAATTTCTGTTTGCCAATTTGAATGTAACATATATAGACAACACTGTCAAATCAGATTTTAGATCAGGTCACTTGCATCATGACAGTGCGATTTAAAAAGTTGGATGTGCAATGTGAACAAAGCCTTTGTCACTATCTTTCTTTGGCTGTCAGTAACTGTGATTCAGATATAGCCAAATGATTTTAATTTCAATTTCAGACAGTCAACATGGCTGGCAGCTCCTCCCCACATGTTGGAGAGAAAATGGCCGTGCGGTACTGATCCAGATCATAATCAGAGGAACAGAGAGAGCCGGAGACAGGCTAAGAGAGTGTGCTAGATGGGTTGCTAGCTCACGTTATCCACGAGAGTCAAAAGATGCTTTCTTTAGTGGCCGATGGATTGAGATTTTCACATGTCATTTCCTTTTCACTGCTCCCAAGTCAACAAACCAACTACCCCTGGGGAGTTTTGGGTCATGGCTGTATAAAACTCAGAGAGAAGAGAGAGAGAGAGAGGAGAGAGAGAGAGAGAGAGAGAGAGAGAGAGAGAGAGAACTGTCTGGGCACTAGGGAACCTGCATCATTGGCAGGTGTGTGTAATGGGTGTCGCCATGGCAACCGAAGGCCTGCTGAGGAACGGAGGAAGCTGCCGTTTAGATGACTGAGCTGGGAATCCCTGCTGATCGCACAAGGAGCGTCTGTATTTTATATTTAGCATTTCCATTGCAAATGGTTGTGGCAGCATCACTGCTGCTGCTGTGCTGTACTTGTTGCCTTACTGTAACTTTAACTACTTGTTTAAATAATGACTCTAGTGAGCTGACTTGCTGTCTACTACCTACGTAGGCAGCTGTCTTCTAAGGCAGCATCCTAACAGAAATGGAACCCTAAGTGATTAATTTTGAATGTGAATTTTTCACTTGAGACTCCACTCACAATTGATTTCAGTAGAGTTTGGCTTTAGCACTTAGGCTTTGCGATACTGCATTAGAATTTGGCCAAAAGAAGGAGTCATAGAAGGCAGCAAATTAGCCTTTGCATCAGGAGTGTGCCTTTGATGCCTTAATATCCTGCCTACATAGGGAGCTCAATGGTGTTGGAGCCAATATGTCTCCTTTTGGTACCTGCTTTTGTAGCCCTGCAGCCTTCTGTGGTGAACATGCTCTATTTGCTGAGACCATCATAACTTTCAAAATATGGCTGAAGACACCTCTTCCACAGGCACTTAACTAATCCATAACCATAAATCTGGTTTTCTCTCTATTCTGTTCTATTCTATTCTATTCTATCTATCTATCTATACTTATCATCTACTATTATCTATCTATCTATCTATCTATCTATCTAAAGGCGTTCTCCAATTCAGTTCTGAATGACGCACTACCCTGGTGCATGCAACATTCTGTAAAGTGCCACTGGAACATGATAAATCCTTGACCTCAACTCGTGTTACACTTTCACGTTATGGCAGCACATGTCAAATCAACACTCTCCAGAACAGCAGAACAAGCTGACAGCAGCATTTGAACCCAGGAACTTTCACACCCAAAGCAAGAATCCTAGACCAACAAGCCAATAGTGCCTGGCCCAGATATTTACCTTATTTATTCCAAAATCCACCAATAGCCTTGTCAATGGATACATTATTCTTTAAAACAATTCTTTAAAAAAAAATCTGTAAAGAAAAAATAAGTCAGGACCTTAGAAGAACCAAACAGGAGAGGTTCTTCATTGTCAAAGTCATTTGATTTGATACCCTGTTTTCAGTATGCTGTTTGTAACTAAAGTCAGGGTTACTATTTTGAAATCAGATTGTCATTGCTGTGAAATGATCATTATGTCAAGATTGTGCTATTGGGCTACTGCAAACAGGACTGAAAAGAAACCCTTGGGGTTAAATGACTCATACTTCCTCTGAACCTCAACAGGACCCCGTGCAAGGTTGACATTTACAGTGTAGTTGAAAGCTAATCTGGATCTTCCACTCTAATTGGAGAATCATTCAGGATTCAGCCTTGGCAAATCCCAGCCATCCGGTGATATGGAATGCACAGGAAGTGTTGGGCTTCCACAAATGCCACACATACTACACAGTCAAAGATGCCTGCCAAAGACTCTCACAACCCAAATTTAGTTGGAACAACAAGATTGATCAATGTCTAAATTGTCTTGAGAACACAGCCTAACCTACTGTCTTGCTGAGCAGTCTCAAAGAACTTCATACTTGATCTCAAGACATAATGGAAAACGCACCGTTATGCCAGCAGGCCCAAAGAATGAGTCTCTTTATCTTCATGTTCTCAAATGCCATGCATCTCTTCCTTTTAGTTCATCCTACAGAGTATGAATCATATTTCAACACTTTGTAAAATGGATTCTAATGGTGGATCCTCTGTAGCTCGTATCTGCCGTATCTGTCTTTTCTATTCACCATTGACTGTAAAGCTTCACATTTGAACACATTTCATGCTTGTAGTTAAATTCATGCTTGTAGTCAGATTTCCAGCTTGTATATGTAATATTAGCATAAAATGATAGTGAAGCTTTGCATCTGTCGGAAGTCATACATATCTGAAAATGGTAGCAGCTGTAAAGATTCTTTGAAAAGACTTTGAAAATAAGATTGACTTTGGAACAAAAGGTAATTCTTTTTTGAACTTGTAATGTAGTTCCTGTCACATCTGACTTGCAGACTAGAACCAAGCTGAATGTACAGTGGCAATAAATATGTATTCAGTCATCATTGCTTGGAAATTATTCAGTGATTCTGCATTTTCAGGAACTAATCAGGATATGTATTGGTATTTGAATTAGAAATGTAACTTGTTTACAAGGAGAAACTTGTCCAACAATTGCTGTAGGGCTAAATCAAGAAAATAAAACTAACATCCAAATCCTAAATCTACAGATTCCAATTAACTAGTACACATCATCTAGGCATCATCTAAGCACAACAGGTAGGTTTAGTAACTTCATACATTTTTGGGTTATGCCATGTCTCCCAAATTTTGCCAGTGCTATTGCATAGAAAAGAAAATTGATATGTGTCATTGGAACAATACTTTGAACATAACTGACAAGTTTGGGACATAATTGAGGTCAACAATAGTGCTAAATAGTTCCACCATTTTGAATTTTGTTAAAAGCATACCTTTCCCTACATAGTTCATCAAATCCTCTCCAAATGTGTGAGATAATCTTGAGACCTTGCTGGTCAAAACATTTACTCAACATTTCTTGGTAAATCAAACTATTTGGTGGTAATACATCAAATAATTCACCACTGAAGATGCCAAAGATTCTTTGCATTTCTTGCAAATGAAACTTAAGTAGATGACCAGGACGATGATGGTCTGTCTTGGAGTTGAGTTCTTCATGTCTTTAGACAGGATATTGCACTGGAAAATGACTTAACAATCGTTTGTATCTCATCCTACCTGATACAGACAAAGGATGTATTGATGTTAATCAATGGCATATGACATAAATACGATGCAGAAGTTAATCATCTAATGCATTTTCAGACATTACTCTGGAGAGATGATCAATACCCGTCATTCAGGGCCCTCTTTCAGCCCCTGCAACAATGGAGGGTTCAGCCACAAAGCAGAATATGCAGTGTGTCTCACTGGGGGAAGTACCACCAGCCTCTCACTGGAATATATCATAGGCGTCTTTGTCTAAAGTCATGGCTTTCTGAGGAATTATGTTACAAGCAGAATGGCAGGTAAAGACAATGGGAGAAAAAGTTGTGCCTGGAAAACTTGGCAGCTGGTCCCACATTTCCAGCATTTCTGCACCTTCCAGCCAGTATTTTGCACTCTTTTGTTAGGTTAGGGTAACTGTAAAACATCCCCAACAAACTGTGGCATTCCAGATTTTGATCCTGTAATCCTAGTTGGAATGTCCTGCGGCAGGCACAACGGAACTTGGCCTCAAGCGTTCAGTTTCCCAGGCTCTCTGATATCCGAGGAACCTGATACTTTCCTCACAGTTGAGAGACCAGTGAGCATCTGGAGAAATAGTTTTAATGCGTTCTGGGTTTCCCAGGCTTATGGAGATGCAGTTTTCATAGCAAAGGTAACAGAAGACCTGTGGAAAACCAACTGAGACCTTAAAGGGATAGTTCACCCAAAAATGAAAACTTACCCTCATGTCGTTCCAAACCCAGTAAGACCTTTGCTCATCTTCGGAACACAAATGGAGACGATATAATATATATATATTTTTTTTTTTAAATCCAGAGCATTCTGTTCTCCATGGACAGCAAATGTACTACCAAGGCCAAGGCACACAAACATGGTTTCGTAGGACACTGTTAAATTAGTTCATTAGTTTTCATTTTTGGGTGAACTATCCCTTTAACTAGAGGTGATTCAGCCCACCCAAACCATGTGCCCGTTTATCTTCTTGTGGTAATGCAAATTGTTTTGCATTTGATTCCCTTTTTTAAAATTTAAATTCCTCTATATTCTGAATGCTTTGACCAAAATATTGGAACTGATTAGCTTGGAATATTCTGTACACATTTCATATTTTTCTCACTGAGGGAATGTTGCAGTAAATTAATGATAATATATTTCTTTAAGCCATAGCTTTATGTTTGAGAGTATCAAAGTTATTAAATACCTGGAGCAATAAAGTTATTGCATGAGTTATAGTCAGATTGCTCATTTTGTCAAAACATATTGAGTTCTGCTGAGGCCAACAGTGTTCCAAATGCTGAATTTGGCCAAGGATCATGGGAACAGAATGAAGCTGCAGTGTTTCTCTGGCCTGATCACTGAGTTAAATCAGCAGGTCCAAATTTCAGAAATTTCTGCTATAACAGCAGACTTCACTGCCAAATGACTGTGTTCCTCGGATGTTTCTCAACTACTTAGATGGTGCAGGGACTTATATATATATAGATATATATATATATATTATATTATATATATCTATATATATATATATATTATATTATAATTATATATATATATATATATATATATATATAGTGACTGTGATTATTCTTTGTGAGTTATTTGGTTATTTATTACCAAGACAGAAATATTTTTAATTTGTGCTGAGTGAAAAGGTATGTTTATGATTTGAATTGTGTCTCATATGTAAAACAAATAAACAAACAAATAATTTTACAGTATAAACCTTGTTTAACCCATAAGATTGAAACTAGATGCAAAGCTTGTCAGTTGGTGATCGTTGGGTAGTTGCTTTGTGGTTGCCAGTGTGTTGCTAAGCAGTTGGTAGAACATTCCAGATGGTTGCTAGAGCATTGCCAGGTGGCTGTTAAGGTGTTGCTTTGGTGTTATAAAGTGGTTGTCAATGCATTGCTAAGCTGTTACTGGAGCATTTTTGGCTCATTGATAAGTGGTTGGTTGAGTGTTCTGGGTGGTTGTTCTGTTGTTGCTAAGGTATTGCTAAGCAGCTGCTAGACAGTTGCAGGAGTGTTCTTGGTGGTTGCTATGTTATTTTGGTTTGTTGATAGGTTGGTTAGATGTTCTGACAGGCTGACAGGGCGTTGTTAAATGATTGCTCTGTGGTTTCCAGGGTGTTGCTAACCAGTTTCTAGAGCATTGCTAAGGTGGTTGATACGGTGTTTCTTTGGTGTTCTAAGTGGTTGCCAGTGCATTCCTAGGCTGTTACTAGAGCATTTAGGCTCATTGGTAAGTGGTTGAGGAGTCATTAGCCCCTTTCACACAGTAATACCAGTAAATTGCCACAAAATTACCAGAACGGCTTTACCGGTAAATACAAAAATGCGCTGTTCACACAGGCAACAATGTTCCATCTTTTCCGGTAAAGCACCATTTACACATCCGTTTCAAAATACTGGTAAATTCTTTGACATCATTAATTAGAATTAGGGATGCACTGAATGTTCGGAAACCGAAATTATTCTCTTGTTGCTAAGGTGTTGCTAAGCAGATGCTAGAGTGTTCTAGGTGGTTGCTGGGGCATTTATAGGTGGTTCCTAGGTATAGGTGGCTGGTTAGGTGTTCTGGGAGGTTACCTGGCCTTTTTTTGTAATGATTGCTTGCTGGTTGTCAGGGTGTTGCTAGGTAGTTGATGGCAGTTTCCGGATTGTTGCTAGAGCATTTCCAAGTGGTTGCTTAGGTGTTGCTTTTGTGTTCTAGGTGATTTGCTAGATGGCTTTCCAGGCAGTTACTAGGGGTGTGAATCTTCACTGGTTTCACGATTCGATTAATTACGGTTATCATATCAACGATTTGATTCAATTTGATATCACGATGCGTTGCATCCTCAATTTTCAATATTACTGCACTTGGCTACATTTTCATATAAATTTTACATCAAATTTATTTTGTGCATTTTTATTAGATTATATATATATACTTTTTTTTAAATAATTACAAATTAATAATAAATAAAAATTAATTTAACCAACTAAATGTAGCTTGACAACATACAAGCAAATATAAAGTAATAAAGGGGGAAAAAGACAATTACAAGTGATAAACAAGAAGTACTTTCAGTATCTGAGAGTGCTTTAAGTATCTGAAAGTTTACAGACAATCATAGTTGTGGGTTTTTCTTTTTTCCTCAGCATTATTGCTATTTGATTATTGCATATCTAATACGTACTGCATTCCAAACTGCTTAAATTAAAGCATATCTTAGTAAAACACTGAAATAACTCCGGGTGGAAGCACACACTGGCAAGCAATGCACACATGTTTCACAGCGCATATCCTGTGCATATCAGAATCAATTCAGAATCATTGAAGAGAGAATCCTATGCATCGAATAATCTATATTTTCTCCCACCCCAAGCAGTTACTAGAGTCTTCTGGCTTATTGATGGTTGGTAGGGTGTTCTTTGTTAGATGGTTTCATGTGTAAGCATTTGCTACAATGTTATGACTTCTTTATAGGTGTTTGACAAGATGCTCTGGGTGGTTAATACAGTATGAATTTGTTTCTATAAAATTCTGCTTTCTAGTTATGACTTGGGTTCCTCCTTCAGTGTAAGTCTATAAGATGCCAGGAGAAAATTGTTAATCTGATCACTTAGTCTTAGCATGACTTAACATGATTTGAGCAATCATTCATGCCCATAGCACAAACTGTGCAAGGTGAGTTATGTGCCAAAGTTAAATATGAGTAATAATGACAGTGATGCTTGCCTTAGCAAACACCACCAACAATGGAGGACAGCCTGATTTGACCATGTTTGTTCTTGTTTTACCTCACATTTATGGGTTTGTGCCACTGTAAAGGTCAAGGGCTGGACGGCTGGCCTTCCCTTCTCCTCTCTTCTGGAAAAATCAGACCTTACAACCAAGTGCCATTTTGAAGAAGCTCTCTTGGGAACGCTAACAGAGATTGGCACAGCTCTCTTTAGCTGCACATATGTGTGAGTGTGTGTCTGAATGTGAGGTCTAGACATGTCTGTCAGACTGCACTGGTTTCAGTGAGATGGTGTTATCTCTGCTCTCTTTGGCAGAAAATGAGAGGTTTTATTTTGCACTAAAATAAAGTAAATGCCAACAGAGCATTTTTTGCAAGTACACTCAAGAGCATTGTTAAGATGCTGCCTTAAAACTGGAACATAATTGCTACTGTAAGGTGATTGTCAATGCTTCCTTCTGCGTTGATGTTTTACAAAAGTGTTAAATTGGAAATCATACACTATTGGTCTACTAAACTTGTTATATCACCAGTAGTCGCTCATTGTAATTGTACGAAATTCCCTGCTTCACGCATGTGCGAGTCAGATTTGTTCAGACTTGTCGGGTGCATGCGCATAAAGTTCCAGCATAGCAGAGTAATACGGAGTTTCCTTGGCTTTGTTTATTCCTTTAAAGTTTGTTTTTCCCTTGTGTGGTATTGCTGTAGTAATACCGCTTTAGAGTGGGCGGGATTATTCACATGTCGTTATAGTTGCGCCGCCTCTATTGCCGCGACTCCTGAAAAACATTTTCATTCCGTGTCGCCCCATCAAGCTTTCGATGGATCTGCTACTCTGCTATCAACGAGAGGAACGTCTGTACGTCCTCAACAGACAACAAAACAGCCACTTTTTGGTTGTTAAAAAAGGTGCGCTTGTTCAAAACAGTTGCGTTCGTTCCTTCGCTGGCTGTGCTGATTTAAATCTAGCAGTTCTGTTGTGTTTGTGTCGCAAGTTCAGTGACGCAGGTAGTGACAATTCTCTCCGGCCAATACGTGATCAGCAGAGTTTACACGTCACGTTTTGGTAACGGTACGGTTCGCTTGGAACCTCAGCTGAGGTGGTACTGAAAAAAGTACCAGGTACTGTACCCAGTGGAAAATCCCCCAAAAGTGAACCGAACCGAGCCGTACCGTGCCGTACCATGCAGTGGAAAAGCACCATAACAGAAGAATTAGGCCAGCTGAGTTCCAACCATCCAACTGTGCACAGAATATCCCACACTCATGTAACCTCAAATCACTGTCAGTGTGAAGCATGTTTATTTATCTTAGCAGTAGCATAGCTTGAAGTATATAGACACACACACACAAGATTAATTTCAATCTTAATAAACAACAGCTTTCAAGACACTGAAGGGCGGGCAGTAACAAAAATTAGAAGCCTCCCATTTAATTATGTTTTTTTAAGTGCTTTTTTTTTGTGTCTGTATCTGTGCATGGCCTTTCAAATCAAGCTAATGCTAACTGACTGTGTGTAACCAGTGTGCTGGATGTGCAGAACGAGCCCCACACTGCAACTACACTGAAAGGGAACAACAAAACTAAAATGCTCCCAATATGGATGTCATGATACCAATGCAAGTGAAATTGAAAGATTCTCAACCACAGGAAAAACTAATTTGCTATTGAACAAAGTCCTTTTTTCTTTTTTTTGGTTAAATGTTAATGTGCATAACAAATAAAATGTAAACCGTGACATGCAGCTTTCCAGGATTTCTCAATTAAGTTTTAAATTAAATAGCTTAATGCTCTTAATTGTTTTTTTTTGTTTTTTCTTAAATTAAGATTCTATTAAAAAACTTCATAAAAATCAATAGAAATGACATGTCAAATAAAACAATTTTTATTTAAATGAAAATATTATATAAAAATTATTCTTATTATTCTTATTTATTATTATTGGCAGTTTTTCAATTCAGATGTAATAATGATTAGTACTTTTGCGTTGTTACTGTGACTGAGAATAATTAAAATCTAATTAAAATTATCGTAACCCTACAATAAGGATACATGCATAATCTTGTACTATGTACTAATGCCTAAAATAATACTTAATTCATCAAATACAATGATTACTAAAGGTGTAATAATCATGAATTAATTAAGAGCTCTCCTTAAACTACAACTGGAGTTCATAGGATTCACACATGCCCCTTAATTACATGTTTAGTACATGTTTGATAGGTAATGACGTAATTCACATGTAGGGTAAACTTAAATCAAAAAGCCTCTTTACGATAAGAATAAGAATCTCTGGCTTTGAACTTGGAACTTCAAATTTTTTATAATTTAATATCATAATGTGAGCTTTTGACATTTCAGCTGTATGACTAATTTCGTGTCTGTTTTGTGTGTTCTCTTTCCCTTTAAACGGAGTTAATTATGATTGGGCCCACTCAAGTCAAATTCATGTCAAAAGAAACATTAACAAGCCATGAGTAAGTTAGTTAGGGTAGTTAATAATAAATACTAAGCATAATACTAAAATAATCTTTCGGCGTCTTTACAATGTTTTCTTCTTTTATTTTTATTTTAGTAACAGCAGGTAGTTTAAAGGGAAAGAGAACAACACAAAACAGACAAGATCAATCAATAAGCTGAAGATGACAAAAGCTCAAATTATGATATTAAGTTCTTGTAATTTATTTCAAAGTCAGAGTATTTCTTATTATTTCTTAAAGAGGCTATTTGATTTAGTTTACCCATAAATGTTAATTAATGCATTAACCATCAAACATGTACTAACATGTAGTTAAGGCTGCCGTTATTCATGCGTGAATCCATATGACTCCAGTTCTAGTTAAAGGCTTAGTTCACCCAAAAATGAAAATTAGCCTGTGTTTTATTCACCCTCAAGCCATCCTAGGTGTGTTTGACTTTCTTCTTTCAGATGAATCTAATCTGAGTAATATTAAAAATTGTCTTTGATCTTTCAAGCTGTTTCATTGCAGTCAGCGGGTGTTGCATTTGAACAGTCCACAAGTCGTCAAATAAGCTCGCGAATTCTTAATAAAAAACATGCCGCAGAAGGCTCCGGGGGATAAATAAAGACCTCCTGTAGCGAATCCATGTGTTTTCATAAGAAAAATACCCATATTTCAAACATAATAAACACTTTTATCTCACTTCCGCTGACTGTCATACACTAAAGCAGTTCCGGCGGATGACGCAGCACGTATGCGCAGCGCGCGCATTCTGGACTATGTAGTCTCGCGAGTTTGTTAAGAGGAGCAAAGGAAGCAACGTTTCCATAATTTTGCAAAGGAAAACCAGTCTCTTCTTGGTTTATATCGAAATCCTAAGACATTTTTCTTTGCAAATCCTCGGTTTGTACTTCTAATTCATGACCGGCGTTTTGTTTTGTTCTCTCTCAGCATTTGTCACTAATCACGCAACGTCTTACGTCATCCGCCGGAACTGCTTCAGTGTATGACAGTCAGCGGAAGTGAGAGAAAAATGTTTATTACATTTGAAATATGGATATTTTTCTTACAAAAACACATGGATTCACTACAGTGGGGCCTTTATTCATCCCCCGGAGCCATATGCGGCACGTTTTATTATGAATGCGCAAGCTTTATTTGACGACTTGTGGACTGTTCAAATGCAACACCCGCTGACTGCAATGAAACAGCTTGAAAGATCAAAGACAAAAACTCCTACTGGATTCGTCTGAAAGAAGAAAGTCATATACACCTAGGATGCCTCGGGGGGAGTAAAACACAAGCTAATTTTCATTTTTCCACAAAAAAATCTTTTTTTTTTTGGATGGTGAACTAAAACTTTAAGGATAGTCTTCATAATTTCCAATGATTGTAAAACATTGAATTGATCATTAGTATTGATTGAATTAAGTATTTTTCATTATTAGTTCATGTTAACTAATGTACCTTATTGTAAAGTGTTACCAAATTATCTCTACATCTTTTTCTTTTTAGATCTAAATATATTACTTGCTTGATATTAGAGGACTTAAAACCACTCACTAATATATTGATCCACAAACATTGAGTAGCTAGACAATAGCAGGTTTATTAGGTTGCATTTACAACAATTAGATTTTTTTTCTCCACATATTTTTGTCCTTACTTTTTTACATTCACTCAAGACAAACAGACTTTGCCAAGATTGCGTTTTCATCAAGAAATGCATTACCACGAGTGGTTTTCACTTAGCATGTACATAAATGTGGATGAGAGTGACTGATATTGGCTGTCTGTCATTGATATTATTGATACTATAGGAGAACTGGTCTAATTTATTATAATTTTTTTTAAATGTTGGTATCAATTTGGTAATAAAGGATGCGACTATAATCAATTAAGTTGTCATGCTGTGGCAGTTTAAACAGAATGGAGTCGTTCTAGTTTTGCTGTGGCACATCTTTGCTTTCAGTGTAGACAAGGTGTCAGAATGAACAGGAACAGCAGTGACCATTATTTGTGTTCACTGGACTAGCTGAATTTAGTTTAGTTGCTCCCTCGTTTGTTTGTTTTGTTTAAATGTAGGAACACTAGGACTCTGGAAGGTTATATATATGGACAGAATGAGTTTGCTCAGAGTGCATGGCTGAATTGAAGGTGATGTAATGGTGAACAGGAACACTAGTGAGTCTGAATACGGAAAGTGATTCATTTAAAAACTCATTGTGAAACTTGACTGAGATGTCAGTTCACGCTTGTCGTCTCGCCAAGAGATCTAAATTCTGTTGAAATTATTGCAGATAAACAGTAGAAGTAGCATGGTGTTATTGTGTTTAGTGTTCATATTCTGTTATAAATTGCTCCCTTTCATGATCCAAACCTGTATGACCTTTATGTTTTAAATCTTTATTTTGTGAAACACAATATTGGATATATAAAATTGGCCTGAGGGTTGAGTACATGTTCAGCAAATTTTCACTTTTGGGTGAACTATTCCTTTTATTAGAGAGAATTGTATGCACTATTCATAATAAAATCTGAATAGCCATACAGGGAACTTAAAGCACATTTATAAAAAGTTTTTGTTTGGTGTGTTTTGTGCCAGCTGAGACCGGTATGCCCCGTGGTGAGCGGGCCGAACCATCGTGTCTCTGGCACTGTTTTACTGCAATAGCTGTTCTGCCTGCTGGAGATGCCCCGTCTGTCCCGGGAACAGCTCTCCTCCTGAGCGTCTCCGTCACACACCTGCGGGAGGGTCACATTCCACGCCAAGCACACAGATCTGGTTCTTAGTTGAGCATCCTTAGTTTGGATGCTTCTGAAGGTTTGTATTGATTCTGAATAATGGGAGTTAATTTTAAGTTTTAGAATTCAAATTTTGAAGTTTGTTCAAATATGCAAGCATGCATGAGATTTGAGAGCAGCAGCATAAATTTAGTTTTTTTTTTCTTTCATGAATTCATAAGATTTGGAATATACAGTAGTGTGCAAGTCATGATGACTACGTATATTTTTATGGTACTTTTATGACGCTATTTGTATCTTGACAGCCCATAGTCACGGTATGCTTTCATTGGAAAAGAAACACATGAACGTTCTGCTGGACACCCTCCTTTTGTTTTCTATAAAAGAAAGAAAATATTATGGATTCCTTTATTTACCAATAATTCACCATAACTTTGGTTTTCATTTTGATTATGCATATTACTCTAAAGTTGGTTTGGCCGCTGTAGCACGGCCTCTCACTAGCATGAGTAAAGTCCTCTCTAAATCCCCAGTCAACTTCCTCCAGGATATATTTTAGTCACAGTTATATGTGGGTGTGAGCAGCTCCTTATCTGAGAGCAGTATTATTGTGGGCGATTACATGCGATGTCTAACAAATCGTTATGTGCAAGATCGTTGTCTGCATGACACAACAGCAATGTATGGACATGGACATGGACATGGACATGGACTTAAACTTAATTATGATTTATTTAGGAAATTATATTATAAGAATTAGCCTTGGGAATTAATCCTGGAATAGAGTCTGGAAGATGAAGTGTTAATGCTGCTTTTTCAATGTCCCATTTCCCAGATCTGAGATAATAAGAGTCTGGATGGGGCCTGTAAATGTTGGCTGCTAGAAGATCTCTGACTCGGACACGCTATTTTCCTCCCCTGGCAGCGGCGCTCCCCTCAGCCCATTCGCAATGAACACACACACACACACACACACAAACCCAAGGAGACAGTTTTTACATACTTAGAGTGAAGGGAGGGTATGGGAGAGTAGAGACACAGATATAGATATTGATAATGTATTTTAACGTATTAAAAATTGTTATACCATTAAGGCACATTGTTGTATCCTTTTCAGCAGTTAGAAAAAATGGCGCCAAAATTCACCTAAATTGTTAATATTGGAATATATATATATATATATAAGATATATATATTATACAGTGGGGTACGGAAAAAGATGGAAAGTATTCAGACCCCTTTAAATTTTTCACTTTTTGTTATATTGCTGCCATTTGCTAAAATCATTTAAGTACTTTTTTTTTCCTCATTAATGTACACAAATCACCCCATATTGACAGAAAAACACAAAATTGTTGACATTTTTTGCGATTTATTAAAAAAGAAAAACTGAAATGTCACATGGTCCTAAGTATTCAGACCAAGTATTTAGTAGAAGCACCCTTTTGATCAAATACAGCCATGAGTCTTTTTGAGAAAGATACAACAAGTTTTTCACACCTGGATTTGGGGAATCCTCTGCCATTCCTCCTTGCAGATCCTCTCCAGTTCTGTAAGGTTGGATGGTAAACGATGGTGGACAGCCATTTTTAGGTCTCTCCAGAGAGACTCAATTGGGTTTAAGTCAGGGCTCTGGCGGTGCCATTCAAGAACAGTCACAGAGTTGTTGAGAAGCCACTCCTTCGTTATTTTAGCTGTGTGATAAGGGTCATTGTCTTGTTGGAAGGTAAAAATTCGGCCCAGTCTGAGGTCCTGAGCAATCTGGAGAAGGTTTTCGTCCAGGATATCACTGTACTTGGCCGCATTCATCTTTCCATCGATTGAACCAGTCGTCCTGTCCTGCAGCTGAAAAACACCCCCACACATGATGCTGCCACCACCATGCTTCAAAGTTGGGACTGTATTGGACAGGTGATGAAAGGTGATGAGCAGTGCCTGGTTTTCTACACACATACCACTTAGAATTAAGGCCAAAAAAGTTCTCATCAGACCAGAGAATCTTATTATTTCTCACCATCTTGGAGTCCTTGGTGTTTTTTAGCAAACTCCATGCGGTTTTTCATGTGTCTTGCACTGAGGAGAGTTTTCCGTCGGGCCACTCTGCCATAAAGTTCCGACTGGTGGAGGGCTGCAGTGATGTTGACTTTCTACAACTTTTTCCCATCTCCGACTGCATCTCTGGAGCTCAGCCAAAGTGATCTTTGGGTTCTTCTTTACCTCTATCACCAAGGCTCTTCTCCCCCGATAGTTCAGTTTGGCCGGACGGCCAGCTCTAGGAAGGTTTCTGGTCGTCCCAAACGTCTTCCATTTAAGATTTATGGAGGCCACTGTGCTCTTAGGAACCTTAAGTGCAGCAGAAATTTTTTGTAACCTTAGCCAGATCTGTGCCTTGCCACAATTCTGTCTCTGAGCTCTTCCGGCAGTTCCTTTGACCTCATGATTCTCATTTTGCTCTGACATGCACTGTGAGCTGTAAGGTCTTATAATAGACAGGTGTGTGGCTTTCCTAATCCAGTCCAATCAGTATAATCAAACACAGC
Organism: Sinocyclocheilus anophthalmus; assembly: GCA_018155175.1. Classification (NCBI taxonomy): domain Eukaryota; kingdom Metazoa; phylum Chordata; class Actinopteri; order Cypriniformes; family Cyprinidae; genus Sinocyclocheilus; species Sinocyclocheilus anophthalmus. The sequence continues at coordinate 184,113 of JADLZN010000884.1, read as the reverse complement.
TGGACTCAAATGAAGTGTAGAACCATCTCAAGGATGATCAGAAGAAAAGGACAGCACCTGAGTTAAATATATGAGTGTCACAGCAAAGGGTGTGAATACTTAGGACCATGTGATATTTCAGTTTTTCTTTTTAATAAATCTGCAAAAATTTCAAAAATTCTGTGTTTTTCTGTCAAAATGGAGTGCTGTGTGTACATTAATGAAGAAAAAAAAAAAACTTAAATGATTTTAGAAAATGGCTGAAATATAAAAAAGAGTGAAAAATATAAGGGGGTCTGAATACATTCCGTACCCACTGTATATATATATATATATAAAATATATATATATATATAGTGTGTGTATGATTACAGTGGGGAAAAAAAGTATTTAGTCAGACACCAATTGTGCAAGTTCTCCCACTTAAAAAGATGAAACAGGCCTGTAATTTTCATCATAGGTATACCTCAACTATGAGAGACAAAAATGAGAAAAAAAAATCCAGAAAATCACATTGTGGATTTTTAAATAATTAATGGTAAAGTCCTCGGTACAATAGTATTTGGGTCACCTACAAACAAGCAAGATTTCTGGCTCGCACAGACCTGTAACTTCTTCTTTAAGAGGCTCCTCTGTCCTCTACTGGTTACCTGTATTAATGGCATCTTTTTGAACTTGTTATCAGTATAAAAGAAACCTGTCCACAACCTCAAACAGTCACAATCCAAACTCCACCATGGCCAAGACCAAGAGCTGTCAAAGGACACCAGAAACAAAATGTAGACCTGCACCAGGCTGGGAAGAATCTGCAATAGGTAAGCAGCTTGGTGTGAAGAAATCAACTGTGGGAGCAATTATTAGAAATGGAAGACATACAAGACCACTGATAATATCCCTCGATCTGGGGCTCCACACAAGATCTCACCCGTGGGGTCAAAATGATCACAAGAACCACAAGGGGGGGACCTAATGTGACATGACCTGCAGGAGCTGGGACCAAAGTAACAAAACAAAGGCCTCCTTCAGTAAACGTTCTAGGTTACTTGTGTACCCCCTCGTTCGTGAAGGAGGGGGAACGGAGACGTTAAGTCCAGGGACTGACGAAAGGGGTCTCGCCCGAGAGCCCAATCACTCGAGTGTGAACTAAACAAAGCCAATGACAGGTTGGATCGTGCGGGCTTCGCCACGCGCACCCCGCCCCGCCCCGCAGCGCGGGTATAAAAAGAGAGCGCGTGCAAACGCACATCAGTTTTCCTCTGAGGAGCCGAGACTACGTGCCCCGGCCGTACAGCGGTGGTACCGCAACTGTGGCAACGGAACGTAACGTATCCGTTCCCTCCTTCAGGGAACGAGGTTACACAAGTAAACAGACATTACCTTTCAGTCAGTCACGTTCTACGTTACTGACGAATTGGGATCCGTTTGGAAAACGCCACTATTGCTGACCCCCTCCAGTGCCCTGCGAAAGCCGGCAAGTCCCCCCACACCAGCTGGGGCGGAAGATAGGACAGCGGCTAGGCAGAGGTGTCCGCCACTGCTGTTCCATACAGTGGTGCATTGGATAACACTGGGAAAACGTACCCAGTTGGGACGCTACGGAAGCCACATCCCGCACATAGGAGGTATCATGTGAAATTACACATATGGACTGGCCCAGGGCAGTACTACATATGGAAGTCTCTGCGGTAGACTCAACCCCCCCTGGGGTGAGATCACGTACAAAGCAGGGGGGGGGGGGGGGAGATGGCAGTGAACGACTGCCAGGGAAAGACAAGGGCTTACCGTGAGGGGAGCCGTACCATGGAAGAATACACATGTGGGATCACCCGAAGGGGGAATCACTACACACGGGCACCTAGCCCAGCACAAGGGCTGACCTTGGGCATGCACACAAGTGCTGAGCCTGGCGTCTGGCGCTCCGCCACGCCTGACCGCCGAGGGTGCGGGAGGAACTTCAACAGGGTTCGCTATGGGGAACTGAACTGAGAAGCAGAAAAGTGCACATATCCGGTCCTTAGAGGGGAATTGCGCAGCAAGCGTGATCGACACCGAGTGGGTCCAGTGTTACTGCCTACCTGAGGAGAGGACACGGGCTCTACACAGAGATTATAGAATCTCGCAAACGTGTTAGGCGTCGCCCAGCCGGCAGCTCTACAGATGTCTGCTATCGAGGCGCCCCGCGCCAATGCCCAAGAAGATGCCACTCCTCTCGTAGAGTGAGCTCTCACTCCGAGGGGGCATGGTAAACGTTGGGCCTGGTATGCCAAGACTATAGCCTCCACTAACCAGTGGGCAAGTCTTTGTTTGGAGACAGCCTTTCCCTTCTGCTGACCTCCAAAGCAGACAAAGAGCTGGTCTGAGGTCCTGAAGCTCCGCGTACGGTCCACGTAAATGCGCAGAGCGCGAACGGGACAGAGCAGAGCGACGGCTGTGTCTGCCTTCTCCCGGGGCAGTGCTTCCAAGTTCACCACCTGATCCCTGAAAGGCGTGGTGGGAACTTTGGGCACATATCCGGGCAGGGGGTCTAAGACAACGGAGAGTTACCCGTCCCGAATTTAGGCCGGTATCGTCGACCGAGAATGCATATGCAGGTCCCCTACCCTCTTGACCGAGGCCAATGTGGTGTGGAGCGCTGTCTTTAATGACAGAAACTTAAGCTCTACTGACTGCAGAGGCTCGAAGGGCTCCTCCTTCAGGGCCGTCAGGACCGAGGGGAGATCCCAAGAGGGTAACAGGTGATGGTGCTGAGGATTTAACCTCCTTGCCCCTCTGATAAACCTGATGATCAGGTCGTGCTTCCCTAGAGACTTACCGTCTACTGCATCGTGATGTGCGGCAATGGCGGCAACATACACTTTCAGGGTGGAGGGAGACAGCCTTCGCTCCAAGCCATCCTGCAGGAAAGAAAGCACGACTGCGATCGGGCATCTACGGGGGTCTTCCAGGTGGGAAGAGCACCAACCGACGAACAGGTTCCACTTCAGCCTGTAAGCGTGTCTGGTAGACGGGGCTCTAGCTGAAGCGATGGTGTTTACTACCGCTGGAGGTAGCCCACCTAGAACCTCCACGTCCCGTCCAGGGACCATAAGTGGAGATTCCACAAGTCTGGACGCGGGTGCCAGAGGGTGCCCCCTCTCTGAGAAAGGAGATCCCTCCTCAAAGGGATTCGCCAAGGAGGGGCTGTCGCGAGGAGTATCAGTTCGGGGAACCAAGTCCGACTGGGCCAGTATGGCGCCACCAAGAGGACCTGCTCCTCGTCCTCCCTGACCTTGCACAGTGTCTGCGCGAGAAGGCTCACTGGGGAAAACGCATATTTGCGTAGGCCCCGAGGCCAGCTACACGCCAGTGCGTCCGTGCCGTCTGCTGAAGTTTGCTAGAGAGCTTTTGGATGATCCAGAAGAGGATTGGGAGAATGTCATAAGGTCAGATGAAACCAAAATAGAACTTTTTGGTTAAAAAACTCAACTGTCGTGTTTGGAGGAGAAAGAATGCATCCAAATAACACCATACCTACTGTAAAGCATGGGGGTGGAAACATCATGCTTTGGGCTGTTTTTCTGCAAAGGGACCAGGACGACTGATCCGTGCAAGGGAAATGGAATGAAATGGGCCTGATATCGGGATTGGATTTTTTTTTTCTCATTTTGTCTCATAGTTGAGGTATGCCTATGATGAAAATTACAGGCCTCTCAAATCTTTTTAAGTGGGAGAACTTGCACAATTGGTGGATGACTAAATACTTTTTTCCCCCACTGTAAATATATATATATATATATCTATCTATATATTAGGGGTGGTAAAATCGGATGGTTGGTCACGATACGATACGATATCAATTCTCATATCCAGTAATACGATATTTGCAGATACAAAAAATTCTATGATACGATTTCGATACAGGAGAATATCGGTCGATATATCGATATTATTATATTATATATCTATTTTAAACAACCATCTATATTTTTATTAACTCACAAATGCAACCAAAACATATAACATGAACATTTATCTTAAATTTTCACATGCAGTTCCTCAATTGGGACATTCGCAACAAAAAATAGGCCTACACTTTTTTTAATAATAATAAAGAAAAATTAAAAAATTAAGTCACACACAATATCAGTAATCTTAAGATATGACAACAGTCAAGACAGTCTTTCAGGCTTCTGTGCTAAAATATGCAATGTGTAAAATAATGTAAATCCTCATTAGGAAACAACACAAACGAGGTACTTCAGTTGTAGGAAAAATACATCAATGTAGAAAAGAAAAATGGCTGCTACTATGGGCTCAGTGCTAAACACCTTTTCTACAGATAACCAAATTACAAGCAATAGCAGAAAATAAATAAAACATAACAAAGACACAATACAAATATAGCAAAGACACAAATTAAATAAACAATGCTTTTCAGGTTTTTCAGGCAGATCTAAAAGACATTTTCAGGTACAGAAATGTAATAATCAAATGTAAAATAACACTGCATAGTCTTCACTGTATAGATTAAATATAGATTAATCCTTATAAAAGTTGTTCAGTCAAAATCAGTGAGAGATTTTTTTCTTTGACAGAAGTCTACTTTCACTTTAAAATCGAAAGCACGGATCCAATATACTGATACACATCCGGTTTTCACCCAACTGTTTACATTAAGACATAGGCCTGTGTTTACTAGGATATTCGCCAAGGTGCACATGTTGATGTAATTTGGTATGTATTTGTTCATCCATGCACAAAAAAGCGGAAGAGAGCTCAATTAGGTATTAGCGTCCACAATTCCGTCAACTATCCAGAGCGTCTTTTACGCTCGCCCTTCAGGCATTCTTATCATCCTGACACGTAAGTTTGAACGAGAATGCAAACCTTGGCGGTAATGCATAGAAGGACATTGGTGAAAATGTGGACAGTGTCAAAATAAGGTGCCTATTTACATTACAGATATCAATATTTTACATGTGGCATCGATACATCATATCGTTAGACATTTAATCGATGTATCGATCCATATCGATACCCTAATATACAGTGGGGGAAAAAAGTATTTAGTCAGCCACCAATTGTGCAAGTTCTCCCACTTAAAAAGATGAGAGAGGCCTGTAATTTTCATCATAGGTATACCTCAACTATGAGAGACAAAATGAGAAAAAGAATTCCAGAAACTCACATTGTAGGATTTTTAAAGAATTAATTGGCAAATTATGGTGGAAAATAAGTATTGGGTCAATAACAAAATTTCATCTCATACTTTGTTTACCTTTGTTGGAAATGACAGAGGTCAAACGTTTTCTGTAAGCCTTCACACACTGTTGCTGGTATTTTGGCCCATTCCTCCATGCAGATCTCCTCTAGAGCAGTAATGTTTTGGGGCTGTCGCTGGGCAACACGGATTTTCAACTCCCTCCAAAGATTTTCTATGGGGTTGAGATCTGGAGACTGGCTAGGGCACTCCAGGACCTTGAAATGCTTCTTACGAAGCCAATCCTTCGTTGCCCGGGCGGTGTGTTGGGATCATTGTCATGCTGAAAGACCCAGCCACGTTTCATATTCAATGCCCTTGCTGATGGAAGGAGGTTTTCAATCAAAATCTCACGGTACATGGCCCCATTCATTCTTTCGTTTACCCGGATCAGTCGTCCTGGTCCCTTTGCAAAAAAAACAGCCCCAAAGCATGATGTTTCCACCCCATGCTTCACAGTAGGTATGGTGTTATTTGGATGCAACTCAGCATTCTTTCTCCTCCAAACACGACAAGTTGATGTTTTACCAAAAAGTTCTATTTTGGTTTCATCTGACATATGACATGCTCCCAGTCCTCTTCTGGATCATCCAAATGCTCTCTAGCAAACTTCAGATGGGCCTGGACTTGTACTGGCTTAAGCAGGGGGACACGTCTGGCACTGCAGGAGTTGAGTCCCTGGCGGCGCAGTGTGTTAATGATGGTAGCCTTTGTTACTTTGGTCACAGCTCACTGCAGGTCATTCACTAGGTCACCCCGTGTGGTTCTGGGATCATTTTGACCCCACGGCGTGAGATCTTGCGTGGAGCCCCAGATCGAGGGAGATTATCAGTGGTCTTGTATGTCTGCCATTTTCTAATAATTGTTAACAAGTGATTTCTTCACACCAAGCTGCCTTACCATTGCACATTCAGTTTCCCAAGCCTGGTGCAGGTCTACACTGTTGTTTCTGGTGTCATTTGACAGCTATTTGGTCTTGGCCAGGTGGAGTTGGAGTGTGATGTTTGAGGTTGTGACAGGGGTTTTATACTGAGAAAAAGTCAAACAGAGGTATTAATACAGGTAACGAGGTGGAGGGAGCAGAGGGCGCCTCTTAAAGAAGAAGAAGTTACAGGTCTGTGAGAGCCAGAAATCTTGCTTGTTGTAGGTGACCAAATACTTATTTTACCGAGGAATTTACCAATTAATTCTTTAAAAATCCTACAATGTGATTTTCTGGATTTTTTTTTTTTTCATTTTGTCTCTCATAGTTGAGGTTATACCTATGATGAAAATTACAGGCCTATCATCTTTTTAAGTGGGAGAACTTGCACAGTTTGTGGCTGACTAAATACTTTTTTGCCCCACTGTATATATATATATTTATATAATAGCGACAGTTCTACTTGGGAAAAACTATTTTGTCCCTAATAAAGTGGAACAAAAACAAGTGTTGTGTACATGTGATATGTGGAGAAAATCAAGGTTAATGTCACTTGTGAGCATTAATTGTGCAGTCAAGCTGGCATTTTCACAAATTATACATAATGTACAGTATTGTTTAAGTTTATGCATTTAGGAGACACACTGTATAGTGCTAGATATGGAAATCTGCCATTTTATTCCTGAAATTACATAATTGCTTGTGAACAAATGAAATAACCAGTGAGAACATAAAAAGTATGTTTTAAGGACATTTTCTAAAAGTCCACAGGACCAAAAACAACTATAGGTGAAGAAACACCAAATAAATGTACTAAACAAAAATAGTATAATTTAATTGCCATTGCAATTTTACTACAGTGGGTCTCTGTGGGTTTTTATGGGCATACATGGAAGAAATAGAGTGTGAGAGCATGTTGTGAGATATGGGTCAAACCCATTCACACGTCTTCTCTTCCATAACCTCTCATCGTCTCTCTCTCTTTCTCTCCTGGCACTATAGCTGAGTTATGAACATCTCTGCCTCTCTCCTCCCTGAAGCTGCCACATGTTGTTTTACCATGACAGCAGAGGTGTCATTGGTGTAATTTACATATTTGTAGCAGTCTCAGATCCATGGGCTATGTCGAGGCCTCAGTACAGCTCAATGGAAGTTTGGAAGCTGTTGTAGAGTTAGCCACACTTAGCCATGTGGTTTTACCAAGATTAAGGGTTGTTGATTAGACATAAAGCGACAACAGCAATATGTTCAAAGTCGTAAGTGTGCAATAATTAGTAATGTAAAATTATGTTACGTATCAGTTATTTTTGTTCCTGTGTTCGTTCCTAGTGTCCAAGTATATTTCAGCACTAGCAAATAGTGTTTGTAATGTCTGGATTTTTAGTGACTGTTACACAGGTAGGTCGTGAGAAATTACTCTTTATGAGTGAGTTGTTGAATCATTCAACAGAGGCTGAATTTAAAATAGCGTACTACTTTTATCTCTCATATATTAAATAACACAAATAATATGAGTTGTACCATGCTACTCTAAAATCAGCATGATTTATTCAGAAACAAAACAAATCTTTATGAGTGAGTCATTGAATCATTCACATGTCCAATTTATTTAAAACACTGGTTCGTAAAGAAATAAAATGAATTTTATGAGTAAGTCATTGAATCATTCATTCAACTGATTTGTTCAAATACACTGATTCAATTAGGAACAAAAGAAATCATTTAGTCACTGAATCATTCACTCAACTGATTTGTTCAAAACACTGATTCGTTTATGAAAAAAGTCCTCTGTGTTGTTAGTGCTATAGCGGTGGTTTCATAGAATTAGAATGATTATTAAAACTTTAGAGTTGTAGTTATTGTCTTTGGTAGCAAGAACAATACCTATTAGCATCCACACCAATGGATGATAACACAGTTTATTTTAAGCCTGTGACTACAATTATGTTGTCTACCACTTTAAATGCTTCAGCTCAGTCAAGTCAAGTGGATTCTGATTAGCTGCCAGGGTTTTCAATGTTGTCGTAATTTCGTAATGATATTGGTTTGTGTGGTTATCGTTATAGTTAACGATGATTGTCCCCATTCATCTACAATTTGAATGAAAACCCTTCTGTTGCATTGGGGTCAATTTGAGTGAATGATTCAGTTTAACCACTATGTGATTTTCAACTGCTTGAAACACTAGTTAAACTATTTATTTCTTATTGAAATTTAGTGAATATTTTCATTTCGGGTCAAGAACGTGTAGGCAAACATAGATATGTTTTGGTGAGGCTGTACAAATTTTCTGACAATATTGTGCTGGGTTCATATGACTGCTGATGCACCCCCCCCCCCCCCCCCCATCAGGTAAAATACAGACATTTTTGTTGTAGCTTGTTGAACACGAAAATATAAAATACATGAGAATTTATTAAATTTAAGATCCATTTTTTTAATTGAAGACTTCTTCTGCGTCTTCTGCATCATTCAAAGAAAATTCACTGTTTCTTTATCTAGTAGAGTTTCACAGTCAAACAATTTACGTTAAGTACAAATAGCAATAAATACTACTTGCACTAACACAAATAAAATTTATATACTTCATTTTAGTTCTATCATGACAACTCTTGGAGGGAGTGGCATGGTAATGTACATGACAATCTTGATGTGCTTGGTCTTGGCGGAATAGATCTGCTACGCTGCGTGCTGCGGTGGCAGAGCAAGTACTGAGACTTGCTACTGCCAATACATCCACAACATGCTGCTGTGAGCATGTAAGAAATACTGCTGCTGCACATATAACATATGAATTAACCCCCATATAGCATACTTGAATCACCCAGTAGCAGGTGGAGCTGGGGAAGGTGGAGGGTTTCTGAAGTGCTGCAACTGCTATAGCAAGCATTAGCCTAAAATTTGAATGTTGAGCAGCAAGCACATTGGCTGCTGATACAAAAAGAACCAATCAGTTGCGTCATGTGATAATGATGTCATTATGTCAGATTGTCACGAGTCAAGTACTCGTGACCAAATAAAAAGTACATTTTAATTAATTAATAAATGTAAATGATCTTTACATTTTATGAAAAAATGAATGTCCCTGAAACAATGAAATAATACCAATTGACATTGCGCACTATTTTATATGTTATAGTTCTCGGACAAGCCACAATAGAGGTTTTCTGTTTTTACATGAATCAAATCATTAGTTATCGTCCTTGGTGTGAACGGCCCTTTAAGGGTTTATATCCTTAATTATAAGTATCAAACAATATTAATTACTGTCAGCATTACGTTATAGAATTGTCTTGGATTTTCAGTCTTAGTACATGGATGGCAGCGATTATAAAAGGCGTTATGTGTTTGTGTGTATGTAGTGTTGCCTGTGGAGTGGTTCACGGTTTGAGTCTGTGTGTGTGTGTGTGTGTGTGTGGGTGTGTGCTGCTCTATTTGTAGCTGCGTGCGCTAATGTCAGTGCCTAGGGAGATCGAGCCGCTGGGGCCCAGTCCCAGCAGGGTAGAGGAACTGACCTCGCCCATGGAGCAGAGATACAGAGAGCATATCTGTCTAGTGCGCCTGTCTGTCCTTCCACAACATCCTTTCCCATCCTGGGAGTTCCCGTTCTGTGACACACACCCAGACAACTGCTCTCCTTAGAGACATGAGAGTGCAGCGTCCCTTGAGCTTGCTTTTACAGGCTAATACCTGCTTAGCTCCATGTTAAGTTGTTTATCTCCTTATGGCAAGTCATGGTACCATGGTAACTCCTCGCTGTATATACAGTATAAGTGTCCTGAATACACACTCCTTTGTGTAACACACCAACCTACACACCGCGCTCACCCCAGATGTGTTATAACGCTTCATAGCAAACTCAGTCATGTAAGGGCTTGTGATGAGAGATGGTAAGTCATTTCAAATGGACTGAATATCAGTAGAGGTGCTTTCTGGCTGTGTTTGTGGTTGGGATTTAGTTTATTAATATATCCAGTCAGGCTAATAAGGGACATAGTAGAGCAATTGTTTGTAACTAATAATAGATGCTTGTAGTAAAATGGTGCTTAATGATGTGAAAAATTACAAAATGGATTTAGGGTGTTAAATTAATTTTGCTGATACTGATAAAATGCAGACAGTTATAAGATGTACACAAATTTGCTAAATTACGTGTATTTTTATGGTATGTTTACGTAAATTCTAAAAGTTTTTGAATGTGACATCTATAACTGTGATGTTAATCATCAGATGGCTGATGTTGAATGATCTCAAAAAGTTACATTTGGGTGTTGATATTGAATGTTGATGTTTTAGGATAATTGATTTTTTTTAGGATATTCTGTCTCTCTTTGGCAAATGGCACTATTAGAAACCTAATTCTGTAAAAGTGGAACTAAGTCAGTGGCTGGGCCTGTTTTCTGAGCAATAGAGTGCAACAAGTCACCATTTTTTCAGCGACTTTGGTTTTTTGGGCATTTCCTCACATAATATATATTTTTTAAAACTTCATAAAAGAGTTACAAAGCATGCCATCCAGCTAAGAGGTGAATCCCAACATTATAAAGTTCGATTTGAAGCAAAAAGGCAAAGGCAAAGCTGTGTGCTTTATTGAGGGAAAGGACTACAATCCCATGAAGCACTGAAAATATATAATACCAATAGAAAAAAAAGAATATATATATATAAACAATATATATTCTACAGTCACTGCAAAATATGTTTATATTACGTCATTTGTACTTAATGGGAGCAGGAGGGCTCTTTTGGTATTATTCGCTTGTGTGATGGTCTGATTGGTGGAATGGGTAATGTAGTTTTCCACCAAAATTTCAATTTTTAATTCCACTGTTAAACATTTAAAAAATAAGTTAAGATTATGCAGGATGATGGCTTCAACAGAACCTTAATGGTTTATGTCTTCAATGGTTTATCATTTATTGTTAAAAATCAGTTCCCCTGTGGAGAAAATTAATGGGATTTAAAATTCTGAAACCTTATTATATGAAAACAGTCATTAGTGGTGTTTCTATTTATAGACTAATACTGTTGCACATACTTAGGTTCAGGGCTGTGGTTCACTTTGAAGAAATTGTCATTATCCTTAATCTTAGTAAATCATGATTAAATGTAAAAGTCATGGGAGCTTTGGATATTGTTTTGGACATTGGGGTGCAATGGAGGCAAAAAGGTTGTGAACCACTGGTTTAGGGATTTAAACTAAGTACCTTAGAATTCAACTCACATACTGTAACTCATCCAGCACATCATCCTTTGTACCACAGACATGCACCTCCATTATGATTAGTGAATAAGTGATTAGACTTATTTTAACCTGGTGGACAGTAAAACTCCACAGTAAAAAAACTCCACAGAAATTTTAATGGAGGGATCAGGGCCATATCTAGTCCAGAATATCATAGAGACTTGAGGGTGGGCCAACACACTCGCAACTGCTAACCAGTTCCCCAGCAATAACCCTCTATACCCTGGCATCGATGCAGTGTGTTTTGCATAGGCGAGCATTTCTTCAGAACATGCACAAATCTAGTTATATTTGCAATTATGTTTGGTGCAGCTAGGGGTCCAGAAATCGCTTACAACAGCTCTAAGTTATTCATCTTTACTGCAGATATAGATCCTTCAATACAGTAGCTGAAAATGTTCAGAATAAGCAAAAGAAGAATATTTTACTAGTTTTCCAAAAGCACATTTGAGAAAGCACTCAGGCTGACACAGCACAGGCTTTATTACTTCAGTGCACATTATGTTCCCAAGGCGTAAGGAAACAAATGCAGGTATGACATTTCTCTCTTTTTTTCAGAGAGCTTATGTAGTTTAGTTATGGACCATAGATCTGTTAATTATTCACTCTCATGTTCTGTTGAGAGTGACTTACTGTCTTTATGTCCCAGAGATTAATGCAATTTCAAAATAAGCCTTTTTCCCTTTAAATTCGTTGTTCTCAAAATGCATTTGACAGATATTACTGAAAGCTTTAAATCTCTGTTGTATCCCAAAGGCATTCGCTATTCAGTCATCCAATACAGTAACAGTGCTTCTGTTTGGGAGTGAGTGAGTGAGTGAGTGAGTGAGTGAGTGAGTGAGTGAGTGAGTGAGTGAGTGAGTGAGTGAAGTAGTAAGCACTTATTCTGGGTTCACCCCAATAGTGGCATAAAGGCCTTTGGTCTGAAAACAGAGCTTTTGAAATGCTGATGGGCTCAGTGAGGTGTAACGTGAGGGCATGTTACTGTACCTGTGCTGGAGTCTCCAGAGTGGACATGAACACTTAAGCAGTTCTGCCCTGCTGTTTCACTGATACATCTGTGTGTGTGTTTTAGCGTAATGATTAATTTAAATCATTTTAAGATTTACTGGGGTCCTCTGGAATTGAGTCATGGCCCCCTGGTTGAGACTTAGTAATGAGACTTTTGCTTTAGTCCCATACTTTTCAGAGAAATCTCACATCTCTTCTAGATTTTCAGAACAAATCTCAATAAAATCTCCATTTGTGCTCAAATTGGCAAAAATACCAAAGTCTGCAATCAACTAAAGCCCCGTTCAGACTACACTATTTTTTTTTGTCGGTTACGACAGTCACTGTGTTAGATTATGCGATTTTGACTCATAAAATCTTGTCGTGTCGTGAACAACAAACATGTCAGATTATACGATGCTACCCGACCATTCAACACATGCTGTCATTAACGACGCGCGTGATGTCATCGAAAAGCTTGGGGACCAAGACAGAAGGTGCTACTGTATGAGTGTAAACAAACAATGGCTAGCAAACAGCATGTTTTGCCCTGTCTTGTCATCAGAAAAGCCCAAAAAAGAAAGAAAACCTGACAATGGACACAAATCTGGATGGCATGAAGAGGATGGTATGGACTGTCAAAGAGAACTGAGGTGAAATAGTTTTTATTTTACCTTTTTTCACTGTCGCGTTAGTCCTTCATCATAAATGCAGGAGTATTGTTGCTGTAGCTCCACGAAAATTTCCTCCATTGTAAAATTCCACCTAGCAGGACCGATACATTGTCTCGGCTAGTTTGAAAGCTTGTACAAAGGCGCTTCTGTGCTCCTATTGGCCAGAGTCACAGATGTGATGGAATTAGTCGTGTACGACGGGAAAAAATTCAACATGCTAGTTTTTCTGTGTTGACGTCGTGAAGCATCGCAGAGGTGTCGTGCGCTATGACCAAAGTCTCTTTAAGACAAATCATGTCACTCGGCGGCCATCTTTGAAATGCTTCTTGGGCATGCAAGTGCAACTCCTATATCTTTGTATGGGGAAACATCAAATTCTACAAAACTGTTCGCCAAGCTTAAGATTAAAATTCATATTTGAAATCACCAAAGAAATCCGATAACAACTGTGTTATAAATGTTGTTTCTTTTCCACAAATAGCGTTATAAAAAGCGTATTTTTCAGGCTAGATCAACCAGTGGGCATGCACAGTCCTGAGCGCGCGTCTCAGAACGCTGACTGTTTCTATAGCAACCGGTACTTCTAACGGCAGCTGCAGTGACGCGCTGACTTTACTGATTAGCGATTGGCTCTTTCATTCAGAAGGCGGGGCTTTCTGCGATTGAGCGGCCATACTGAGTGTTGCATTTTTCCCCATTCAAAAATATACGAGTGACACGTCTTGGGCATTCTATAGTCTTTGCTCGACACACTAAAGAGATGAAACGGATTGATCGTGGTCCCGACGCCCCACGCACACCCTACGTCAGCAGATTGGCCAAAATCGGGCGAAAATCGTGTATGTAGTATGACAGGGCTTAAAATTTTGTCTTGCAAACATGAGCTCAAATATTTCATTAATTCTCTCCCCCAAAAGGATTCCAAAATTGTCTCAGTTTGTAGCTTAATAAATTAAATTAAATAAAACTCAGCATCTCAGCATTATGGCTCTGAAGTATGAAAAAAACGTAACTTTAAGTACATAAATACATAAAAAACAAGATATCTAAGTGTGGAAATATAACGTGATCTTTGACAACATTTTAACAATTGAAAAGACAAAATAAAGATATCAGATTAAACTTTGAGATTCTTAAAAAAATATAATTAAAAAAGTATATATATTTTAAATGTAATTAAAAAACGTTTTTGCAATACTTGATGCAAGACATTATGAAATATAGTGATGCATAATTTTTTAACAGAAACACAAAAACCAAAGGTTTTCATTTAGCCTAATTTTTTTTTTATTAATTTAATGATCAAAAAATAGTCAAATTTAATAATCAGCGCTGAAAAACTAAGTTGTATACAAACTTTTAAATTGCACATAAGGCAGTTTTTATATAAAAGTTTTAATGATATAATTATTTCTATGCCAATTTGTTGGTGAAATAAACATTTGAACGGTGGCTGTAATAAAACTTTAATGGTAGATCTATTCAATCATGTTAAATAATGAAGTTATCACTAACAGTTTAAGTAAGGTGATGTAATATAGTGCATTTATTTGGCAAAATGTTCCTCTCTAGAGTCATTTCTTCTAGTTGCCCAACAAGCTATTGACAGCTTTAATTGGTTTTGCTGTTTCGGCTGACTATTTTCAGCTGTGGAAATTTTGGTCCATAACTATTAAAATCAATGATCAAAACAGATGATATTCTGGCATGAGGACTTGGGTTGTCTGTAATGGATGCATGGAAACAGCTGGAGTCAGAAAGAAGGGGTCATGTGTGAGTTAAAGGCTGTCTGGGTGTTGACGTGGAGAGAGATGCAAGGAAATGATGGGGTGTCTGATACGTTACGTGAACGGACATGACAGCACTAGAGAGTGAGGGTGAACGGCTAACACACACACACACACACACAAACACACACACACATGCTCAGTAGTGTGGCTATTGAACTCAAGTTATACTGAATATTTAGTACAACAGCATATAACAGTAATACCATGGTACTACTATCTAATTCCATCAATACTAATTTCCCCTACACTTTACGAAGCCTAATCACAGTTGGTGCATTAGCTGGTTCTGAGGCCCAGAGCACCTTCATCAGCAGATTAGCTGACTATTTCATTCATTTTGCTTTTTAGCTAATCTAGCTCTATTGGGTGTTAGCTCAGCACCAACGCTGGATCACATCTAATTCCATTTTAGCCAGCAATATAAATCTTTGCTTGATAGATACACTTTGTTACATTGCCTTTGTTAGTGATGGCATATATTTCAACTAGTTTTTTGGAAAGCTGCCACACTCGAGCCTGAAAGCAAAGCGGCTTTGGCCTGTCTACTTATGTGCTGCAGTTTTACTGTCTTTAGATACACATACATAGATTAAATGCTGTGCTGATGTATGGAATATGGAGAGTGACTGTCTTATATTTTATGAGTATTTTAATTTGTATCCCTGAGTTCCTGGACAATCAATATAACAACAGACTAAGCTGCTAAGACCAAATGGGGGGGGGGGGGGGGGGGGGATAGATATTTTCAGTTGGTGCTACAGTAAACATGCTGAACATGCTTGGAACAAGCTCATAAACCTCATTTTGCTAGATCTTTGAAACAAAAATTAAAACCAACTTTAAATCATCTCAATTCAAGAAATCATTCTCAATCCTCTGAAACAACCATGTTTGTTATAAAAAAAAAACGTCTAAATCCCTTAGGCCCCGATCAGACAGAATGTATTTTTTTGCAGTGAGAGGGGCCTTTTTTAAATTGTTTTCTTACCCGGAGCTGTATTTTTTAAGGTTTCTGCTAATATAACTTTTTAATAACAGCAAAAACCAACGATTTTAGAGCGCTCTCGCTATAATCCTTTGATTAGACTGACAGAACAGCTGATTTGGTGGTTGCCTAGCAAAAAAAAAATGCAGTGCACTGCTCTTTTTTTAAAAGTCACCAAAAAAAGGCAGTGCGGTTCGCCTCGCGTTTTCAGACCTAAAAAACGCGTTCGGTGTGATCGGGGCCTTATGCAGTTTTCATTAATAATTTGAATTAGTTTTTTTGTTTTTGTTGTAATTTTAGTTAAAGGTTTAGTAATTTTGTTGTGTTTTAATCATTTTTATTATTAAAAATTTTTTATTCAGTTTAATTTGAGTATTTTAGTAATTCAAGTTAAAGTGACTATGAATTGAAATACAAATAAGAAATTGCTTGCAACTAGTGAAATACAAAACAATAATTTTAGCAAAAATATAAGAAAATTTAGTTTTATAATTTATTTCAGTTGATGTTTCAAGGCAGTTATTTATTCAAGTGTAATTTCAAGTAACGACAATGTTTTTATGGTTTTGGTTTTAGTTAACTCTAATAACGCTGTCTCAGAAAGATCTAGTTGAGACCATACCAGAATTAGTCACTTAATTCAATCCCATACAGCTGCGCTGTGCTGTTTTAACTGCTGAGGTCTCCTGCACAGTGATAATCTGTCAGATTCACCTTCCCTTGAGCTGCCAGTATTGATAACTGCTGTAGAAGCCTTCCAGCATAATTCAGTACTTCTGTCTCTTTTGCTTCTTGACAGTCAGGCCCTTCTATGCATGACCGATAGCAGTTTGGATCTTGTTTTATGCCAAACAGGGTCACCCCTGTTAAGGCACATTGATGGGGGCATGTTACCATGACAATACCTTGAAGGTCCAGTCGTGTTCTCCCAGGCTTTGTTTGTTTGTCATCGGCACCTCTGTTTGTGCTGATAAAGGAATGTCGGAGATGACAAGCCCCGTCTGAAAAATTAAACATCCAGAAACTTTGCAGACATGTGAAATGACAGGGGTGATCTCCTTGAACACAGCTGAAGTCAAATATAAAAGCATCCGGAATTATATCATTGGGTTCTGAACTTCTGTCTGGGTTTTTTAGATGGCACTTGGTTAAATATGATTTTTAGAAAAAATCTTGTATAGCGAATATCGGATATTAAATATCGGTTGCCATTTAAAATTTCTCTCGAAGTTTCCATGAATAAAACTGTCTAAATGTAATTTTATTTAATTTTATTCATTTATTAAAGGAAAAAGGATAGTGTCAAGAACTATATGAAGAGTTCATTTGCAAAAACCGATAAACGCCACTTTAAAAAAAATGAGCTGATGGCCTTGCATTATTCTCCACATATAGCACGATCTGAACCCTAAACACGTTTTGTCAAAAAAGCCGGTTTTGTCCACTTTCAAGGCAGCGCGAGTTCACATTTTACTGCAGAAGCCGACAAGCGCCCTTGTTGTTTTTGAACAGAAGCCGATAAGTCCATTTTAGCGAATCAGCACGCTGTATTCAGGTCAGGTGACAAGGCTACTTTCACTTTGAAAAGAAGTGCTAGCTCAGAGGAGTTTCATCAAAGCTGACTAAAGGGGATCGAGGATGGAACATTTCGACGAACTTGATGAACCTGTGATATCTTCTTCAGGGCGAAAAAGGAAAATAAAAGCTAAAACATTTTCATGGAAGCTTGCAAAAGCAGCACGTTACAACGGTGAGCGAAAAGCTCTGTGTATTGCGTGTAATAACATCCATACAGTTTATGATCACAACAAAAACAACATTTGTCAGGCATCTACATTGTCATCTGAGATTACAAGATATTAAACAAGTTTTTTTTAACTCTAAAACATGAAATGTGTAGTTATCTGCTTTTGCCAAAAAACGAATGTTGGAGTTATTTGCTTTTGCTATAAAACAAACGTTTAATATGTAAAAAATATATATTTTCAATTAACTTTAATTTTGTAAATTACATGTATTTGTTTAAGTTATTATTACTTAAAACAACCCAACTGCAGTTTAATTGATATTACTTGGAATGCGCAATAAAAAAAAAACGTGATTTCTGAGAGTTATCGGTTTTTGCAAATTAACTCTTCTTATGTAAAATGTTTTCTTTCAAGACAGATCTTCTATGAGCTATGAGGAGAAGCATGATTTGGTTGAAATTTTTGATTTTTACTGATAAAAATTATTATTTTTTGATTATTTTACAAACTACAAAAAAAATTAAAAAAAAAAATAAAAAATAAAAAAGAAGAAAGTGTTTTACTATTGGACATATTTCCACTTGTAAAATAAAATACTAATATCCTACCATTTATTTTACATTACAAATGTACAATTAAATTACTAATATCTATGTTTAAATATTTTAATTTCCATATGTAAATTGCAGTCTTTGCAATTTGATATTCACACTAAGCCATATCACTATTTTCGTTTTATTTCAATTAATCTTGTAGCCCTAATTTTTCATAATTTCAAATACTTTTTTTTGGTACTTTAAATCAATGTATGACATTCTTGTGATTCATTTCAAAGCTGAATGGTTTGATTCAAAACTTTTTTTCAAAACTCTTTTCTGAAATTCCTCTGGATTCTGTTTATTATGGGATTTTAAAAACTTTATCACGCAAGTTGTGCATTTAATTACTAGCTTCGGAGAAATAAGTACATGAAAACTCAGCTCGACCTTTCTGAGTACTTCCTTGACTTTGTAGACCATGTCTAAATGATGTACTTGATGTGAACTTGTGGCGTTATGGCCTTTGCTGTGTGCATTTGTGATTAACAGTCTGTGCAACATAACGCCACAAAAATACGGATTTGTAGGAGGACCTCTGGGACTGAGGGTGTCATTTGAGACAGGGGCAAAATCATACTTGTGATAACTAATCGTCAAAGCTGACTAAGTTATCTTTTTCAAAAAGCATATTGGTGGAAAATTGGTTTAACAGTTACCACATGTGCTTAAGACCAACAACCAAGATGTAGATGCTTCTTCATTGAAACACAATCTGAGAAATTTTGCTTTATGCCACATGCTCACCAATGGATCCTCTGCAGTGAATGGGTGCCGTCAGAATGAGAATCCAAACAGATAATAAAAACATCACAATAATCCACAAGGAATCCACAAAGTAATCAGTCACTGTGGTAAACAGAGTTTAAAAAAAAATACCGGCTGTTGAGTAATATTTATAAATAGTGGGAATCATTTAAAAAAGTAGGAAAATTAAAAATCGAGCAACCAACTTTTGGACCACTTGTGATGGAATGACCCATAATAAATGTGCATCCATAAGTGCACATATACAATCTGACAGAATAGCCAAATAGACACAGTACTGATATGTTTTGACTGCTGTTCCAGTGCTTTCAATGATGATGTGATCCACTAAAGATCAGGCAAACTTGGCTGATGATCAAATCTGCTCTTATTCTTAAGTGGCATCTTAAGCTAATGCAAGCAACTGAAAGGCTCTTTAAGACTGGAGTTTAGTTCAAAACTAAGCTACCGTTTAAACAAGGGTCACTGGTTGTGAGAACAGAAATAGTTCAGACAGCTAGGTTAGGACTGTCACCATCAGCTCTTGTTGGATCTCTTTTGATTTATTTCTTCTGGCAAGCAGAATCTGAGTTTAGAGTCAACACGGAAACTGACCCTATTGACTGCCTAATACATGTTCTTCTTGGTCTTATTGTGCACAGTTAATCCTACAAAAAAGTTTGTCTTCATAAACTTTGATCAAAATGTGTTTGCTCTGTCTCTAAAATGACCTTTTTATGAGACATCACATCACCAAGGCTGCTTAAGTTTCAACCAGCGTGTGTTTTTGCGGTGTTTCAGGAGGTGAGTGGTTCTCCGCAATCACATTAATGTGTGCCTGTATTCTGCAAGAGAAGTCAACTTTTTACAATCTAATCCATTTTTGATGGATAAATTCAAGTCATGTCCTACTTTTTTTTTTTATTGAACCACATTATGGGCATAAAATGGGTTGAAAATGCCTTTTCATGTTGACTCTAAACTTGACAGGACTTCAAACACTGGCATATATCTAGAGTTTACACTCTACAAAGAGTTGATGCACACACACACACACACACACACACTCTCTCATTCTCTCTCTCGCTCTCTCTCAAACCAATTGGGTTAATGGGCCGGAAGGTCTGTGCAGTCTCTCTGCATGCTGCCATTGAATTTTTTCTTTGCAGGCCATATCCCGGTGCTTTGCTTCCTATGCTTTTCTCCCAGATTGAATAACTCTATTATTGCTGTTAATTTTTCCTCATTACTCATAGTAACAGCTTTGTAAGCTTAATGACTTTTTGTTTTTCATGAAGTTTGGAGATTGTTCTTTTTTTTCCTCACAAGTTTCTGTGAGATGATGTTCATTTAACTGATTTTTGACTGACGCACCATACTAAGCTTTCTAACTGTGAACTCTCTTGACCTTTGTTTTGCATATGTACACGCATAGAAATATAATCTCATGTAGATAAGTCTCTCTTTCTGGAGCTGCAGTATATTTAAACAAGATAACAACAACCACGTGACAGTTTGATTCGCCTCATAAACTGTGTTCAGTGGAGGAAATAAACATTATAGACTGAAGTGAGTAACCGGTTAAAGACTGGTTCTAGACATCTAATATTAGTTGCATCAGCATCAGCCGTGAGAGCCCATAAACGTCCTCTGTAACCTCAGTTGAGTCACATAAATTCAAAGAAAAAGCAAAGTAGCTTTAGGATAAGCGAAACATGCACCTAGTGCTTTAATTTGATTCTAAATTACATTTTAATAGAGTTTTAATCGAAAAATGTAATTGTTGCCATATACTCACTCTCATGTCATCGCAAACCTGCATGATCCACATAACTCATTCACTATTCTTTATTACATTTTCTGAAGCCATATAGCTTTTTGTGAGGAATTGACTGGTGTTAAATCATCCTAGTAAAATATGAGGGCTACAGCAAACTCATTTTGGGGGATATTCTAAAATGCTTAAAGTGCCTTTAGATACAGTGTTTTTGAAAGAGAAAACTTAGTAAGCACATTAGTAAAGCAGACAAGCAGCTTGTCTCTGTACAGACAAACAGATGAGCCCGTAGTAAGAACTCAACACGTGTAATTATGCGTTAAGTATTTTCCTTCCATAGAAAACCGTTATAAGGAAAACGCTTAACGTGGCTTAATGCATTAAGACAGTGTTTTTGAAAGACCAAACTCAGTAAACACATTATTAATAAAGCTTACTATATACAAGCAAGCAGATGAACATAGAAACACTGTTTCAATGCATCCACGTTGGCGTTTTCCTTATAATGGTTTTCTATGGGAGGAAAACGCTTAACGCGTTGTGTTCGTATCCTGGACTCATCTGCGGGTCTGTACATAGTATGATTGATTATAAGTGTTTACAGAGTTGGGCTTGTTAAAAACAGATGTGTAATGATTAACCCCTTAAATGCCAGACCCCATTTTTTAAAATAGGTATTCAGGTGCACTATCCAAACTTAAATTGTTGTAGTTTATGAACACTTTGGAATTCAGACATAAGGTTGGTCTCTTTTTAAAGAAGAAAATCAGCAAATTATCGCAAAAAATTTAAGTATCAAAAAGTTATAGAAGTTTAAATTTACTGTAAAGAAAATGCACTATATTAATTTTATTTTATTTTATACTAAAATATTTTATAAAATGTTACACTCTAAAATTGCTATAAAATCAAAAGACATATGTCTAACCAAGTTATGTTCCACATTTGAAGTTGATAAAAAAATTAGGTTCCTGTGAGATTTATTTAGGGCGTTATACCAGAAACAGCCACCGGGTGCCATCCAAACGCCATTACATTTTTTAATGCATTTTTCTGTCACAAATGTCTAGATAAATGTCTAGATTTCTCTGTCAATATTACTTCTATCTCAAAATACCATTAAATATGGAATCCTGAGACTCAGACCTTTCCAATGATATGTTTTTTGTCAAGATTATAAAAAGTTTTGATTGTAAAAGTGCGCAATGCTTTTTGTAATATGACACTTGACACCGCCCACTAAGGGGGAGGAGACCGCCAAAAGATTTTAAAGTACCATTTGCATGGTAACACAATGTCCGATTTCAAAATGGTTTTCACAGGATGAATCTTGGGCTTCGAAGCTTTCAAATGATATATGATTTATGATGATTACTAAAAGATTTTATAGAGAAAAAGGACAACAAAAAAAAGAGTGCCAAGCATCCCACAGGTGGGACGGTGACTTAAGCCACGTTAAGCGTTTTTCATGTTAAACGTTTTAGAATGTCCCAATTTTGGTCATTTTCCCACACAATGTGGAGCATAACCTGGCGAGTTTTAGGTGACAAAAACTTGATATGACACCTAGCCTATAAACACTGGGGCATAAATGCTGCCATATTTTGAGTATATAAATATGAGTATATATTTGAGTATATAAATGTGCAGGAGTTTCCATAAAACTCTTGTGTGACACTTCATGGTTTCTTCATGTACAATAGTATTTTTATTTTATAGGGCCTATTATACATTTTTATATTATTATACGAATTGTTACAGCAGGACATTGAGTATTTTAGTACATTGTTCTGCTCGCAACAATACAGGAATTGCTTTAAAACAGTGATACATGTCTGTTTATGCATTTTTGACTAAGATATGCGATTTGCAGAATTTAATATGCTGGCCTGATTTTACATGTCTGAGCTTTATGAAACCTGGTGAAAGTGCTATTTTACTTAGGCTACAGTATGCATTTTGCTGATGAGGTAACAATGTAAAGTGCTTACTCGTTTGTAAACCGGCTCTAGTGCTGATTGATGCTCCTCACTGAGGTGTCTGACTGCCGTCAAGCCAGATAACTTGACTTATGTTGACTTGATCTGTCCAGATTTGAAACACCAGACATCTAATGGCTGTCAGAATCCTCTACGGTCTCGTTAATCAAGCCATTTTTTCCATTGCTTCCTGCTGTCTGTAAAAGAACAGACTTCGCTGTGATCTTCTCTTCCCCTGACCCTGCCCTCTGTTCATGTGTACTGCATGACTGGACACCGAATGTGGTTATTTAAGTCTCTTTTTCATTGTCTAACTGTTGGTTCTATCTATTTTAAGTTATGTATTATCAAGTACCAATTCTGAAAAGAAAATCTCTCCTATTGGCCTTTTATTGCTTCCCTCTAGTGGTTAAACAGTGTTAGTGCATTGAGTAGAACGTGCCACAGTTGTATGGTTCAAAATTATGTTAAACAAGCATTCAGCTTTCTAGCTGAAAGTCACACGTTCAGAACACTGCTGCAATATGCACATATTCTATGGAATAAACACAATGTTGTACATATACATATTGTACATATCCAGACCTCCTAGGGTGTATTTAGGTCGAAACTGTGTGTTTAACACAGAGGTGGCCCTCCAGGACCAAGTCTGGGCACCCCTGGTTTAACATATCAACAACTGACTCGGTCAATTGAGGACAATATTTATTGCTGATGAATCACAAAAGTCTGTTACATCAACACTGTTTTGTGTTAACATTGTTACATAAGCAGTTTCAGTTACATGTTTTGAGCGTATTCTGCCAAAACACCCTTTGTGAAGGAAATGTGTTGTGCTGTTCTTTTGTTGTTATTGTTCATCATGTAATGATGTATTTCTCCAGTCGTCCAGTAGATAGAGCCAGAGACACAGATGAGTTATTGTATGTCTTTGTCTCTGCTCTACATTGTTCTCACTTCAAAACACTGCAGATTCTAGAATATATCTAGTGGGCAGTGCTTATACTGCTTTATGGGTTATTCAAGTAATGACAGGTTATAAATAGATGTGACAATGCACAGAAAATACAGTATCATTCAGTCCATTTGATTACATCACTCACAGATGGGTGGAGCTTATCATGTTATGATGATGTCATTGCATTCAGAGAGATCTGGCCTCAGTAACCACAGCACGCTTTGTCATATTCTGATTCTGATTATTACAATAGGCTTATGGGGTGAATATTTATAGTCCTTTTGTGGTCCTGGGATGGGTTGATTTCATTCCAAATTCCAAGCTCAATTACTAGGCCGATGTCTGATTAAAAAAAAAAAATTTTAATCAGAAATATCATAAACATATATTTAGTTGAGGGTTTGTAATGATGCAGATGTACTGACGTGAATGCTGTTTTGTTGATCTCATTAAGCGATACTGGCTGCTAGTCTAGTCTTTCCGCAGACCTGTGCGGTGTTGTGCAGAAATACCCGGGATATTTTCTATTCAGAGTCTTTCTCAGTCTGACCTACTTTAAACGCAGCTTCAGTCAAATGTGCACATATATCAGCTGGACTGACTCCTCTGCAGTTTTTAGGTGTTCTGCTGTAAATGTCTTACTGTGACAATATTTACGTCATCCCTTCACATTGATACGTGTAGAATAAATGGAGTGAATATTTGATTTACGTTTTTAGTTGTTGCTTAAAATCTAATGAAGGCATCTCGTGGTTGATTGGATAGAGAGTTTGTGGTCATATAATATGTCTAGATGCTGTCTGATGTACATGCTGGTGGTTGTGTGGTCACAAAGTACATTGTGTAGAAGTTTGTCATTGTATGAGTTTTGTGTGTGCTGACATCCGGATGATCAGTGTTCTTTCACAGTAGCAGGTGCTGGATCTGGTGACTCAAGAACTGTGTAGTCATACATGTTCCAGTGCTCTGGTCTTCTTCTGCTCTCAGGAGCTAATGGTCAATATTTCATCATGAATTATTGAATCTCTTCAAGTAATCTCTAAATGGCCTTCTGCTATATCTAAAAAGTCCAACACAGGCTCATTGGAAAATGTGCCTCTACCCACATTTTTGCAAAACGTCACCGTTTCCAGCTGAAATGAAGACTAGAGTCAATAAAACACCAGCAAAATGTATTTCTTTTCACACAAACTATGAAGATACATTATTTAAAGACTTTTAAAGTCTCTCGTCACCATCTAATGGTGCAACAATGTAAGCAAAATTACCATATTATCTTCAGTTATTTAAATGAATATATTACAATTAGAAAAGTTAGAATACTTATGAAGTGGGAAGAAAACTAGGAAAAATCTATAGGTAAATACCATGAATAAGAATAATTTATTTTAATACATTTTAATAATTTCTATAATTTCCAATAGGATTTAATTTATCAATTTAGTAATTTTGTAATTATTCAAAAATGCTAGCATTTATTTGCTAGTATTTTGCTAACATTTATAAATAATATATAAAGTGGGTATGGAAAGTATTCAGACTCCCTTAAATTTTTCACTCTGTTATATTTGCAGCCATTTGCTAAAATCATTTAAGTTTTTTTTTTTTCCTCAATGTTACACACAGCACCCCATATTGACAGAAAAAAAAAACCACACAGAATTGTGACATTTTTGCAGATTTATTAAAAAAGGAAAACTGAAATAACACATGGTCCTAAGTATTCAGACCCTTTGCTCAGTATTTAGTAGAAGCACCCTTTTGATCTAATACAGCCATGAGTCTTTTTGGGAAAGATGCAACAAGTTTTTCACACCTGGATTTGGGGATCCTCTGCCATTCCTCCTTGCAGATCCTCTCCAGTTCGTCAGGTTGGATGGTAAACGTTGGTGGACCGCCATTTTTAGGTCTCTCCAGAGATGCTCAATTGGGTTTAAGTCAGGGCGCTGGCTGGGCCATTCAAGAACAGTCAAATAGTTGTTGTGAAGCTGTGTTATTTTAGCTGTGTGCTTAGGGTAATTGTATTGTTGGAAGGTAAACCTTCGGCCCAACCTGAGGTCCTGAGCACTCTGGAGAAAGTTTTCATCCAGGATATCCCTGTACTTGGCAGCATTCATCTTTCCCTCGATTGCAACCAGGCGTCCTGTCCCTGCAGCTGAAAAAACACCCCCACAGCATGATGCTGACACCACCATGCTTCACTGTTGGAACTATATTGGACAGGTGATGAGCAGTGCCTGGTTTTTCCACACATACCGCTTAGAATTAAGGCCAAAAAGTTATATCGTGTCTCATAAGACCAGAGGAATCTTATTCTCACCATCTCAAACTCCATGCGGGCTTTTAATGTGTCTTGCACTGAGGAGAGGCTTCCGTCGGGCCACTCTGCCATAAGCCCGACTGGTGGAGGGATGCAGTGATGGTTGACTTTCTACAACATTCTCCCATCTCCCGACTGCATCTCTAAAGCTCAGCCACAGTGATCTTTGGGTACTTCTTTACCTCTCTCACCAAGGCTCCCCCGATAGCTCGTTTGGCCGGACGGCCAGCTCTAGGATGGGTTCTGGTCGTCCCAAACGTCTTCGATTTATGGATTATGGAGGCCACTGTGCTCTTATGAACCTTAAGTGCAGCAGAAATTGTTTGTAACCTTGGCAGATCTGTGCCTTGCCACAATTCTGTCTCGGAGCTCTTCAGGCAGTTCCTTTGACCACATGATTCTCATTTGCTCTGACAAGCACTGTGAGCTGTAAGGTCTTATATAAACAGATGTGTGGCTTTCCTAATCAAGTCCAATAAGTATAATCAAACACAGCTGGACTCAAATGAAGGTGTAGAACCATCTCAGGGATGAGCAGCAGAAATGGACAGCGCCTGAGTTAAATATATGAGTGTCACAGCAAAGGGTTGAATACTTAGGACCATGTGATCTTTCAGTTTTTCTTTTTTAATAAATCAAAAATGTCAACAATTCTGTGTTTCCTGTCAATATGGGGTGCTGTGTGTACAGTAAGGAGGAAAAAAAATTAACTTAAATTGGTTTAGCCAAGGGCTTTGCAATACCAACGACGTGAAAATTAAGGGGTCTGAATACTTTACGTGACCCACGGTATATATCTATAATATATATATCTATATATATAAAAAAAAATGGTTAAACTGAGGAATAATCTTGTGCAATTATTGAAGCTGAAGTAGTGGAGTTCTTTCTTAAAGCTAGAATATCAGTAATTTCAGATAATCTGCATCTAGTTAGACAAAATACATTTTCATGCATTTAGACGGTCTCGTCCTGTCTAGGTGGGAGGTTTTTGGCTAGAATAAGATGTAAAGTGGACCAGACTTTATGCTCATAGTCAGAAATCTGGATAATCAGAATTATGCAGCCAAATCTTTCTCTCACAAATTTTTTTCTATGGCCTTTATATCCTATTAAAAGCCTAACAAGGAATCTTTCTTTAGAAACTTGTTAATGTGCTGAATAGATGTAATTAGGGATTTAATTATTTAAAACACATTTGCACGCAAGCTACATTTAATCTCTCTGTTTTATCTCTTCACAAACGACCTGCTCTAAATCCCTCTTTTGAAGAAACAGATGGAGGAAAATGTGACAGAGATGACATTTGCCCAGCAACACACTGGAATTATGCTCTTAAATGCTGAACCGACTGAGATACACAGTTAATGTGCTTTCACTTGCCGTTGGCTGCTGTTTCCGCTGTCTTCCGCTGTTTTCCTCAGCCAATTGCTGCACAGCTCTTTCTTATTTATCCAATCAGAAGAATGCATCCCACCCCCTGTCACTTCATTAATATTCAGCGACTGCAGTCCTCCATCATGGGCTCAGGTGGTGCACAGAACAGAGCGGGAACATGTGAACGGTGTGAATACAGAAGCACGCACCGCTCGCATCCATAAAACAACACTATCAACAGCAGTAAGGCTTCGATCTCAATTCAGATGCTTTTCTTTGTCTTAGAATGAAGGGGTAATGCAACAGTGAGTCTCATCGCAGAATGAGCTTCCATTTCATTTCTGTTGTGACGGGAGATCTATACTTCCAATCCTCCACTGAGCTTGCACTGTAAAGGATAGTTTTTTTTTTTTGTAGTTTTCCAGTCAATATATCTAAACATCCATAAAACAAGATTTATTTGAGAAGCAAATTAATTAAGATTTGTTTTCAAATAATATATCTTTTTTGTTTTGTTTTTCTTACTCAAAAAATTTCTTACATTGAATTTTATTTCTTGTTTTAAGCATAAATAAAAAAAAATTATGTTTTACAAACGTCTTGCGAGGCAATAAAGCATCAGCTGCTAAATGCCTTCTGTTGTGGTTGACCACAACAAGGGAACTGCAAAACAAATAAGTAATTAGTATTTTTGATGTGTTCTGTTATTTTTGACATGTTGATTAATTAAAGGGGTCATATGACGTTGCTAAAAAGAACATTATGTTGTGTATTTGGTGTAATGCAATGTGTTTATGCGGTTTAAGGTTTAAAAAAAACACATATTTTCCACATACTGTACATTACTGATTCTCCTCTATGCCCCGCCTTTTTGAAAAGCGTCGATTTTTACAAAGCTCATCGTTCTGAGAAGCGAGGTGTGCTCTGATTGGCCAGCTATCCAGTGCATTGTGATTGGCCGAATACCTCAAGCGTGTGACAGAAATGTTACGCCCCTTACCATACTGTGATGCCGTCTCCCAGCAGGACAAGACTCAGTCCAGCTGCTCAGATCGTGCACATCCCATCATCGGTTCTCTTTTAGCAGTTCAGTCAATGTACTGTTAGGAGTAACTGAATAACTCGGGATATTGGTTTATTTGGCGTCAGAGGGGGAGTGTCAGGCACATTTATAAACCCATTAATTTAAGTAATTCGTGGATTAGTGCGTACTGGAGACGTGAACCGTTTCAAACGATTCAGTTCGATTTGGTGAACTGGTTCAACCGGTTCACTAAGAATCGCGATCCGGACATCAATGACGAGACAAAACCAATTAAAACCCATTATAAACAAGGCATAAGTGGGGACATAATTACGGATTATAATGACTAATACTGTCTTTTTATGAGTTGCGTTGCATCGCGCCGCGTAAACATAAAAAACCAGTCTGCATTGTGATCGGAGAAAGAAACGGACAAACCAACAAGCGCTTACTTTAACTTCTCAAAACTAGGTTTGAATCATCATTGGCAAATTAGTATTTAATATAAAAAGTACTTAAAGGCTGTGAGCTACAGAAGAGCCGACTGTCCTGCCAACGTTGGAACTGCCCCACTTTATAGAAACATAGTGCCACAGACACATTAGGCTACTGGTTCAGGAAACAGTCTAACTCCATCATCCATAAATCGAGCACACATGAATATTTGGTTTTGTTGAACTGTTCTGGAAACCAGTGTTGTAAATACAATACCACTGATTTCTAGTCGTGTTATCTGTTGGAAGGCCAAACAAAGTAGTTTCGCTTCACAACGAAACACACAGCGATCCACAACATGGCAGCGGCGGGGCAACAGCCGCATAAAAACGCACGCCTTCGTCTTTGCTTGAACATTTGGGTAGCGTGATGCAAATCTTCCCACATCGTGATGTAGACATGTGGGGTCGTGCTAGAACAAGCTGTTTTAGTTAGGCGTGGTTGACTCTTAAATTTTATAAAGAATATCTCTAAGATTTGAGACTTTAGTCTTTGCAAATATACAGATCTTCTTTATGCACCAAGAGCTTGTAACACTCCAAAGAGAAAGGAAAAATTTAAATCGCATCATATGGCCCCATTAATGTTCTGAACAATGTCCTGACTGTGTTCTGTTACTATGTTGCCCATCATTTCTCGTTCATTGTGGTACGGACAAAAATGATGAATGTAAAACATATTGTATTGATTCAAATTCGGGACTGAATTCACTTAAAGGGATAGTTCAGCCAAAAATAAAAATTCAACCATTTATTCCCCCTTATCTCATTCCAAACCCGTATATGCTTCATTCTACTGTCTTAGAGACACAAAATTCAAGTCATTATTCTTTAAAAATCTTGACATCTGCCATAGCTTTTCTTAGCAAATTCATGCTTAATCAAAATGATCAATATTAAAAGCAAAATATAGCACTCTAGTCCACTTTTATGGTGCTTTTGTGTCCTTTTTGCTGCATAAATGAATCACATGTATTGTAATTGTATGGAAAAGAGCAGCATGAACATTCTTCAAAACATCTCCTTTTGTGTTCTATTGAAGAAAGTATGCCATATGGTTTTGTAACAACATGAGGGTGAGTAAATGGCATTAAAATGTTAATTTATGGATGAACTATCCTTTTAAAAATAATAAAAACAAATGTAGTTCAAGATATATTTTCTAAAACAAGTCTTGATATCATACACAGTTTTGCATCTCAAGTAAACTGATCTTGTTTTCAGGCTATTTTAACTGGGAAACAAAACCAATACTGATGATCATTTCCACATAAAGTAATTTATTGTGCTCCACGCGAAAGCTCAAGACAGCAATGATGGTTCAATACAGACATCCCCCTCTTTCCGTGTGTGTGTTTGTGTGTGTACGCATGCATGTGAGGGCGTGTTAATCCGCACACAGAACCCATCAGCATCAACCCCCCCCCCATTCCTCCCCTCACTTAGACACTTCCAGCTGGTGGAGAAGGATACACGCGTAAGATTCTCCATCCCAGCTGCCCTCCACCCATTCTCTTTCTCTCATCCCATCCCTCTCTCCGCTGCGCTCCGTCCCGGCTGACTGCACGGTGGGGATGGGTTTAGGTAGGGCCAGAAGGACTCAGGAAAAAAGCGCCAAGAGGAAAGCACCGTCTCCTTGAAACGTTCATCTCCTTTCACACATATGCAGTTTCCCAGCTTCAGCTCTTCGGTGGCTGCTCACAGGAACACATAGACCTTACAGAGGGTGCCTGGGGGAGATTTTTTCTGGTCAGATTTTGATTCTGGTCAGTCTTTATTGACTGGAAGACACTTTATGAAAGGATATCTCACTTGAGCTTTGCATCATGGCACATGCAGCATCCCAGCTGAAGAAAAAAGCAGATTTGGAACTTACAGCTGCCGAGGAAGAGAAGAAGAAGAAGCCCAGAAAAAGGTCCAAAGAACCAAAGAAAAAGGTACCAATAAGTCACGGCTCTGAGGGTGGCGCGTTTTGGCACTGGCATGCAGGTTGGGTGGGATGTCTGGAAGCATCTTAAAGGTCTGGGATGTCACTTTAAGGGCCATTACAGTTCAAGAATGGTTTTTGGAAATAAAAATAAGGCTTTCAAGTAGACTGCAGTGATGCTGCTGAGTCCTGTGTGGATAGGAAACGCTTATTTATAGGGCGAACATGTGCCTCACAAAGAAGGCGCACACTTAGAATGCAGAATACACAGTTGAACACAACATTTTTGAGGGCAGATTTTTACTCTATATTGTTAACATTTCTCACCCGTAGTTAGATATCAAATAATGCTTTATAGTAGTATATCATAGTTGTTTATTGAACTTAAACAGGTTGGAAACGCCAACCCATAAGATAAGAGGTTTTTGTAGATTGAAGTGGCGGTTGTCTTTTTTTTTTTTTTAGATGCGTGTGGGTGAGTGTGTTTTTGTCTTTGATCCTCGGTGGGATTCGTTCTCCACGCTGATGCGTGACTGGTGTCATTTATCACGGGCTATGCATCCAGACCCCCGGGGGCTCACGAACCTTCTCCCACGGGCTTTATGAAAGATTACCCCCACCCACCCACCCCCGTCCAGCCAAGATCAACTTCCCAGTACAAACCACTCAACCCATCCCATCAGTCACAGACCTATCTACATACGCATCTGCTTCTGTCTTAGCTGCTCTTCTCTTAGAATCAACCAAAGAATAGATAAAAATGGTCAGAAATAATTGGATATTTGGCATCCCGTTCTTTTTTGTTGTTGTGGAGACTGCTTTGCACATTTCTTGTTTGATTACTGGTTGTGGTTTACAAGAAAATAAAATTTTAGTCAAATTCCATGTTTAGTTCAATGTGTTACTTGCCATATCATTGTGATTATATGTGAACTTTGCTAGCAATTTCTGAGTGAAAATTGTTTCAAAGTAAATCCTACACCAAATTGATTTCTGTTTATAGAGTTGTTCATTCTCATTTCTTATAAGACAATGAACATTATCATACAGTCCTTCTTAAATTGGCTATAATAACAGCAATACACAGCAATCCTACACAAGATTTTAATAATATTATTGCATCACCTTTATGTTAATTCTTGGTAATCCTGTATGAAACCTTGCCAGACAGCAGCATACACATATATTGTTAACAAGCCAGCTTTGCTTTGTCCCTCACGGGACATTGTGTCGTGATTGAAATCCTCCCTTCAACCTTTATAAGGACTGAGAGCTTAACTCTCAATGACCTCTGTCATTCATGTGCGCGTGTGGCTGAAAATCTACACCCTAGAACTTTATACAAGCCATTGATTCACATTCTGATGGCCCACAAGGTCACATCTCATTACAAACTGTTGCGGATGTTGATAACTTGAATAACATAGATGGAAAAAGATTATTAGTGACTCAGGTCATAGTAAAATGTATGTATTCTAGTAGTACAAAGCAGTTTAGATTTTGTGTGTGTTTTTTTTAGGATTTTGCAAAATGTTAAATAAAGTAATTTTTTATTTTATTTTATTTTACTGCTTCAGTGATAGCCTTGTAGGCAGTGTGCCGACATACAG
This sequence comes from Sinocyclocheilus anophthalmus, assembly GCA_018155175.1. Classification (NCBI taxonomy): domain Eukaryota; kingdom Metazoa; phylum Chordata; class Actinopteri; order Cypriniformes; family Cyprinidae; genus Sinocyclocheilus; species Sinocyclocheilus anophthalmus. Next base: position 151,732 of record JADLZN010000884.1, on the reverse strand, counting down.
TGCCGTTGTTCGAAGTTCGAATTCGAATCCCATTCAAGTTCGAATCCCGGCTTGAGAACTTTTTTCGCTCCTGCCCCTCTCTCTCTTACCCAATTCGCTTCCTGTCAACTCTAAACTATCCTATCACGATAAAAGGCAAAAATGCCAAATATATATATTTTTAATTCAGTATTTCATTTATAAAATATTTCATTTCATAATTAAATTTTACATGAACTTAAATATTGAGTAAATAAATGCTCCGTTTGTGACGTAAACCATGAACTTCTTTGTACGAAAAGGTCAGATTTTCGTACTTTTTTAAAAGCTCTTTAGAACATCTCAAATCGTTTGGATTCATTATGTTTTATTTGTTAATTTTTAAATTCAACTTCTTGCACAAATTGTTATGCTGATAATATAATTTGTAATGCTAGATTGTGTTTTAAAAGAGTAAAGAATACCTTGAAAACATAATTTGAAACAATTTTCAATGAGAAATTGCTAGTAAATTTGACAAATAATTACACAGAAACAGCAAGTAATACATTAAATTAAACATGAAATTTTGAAGTAGAAGGCTGAAAGGGTATTTTCTTATAAAATGTCTTGTAAAATGTCTATTTTTTATGACTTTTGGACCCAGTGTGAGAAATATCAATCATCAACATCTGCTGAAATCACTTTACTGATGTTGAAATATTTTAAGCACTTCCAGTTGACCAGAAAAAAAAAATCGAATATGGTATTCATACTTGTAGAATGTGCTCAAGAACGTCTCGGCACTTTTTTTTATTTTGTACAGCTGTGCTCAGCTTTCTTCACAGGTTTGTGAGGTTCGGCTTAAGTATTTGGAAATTGCAGGCTGTTTTTCAGACTCCAATTTGGAGCGAACCTCTCTGTGGTTCTATAATGGGTGCAGATGGTAAACGTTCGCTCAGGGTATCAATAGCTGAGAGGACTCCCAGTATAGCTGTGGTCAAGGAGAGATGCTTCTAGGTTATTGATTGTGTTGAGAGGTGTGGCATTCGTACAGGAGAACTGTGCGCCAAAGCACTAGCTCTGGATTTATTTATTAGCCAAAAACTTAAATATGAATTATTCCAAGCTTTTGACCATTTAGTATATGTCTCAGGGTCCTCCTTCAGCAGTATTTATTTGTTTATTTATTTTAATTTATCTAAAATAATTGTATTTGTTTTACAATGTTGGACTGCTATATTTCAGCTGTTGTCCATGCAGTTAGCAAGACACAGGGACACACCTTGTACCTGTCCTGGGATGCTGACATTACTGGAGATGACGAGGATTTTATGTGCGTATGCGTTTGGCAGTGTATCGGGTGTCGTGCTCAATGCACGGTTACGGCACGCAGGCAAACCAAAAAGGAAAAATCCATACTCTAGTCTGATGCCTCCTGGCTGCTGGCAGCCCTTTGCTTTCGTCCTCTGCTTGAAGAAATGAAAACAAACACTTAGGCAGCTGGATGACTGCCCGTTTGTGAGATAGTCACGTTTGAGTTTATTCATTTCTTCTTTGTGCATTTTAAAGCCCACCTTAAAAAACAAGTTGACAAATAATAATGATGCTCTGTACATCATGTCTTGTGTTCTGGTTGGCAGGTGCAGAGTAAATGATGTAAATGTAATAATAATCAATGTGTATAATTTACAAGAACTGTCTGCATTTACATGCAATCCAGGTTCAATATAAATTGTGACATACTGCTGATTACCGCAGAAGATAATATTAACTTAGTCCCTCAGTTTATAAAAACTTAAAAGTTGTGTGTTATTTTTAACTTCAGACACTTTTGATTGAGTTTTGATTAACGATTTTCAACCTTTTGTTATATGGAGAATTATAGGCTTGTTTTGCCCTTGTCCCAGATCCAGACTTGCCATGTTAAAATATTATCTTCTGCAGTAATCAGCAGTATGTCACAATTTATATTGAACCTGGAAATATCTTTATTTAAATGAATATATTACAATTAGAAAAGTTAGAATACTTATGAAGTGAGAAGAAAACTAGGAAAAATCTATATGTAAATACCATGAATAAGAATAATTTATTTTAATACATTTGAATAATTTCAATAATTTCCAATAGGATTTAATTTAGTACTTTTGAAATTATTCAAAAATGCTATCATTTATTTGCTAGTATTTTCTAACATTTACAATTCGTATTATAATAATATATATAATATAATACAATATTGAATAATACATATATTTTTGTGTGTGTGTGTGTGTCTATATATATATAATTAAGAATATATGCCCATTCACACACACGCACACACCACTTTCAATATTCATATATATCACTACATTAATATTGTTTAATTTTATAATACAAAGTTGGCTATGAAATTAATATTCCAAAAAAATTTAATTTCTACTGTTGAATGCTAGGACTCACAATGTATAATTTGAGATAACACAGTAGTAGTTTATTACTTTCAGAACAAAAAAAAAATTGCCCCATAGACTTCCACTGTAAACACTGCTTTACAGTTATTGCCTGCTTGTTAAAACTGAGAGCAAACGAATTATACAAATGTAACACTTTGTTACGCCTCATAATGGATTGCTTCAATTTACATAGAGATTGCGCAAGTGCTTATTTGAATCAGTAGATTTTGCCACCAGCACAAAAACATTAACCCCTAGCTGTTAATTAATTTTAGTTGGAATGTCCTTCACCCCACCCAGTCTCGTTTTCTTCCACTCCCCGCCTTTACCTCTTTATCTTTTTTAATGTGGGTGGGTTGAGTTCAATATTGCTTCCTGCCATGCATTACAAACTGCATGTTTTAAAGGGGGATGGGGTTTGGACCCCAGATATACACACATGAACACATGCTTCCACCAGCAGCATCATCACCCCCATCTTTTTGAGCAAACATGCCAAGCTGCTTCATTAATCCCCCGTCACTTATTAAGAGCCAACCTCATTTTTCACAGTATCTACCCTCCTTTGCTTGTATTGTTTGAGGAGAGCCCACCGGGCTCCCTCAGGGCCTCCGTCCCCCTCTCCTCTTTTTCCCCTGGAGCTGATGGGACAATTTGTCACCAGATACTGATTCTTTTTATTTTTTTTCTCTCTAATCCTTTCATTCAATCTGTAATTGGTGTCGGAAAGGTCATTAAATATTTCACACCAAAATTAAAATCCTGAATACAAAAGGAGATATTTTGAAAAGTGTTCATGCTGCTATTTTCCATACAACGAAATTGGAAAGTAGTGGCTTTTTAATATCGCATGGTTATGAATGTGATATTCCATATACAACAGTTTGACTGCATGTGTAAATAAATAAGAAACAACCATGTGCAGAACTACTGCTCTGGGCTTCCTTTCCTTGCTGCTAGGACTGAGGTCATAATCCATCAAAATTTGTCAGTTTACAGCTGACCCAAGTCGCCATAACTACTTCAAGACGCTCTCACTTATAACTACTAACAATCGGGATGAACCTGGAACACGTTGATTCGGATTGCTGGTATAGTCATTGTATTACTGTATTAAAAGCGGTGAATTATGTATTGTAGAGTATTATGAGAGAGAGATGGACTCAGCAAGTGTGATTACCTGCATCTGTGCATTCATTTTTCAGCTCAATCTCATATTTGAATGTCCGCTGAGGAAAGAAATATCTTTGTCGTACTATCCTTTCATCTGTTGAGAGTGATTTCCGATGAAAGCGCTGCTCAGTGTATTTGTTGGCTGCATCTTAAAAGGTGTTGTTGAAAGTAAAAATAATGTTGTTTTTTACATGACTCACTCATAAAAAACAGTCTCTCGTCACCATCTAATGGTGCAACAATGTAAGCAAAATTACCATATTATCTTCAGTTATTTAAATGAATATATTACAATTAGAAAAGTTAGAATACTTATGAAGTGGGAAGAAAACTAGGAAAAATCTATAGGTAAATACCATGAATAAGAATAATTTATTTTAATACATTTTAATAATTTCTATAATTTCCAATAGGATTTAATTTATCAATTTTGTAATTTTGTAATTATTCAAAAATGCTAGCATTTATTTGCTAGTATTTTGCTAACATTTATAAATAATATATAAAGTGGGTATGGAAAGTATTCAGACTCCCTTAAATTTTTTACTCTTTGTTATATTGCACAGCCATTTGATAAAATCATTTAAGTTATTTTTTTTTTCCTCATTATTGTACACACAGCACACCATATTGACATAAAAACACAGAATTTTTGACATTTTTTCAGATTTATTAAAAAGAAAAACTGAAATATCACAGTCCTAAGTATTCAAGACCCTTTGCTCCAATTTAGTAGAAGCACCCTTTTTGATCGAATACAGCCATGAGGTCTTTTTGGGAGATGCAAACAGTTTTTCAGCACCTTGATTTGGGGATCCTCTGCATTCCTCCTTGCAGATCCTCTCCAGTTCTGTCAGTTTGGATGGTAAACGATGGTGGACAGCTATTTTTAGGTCTTTCCAGAGATGCTCAATTGGGTTTAAGTTAGGGTTCTGGCTGGGCCATTCAAGAACAGTCAGAGTTGTTGTGAAGCCACTCCTTTCGTTATTTTAGCTGTGTGCTTATGTCATTGTCTTGTTGGAAGGTAAACCTTCGTCCAGTCTTAGGTCCTGAGCACTCTGGAGAAGGTTTTCGTTTAGGATATTCCTGTACTTGGCCGCATTCATCTTTTCCTCAATTGCAACCAGTCGTCCTGTCCACCCGCTGCAAAACCTCACCCACAGCTGATTCTGATCCACCACCTATGCTTGCACTGTTTGGGGACTGTATTGGACAGGTATGAGCATCTGCCTGGTTTCCCTCCACACATCCGCTTAGAATTAGGCCAAAAAAGGTTCTAATCTTGGTCTCCATCAACCATAGAATTTGATTTCTCACCAATCGTTGGAGTCCTTCCTAGGTGTTTTTTAGCAAACTCTCCAGTGCGTGGGCTTTCAATATTCTTGCACTGAGAAGGCTTCCTTCCGGGCCATCTGCCATAAAGCCCACTGGTGTAGGCTGCATGATTGGTTGACTTTCTCACACACCTTTCTCCTCTCCCGACTGCATCTCTTGGCTCCTGCCACAGTGATCTTTGGGTTCTTCTTACCTCTCTCACCAAGGCTCTTCTCCCCCGATAGCTCAGTTTTTGCCGGACGGCCAGCTCTAGGAAGGGTCTGGTCGTCCCAAACGTCTTCCATTTAAGGATTATGGAGGTCACTGTGCTCTTAGGAACCTTAAGTGTAGCAGAATTTTTTTTGTAACCTTGGCTATATCTGTGCCTTGCCACAATTCTGTCTGTGAGCTCTTCGGGCAGTTCCTTTGACCTTATGATTCTCATTTTCTCTGACATGCACTGTGATCTGTAAGGTCTTATATAGACAGGTGTGTGGCTTTCCTAATCAAAGTCCAATCAGTATAATCAAACACAGCTGGACTTAAATGAAGGTGTAGAACCCTCTCAAGGATGATCAGAAGAAATGGACAGCACCTGAGTTAAATATGAGTGCCACAGCAAAGGGTCTGAATACTTAGGACCATGTAATATTTAAGTTTTTCTTTTTTAATAAACCTGCAAAAATGTCAACAATTCTGTGTTTTTCTGTCATTATGGGGTGCTGTGTGTATCAGTTAATGAGGATAAATCATATATAATATGTATATATTATATATTATATATATATATATATATATATAGGTATATATATACCTACATTAAATATAATCAAAGACATTCCTCAATACATTAAATATATCATATAATCAAACCGTTAAAAAATTATTTTATAATAAAAATCTGGCTATGAAATTTACTATTCCCAAAATGTTTTAAAATTTCTACTGTTGAATGCTAGGACTCACAATGTATAATTTGAGATAACACAGTAGTAGTTTATTACTTTCAGAACAACAATTACATAAAATAAAAATAAATAAAAATCTTGCCCATAGATTCCACTGAAACACGGCGTTACAGTTTTTGTCTTGCTTTTACAATGTACCACAAAAATTACCATCACTACAAACTGCAATTGTATTTCGCAATTCCAATACTATTATTACATTGCACTTTATCATTATGAAAATATTATTTATTAACAGTATTATTTAATAACAATCAGTCACGCTTTGACACTGCATTAAAGTTAATTAAAAATATTGTATTAAACTTTGCCCTCACCAAAACTAGTTGTTCTGGAACAATATAGATTAACTATCAAAGATGTCCGTTAGATATATCCCAGATGACTTGTATCTCATGTTACACATAAACACTGGTAAGCAAATTCCATAAGATCTGGCTAAGTAAGGCTGACTCCATGTCACGAGCGCTGAACGGCCACTGATTGCCCTGGAGCTCACAACACGCCGAAATGTTGAATCAATTTTCAAATATCAATCTCTTTATTAACAAACCCATATTGACGTCTAAACACTGTCACGAATTCGGTTCATGGTCTTCCGTTTATTCACCACCAGAGGTCGCCCTTTCCTTTACATTGACTCTCGCATTACTCAAACTGTTGCATAGCACCCCGGCCTACATATCCCATCATTCATTGCACAATTTTCACACTGCACTGATTGCACTCATTGCAAACAGCTGCTTCTAATCACCTCACTCACTATATAAAACCCACTCAAACTGCCATTCTCTGCTAAGTATTGTTTAGGAGGCCGTTCCCCCGTTCCGAGTTTTCCTTTGTTAGTTTGTTCCGCCGTTCCGTGCAGGCGTTTTCCTTGTTTAGCCTGTACCCCTTTCCGAGTCTCTGTGTTTTCCTGGTTTTGCCTTGCCTGTTTTTGCGGTTTTGATCTTTGCCTGTTTTCTCCCTCTCGTCTTGCCCCTGTGTTTCTGTCTGCCGATCGTTGACCTACGTTAGTCCTAGGACTATTCTTGTGTTTTTGCCGGCCATATACCTGTTTGCCAGTGTTTTGACCCTACCTGTTTACCACGTCTCTTAAATAAATCCTGCAGATGGATCCACATGTCTCACATCTCGTCAGCCCCATTACAGAATACACAGCCGTGACTTGACCCACTCAGGAAATAAACTTGACAACGATTACGTCCAGACGATCAGCTGTGACTAGACTTGACTCATGAAGTTCTGTTGTGACTTGACTTGACTCAGGAAGATTCGCTGTGACTTGACTTGACTCAGGAAGATTAGCTGTGACTTGACTTGACTCATGAAGATCAGCTGTGAATTGACTTGACTCATGACGATCAACCGTGACCTGACATGACTTATGAAGATTAGCTGTGACTTGACTTGATTCAGGAAGATTAGCTGTGACTTGACTTGACGTGACTCAGTACGATTATCTGTGACTTGACGTTGACTCGGAAGATCAGCGTTGATTGACTCATGAGTAATGAAACTGTAACGTGACTTGACTCATGAACGATCACTTGTGCTAGACACATGAACTAATCAGCTGTGACTTACTACTCATGATAATAACTGTTTACTTGCCGACTATGATGATCACCGGACTAGACTCGACTCAGAAATCCACTGTGACTAGACTTGACTTCCCCCAAGGTATGAATTGTAACTTGACTATATGCTGTTGTGTCCGCCATCTTGTGAGTGTGCTCTAGTGTGGCCGCCATTTTGCGATCAGGCTCCTCTGTCGCCGCCATCTTGTGAGCGTGCATGGTAGAGCCGCAATTTCAGTCACAGACACGGTGTCGCGTTCTTCCTCCGCGGCACCCACAGTAAACAAAGATCCAACAGTAAACAAAGCATAATCCATGAACTGAGCTAGTGATGAACGTGGACCCTCGCGTCTAAGTTTAGCCCTAAGAGGTTGATTTATGCCATCGCAGAAAAACTCTATCAAACAGTCTGGTAACTCAGAATAGTGAGCGATGGCTAAAAACTCTTGGATATGGTTCTCCAATGATCGTGGACCCTGTTTAAGGGCTAACAAAATCCTTGCTTTGTCCATACCTGGCCAATGTTCCTCATAAAAGCTGCTGGGTCCTTGTAGGGCTAAGTATTCTGTAACGGGGCTGACGAGAAGTGAGACGTTCGGATCCAAATGCAAAGCTTTATTTCAGAGACGTGGTAAACAGGCAGGGTCACAACACTGGCAGACAGGTATATGGCGGGCAAAAAACAAGAATAGTCACAGGGCTAGCGTAGGTCACCGATCAGCATACAGAGTCACAGGTGAGCCGAGAGTGAGAAATCCAAGAAAACATGCAAAGATCAAACCACTTACAGCGCAAAACCGGCAAGGCAAGCAAAACAAGGAAAACACGGAGACTCGGAAAGGGGGTACAGGCTAAACCATGAAACTCGTAACGGGAAGCAAACAAACAAGGAAACTCGGAACGGGGATCAGGCTAAACAATACTCAGCAGAGAATGGTTGTTTGAGTGGGTGTTATATAGTGAGTGAAGTGATTAGAAACAGCTGTGTGCAATGAGTGCAATAAGTGCAGTGTGCAAATCGTGCAAAGAACGATGGGATATGTAGTCTGGGGTGCTATGAAACAGTTTGAGTTGTGCGAGAGTCAAAGTAATGGAAAGGGCGACCTCTGGTGGTGAATAAACGGAAGTCCATAGACCGAATTCATGACAACTAACTGATATGCTCGCCTAAAAAATTTAACTACATTCCGTGCATAACAACAGAACCATTGTGTAAAATTATAGTGGGTTTTGTATACTTTGAATATAATATACAATTATTGAGATACATGATATAATTTTATTATTTTATATATGATTCCCTTATTTTTTGTAAATAATAAAGGAGACATAATATAAATTTTTTTCTGTTTTGAAGATGTTTATATTATCCCATCTCACTGTCTTCCTGCTTCTCTGGAGATCAGGCTATTCTACAGTAATAATAATAGTGCATAATGCATAAAACGTTTCTACTTTTGGATGTCTGTCAATAGAGAAAGATTTTTTTACCCCCATAATGGTGTAGTTTTAGTATCCACCTGCAGGACGATGCTCTACCTTCCAAACCTTGCCTCCTTGATTTAAAAGAGTGAGAGAAGGACAAAGACAGAGAAGCTGAGAGACAACGAGACAGAAAGCTGAAGGAAGCAATATAGGAAATAAAAATGGGGTTAAGCCTGAAATGGAATTGGGAGTGAAGAGAGCGAGATTATAAAACAGAGCGAGAGAAAGAGAGACGTGAGACTCCTCTAGGTTCACATTGAAATCACTGAGGACAGAAAGCTGTTACAGCGTAAAACAGAACACGCAGTAAAAAGAATCACAATTTATTTCCCAGTGCTGACAAAATCTACATGAAATGAAGGGTTGCTGGTGTGTGTTGTATGTATAAACAGTGATTAGGTCTTGAGGTGGCTCTGCTTGCACTGGCTCTGTCTGTTACAGCTCATTACTTCAGCTGGAGACCAGTGTGATAGAGACAGAGACAGAGTCCAAAATGATGACACAGAGGTGACCGCAGCTACACGAGACTTGTTGAATATGTGTGTATTATGTTTTATTACATTTTGTTATTTTACACATTTTTTATAATATAGAAATTTGTGATCTTTTGGGGGGGGGGGGCCCAAATTTCTTAACAATAATGACTTTTATATTGACAATTGGATGTTGTCCCAATTGTCATCCCCTGCATACATATACATACAAATAATTGAAATGGCAAATCTTCAAATTATTATACAACGTGTTATTAGATTTTTACAGTATTAGTGATATTTTATAGTTTTAATAATATTAGTTTTTATTTTAAGATTTTCTAGTTTCCATTTTAATTATAAATTGTTTTTGTAATTTTGTTGTTTTCTTTTTTCATTTATTTTTTAATATATCTATATTATTTGTAAATAATTTTTGATTTAAGTTTATTTAGTACTATCATTTTAAACTAAATGAAAATTGTGTGTTTTTTTGGCAACTAGGTAAAACTATTTTTCTATATATACAGTATTTTATTTTATTTCTGTTAAAGTTTTTTTTTATCTCAGTTATTAAAGTTTTTATGGTTTCAGTTTTAGTTAACTATAATAACTTAAACCTTAGTTAATTATAATAACCTAAAATAATAATTTGGTTGTATAATAAAAGTCTCAATGTTACAGAGTCACCCTAATAACAAAATATAAATTGAAATTACAAACGTTATTAAACAAAATTCATTAAAAACAGCATGAAAGCAAAAAGTAGGATTTCTACTGGGTGTCATTGAGATCAGATGGTTGTTCACCTCAGCGCATTGCCTTTATGCAACAGTGCAGATGAGTGTGGTTTTCTGGAGAATGCAGGCATGTTTCTCCAGAGCTCCTGAGAACCACCCACTTTCTGCTGAGCTCTACAAACATCAGGGACAGAGATTGGCCTTATTTTTTCTTCTGTTCTGGTTTGCTGTTCATCAGCAGACAGGGTGAGTTAGTACACACTTCCTCCTGATGGTAAACTCTATGACCTCCTGCTTTTATCCAAAGTGACTTACAGATGAAGACAACAGAAGCAGTCAAAACTAACAAAAGAGCAACAATAAGTGCAAATGACAAGTCTCGGTTAGCCTAATGGTACCATTTTTTTGGGTATCTATATATCTATATATATATATATATATATAGATTTTTTTTTTTGTTTTTTTTGTTTTGTCTGAAAGAAATAAATCGTATTAAATCCTTATCCAGAATTTAAAAAGGAAAAATAATTTGAATTCTGTGTCCAAAAAGTGGGAAGCCTGAATTTTTATGCTGACATTTCAACCCAGGTCTCTCTTGAAAAAGGACTTAATCTGAGAGACTAATCTTGTAAAATAAAAATATAATAATAGTAATAAATCTTGGATCAGCATGGACATTCCTGCTGGTTGAAGCTAATCTTTTCAGCAGGGTTTTCCTCCTCATGCTAAGGCAGTAAAGTCATCACTCCTGCTGTGGGGGAGCTCAGATTGACGTAAGAGGGAACAGAGCTGCTGGTCTAATTAATATCCGCTGCCAGTCAGAATGTGTGTGTGTGTGATAGGTGAAAGCTGCACTGTACAGAGAGTGCAGAAATATCTCTACCTGACTCTGGTGTCCCGAGAGTGTCCAGATTGTCTTGTTAAAGCACTGCTATGGGCATCACTGTGTCCTGATGAAAATACTGTGTGCACATGCTGTCTTTGTCCTTGAGCTACACACCAGTGCATGATGGGCCCTTCTGCAGTGATTTTATGTCTTTTATCTACACTAAACATTAGTTTTTCTTTTTCATTGGAGAAGAAATGTTGAAATGGATACCGCCTATGAATTGCTGGCTAGACAAGAGCGTGTGTGTGTGTGTTGTGTGTGTGTGTGTCACTGACCATTGGCGTGTGAAAAATGGAGGCTGTGATTGGGTGCAGAGGGGGCAAGCTGAACCGTGAGATGCCCATCTGTGAGAATGCGGGTGACTTCTTTACCACACACACACACACAGCTTTGCTTTTGACGCACAATTTATGATATTATTAGATATCTTGAGGGTTCATCAGACACAAGCTCTGTTTACAGTATCTGAAATTACACATTTCTGTTGAAATGCATGCTGAATGTCAGTCTTTGTTTTATTCTGTAGGCAACACAAAATAAATGTAATACATTTCAGAGCTTGGTTTTGGATCAATGAGACAGAAGTGGTGTCTGAGGGAACAGATCAGCGGGGATTAATTATATGCACTATTGAACCACAACAGTTTGAGCATTTAGCATTAAGTGCATTTAAATATACAGTATTAGTGAAAACTGGAATTCCCTCTGAAGTAGGGTGACCAGATTTCTCATGGTTCAATACTGGACGGAGGAGGATTGGAGGGGGGGGAGCACCAGGTTCTGGTGATATGTCTCTCGACTAGTTATATAACCTATAACAAACCTCTGGTATTACTACTATTTACAAGCTAAGCCTACAGGTAAGTATGGTGAATCCAGGTAAATACACCAGGTAAGTATGGGTAAGTATAAAAACTATAATATATTATTATCAAAATAAATAAGTTTATTAAACTATGCCAATCTCATAAATAATAATTAGGGTGTCAATGAAGATATAAGAATAGAAAATAAATCATCTTAAATAATATAAATAACGTATGCAAAAGTAACGAGATCGGTGTTGGTTGTTTGCGGCCGGGGAAAATAGACTATATGCAGTATCAGTATCTAGGCCTGGATCGCTGCTAGGATGCGTTGTGGCGATTAAAACACAAAAATGGCTGCTTCACTCTAACCGAGCAAAATAAAAGAATGCAGAGTACCTCAATGCAAGTGAATGACAAGCGGTCGAGCGTGAAGATCACTTCGCTTAAGCCCTCTCTTGCTCCGATGGCGATCGTGAACTCTCCCTCGATGCGGTGTATCCAGCGATGCCAGAGGAACTCTGAATTCTCTCGGGGAATCAGTGCGCTATCTGGGTTGCGACACCTCTCTGTCGATGCCAGAGAAACTTGTAATACATGCCGATCAGCGCTCTTGTAGTCCATCGTCCAGCGATGTCCTCAACACGCTCACCGTCTCTCTCGACGATCCGTACACAGACACTTGTAACAACTGGCTTCATATATATATAATTTTATATCAAATTAATATAAATGTTCAGATATTCAGATATTTTTAATGTTACAAAAAGAAATGAACAAATACAACCAGATTATCAGCTTGCATAATAATTATGCCTGCTACTATGTAAATTATTTTCTTATTCAGCAAGGACACATTAAATGATTAAATGGATGAAAAGTGACAGTAAAAAAATATTATAATGTCACAAAAGATAGATAGATAGATAGATAGATAGATAGATAGATAGATAGATAGATAGATAGATAGATAGATAGATACACTGAAGACTGGGGTAATGATGCTGAAAATTCAGTTTTAATATATGAAAATAGACAACACATTTTAGTAATATTTCACAATATTACTGTTTTTACTGTAATATTATTTTCCTGTGTTTTTCATCAAATAAATGCAGCAGTGTTGAGAGATAAGAGTATAAGTGTCACCTTATATATATTAGCATCATATTCAACTATATTAGTTTATCATCATCCACAATTACGCTACAGTTGACCAATCAGAATCAAGTGTTCCAGATTTGGATTTTGGATAGGCAGCTGAATTCCAGCTAACACTGATAAAGCTGACCTAAGGTGTGTGAAAGAAGGCATTGTGAAATGTTCTGAGCCATATGGAGTTCATACACTCAGTATGAATAATGCAATGCTTTATATTGTGTTAGGTGCTGGTGGACGGCCGTGTTCAGACTGCTGGCTAATATGAGCTGACTGCTGTTCATTAGTCCAGGCCAGATCTGCTGGGACGCCTGCCGTCTCCTGAGCTGGAGTTAATGAGCTTTTGTGCCTCAAACGGCATTATCTTCTTATACTGTGCTGCAAGCCAGTCAGGACAGGGATGTTTTGTTAATGATAATCAGTCCTAATGGGCTTCAAATGAGCAAAGAGTGGCACTGTATAGCAGTGAGGTGATGATGACTGTGTGATCAGCTCATGGTTCAGGATATACGTCACAAAGTCTCAGCAGTTTGCTCTCTGAGGCCTGATGCGAGATACACTCAAAACTGGAAAGCTCTTGTGATAATTGCAAGCTCCAGTCTGACTGGTCAGCTACTAAAAGTAATGCTGCAAAGCTTTTTATCAGTCTGCTGAGACACAAAATAGTGTTTAAGAGGTACCGGCAATTCAGACTCTGAGGATGAATTAATCATTGGCTTTGCTTATAATTATCAGCTTAGTTTTACATCAAACATTTGAAAATACTAAAAGTGTAAATAGTCAAATTTACGGGTGTGAGTTTGGTTACAGGAAATTGGAAAAAATGAATTTTTTGTTATATTTTAAAGTTAAATTATTCTATCTAATGCACTTTGAGAGTTCAAAATGAAGAGCTGCGACACATGTTCTTAACTAAGAAAACTTAAATCAGAAGAAAGTCAGTGAATTGGCTTGTAGCTGAACTTTAAAGGAGACTCAACCCTCTTTTTATTTGTGGTATACTGTCTCAGTCTAAATTACATTCACTTTTGTAATAACTGTCTTATACTGATCAGTCCTAATTCCTCTCACACTGTGTTTCAAAAGCCAAACAAACTAGAATATAATAATAATAATAATAATAACAACAACAACAACAACAGTTATATCCATATATTGTAAAACAATTGCACTGTAAAATCAATGAAAATGAATATTTCATAGGTATATTATTTTTGCTTTACAGTAGGGAAATTACAATATTTCTTTCCTAATTTCTACACGTGAAAGAGATATTTTGAATTTGGACTGCATTTAAACAGCTAGCTGTCAGCAATTCATACTGCACTTTTAAGCGTTTATTTTGACGGAAAACTCCAGCTTCAGTGAAAACAGGCTTACAAAAACACGTCTCACTACAAATCTAGTGAAATGCCATGATCATCTGCAACGAAAATAAAGGCTAACTGGTGGCTGTTGCATTCTCAAATGCGCGCTAAAATCACAGCACATGCAATAAACGAGTTCACTGCATTCATTCATTGTGAACGGAGCCATTCTGAGGCTAGGAAAACACCAGATCACGAGCTGATCTCCTGAACGAAGTGCGCGCTTCGCTTTGAAACACGCAGCGAAACTAGACTTGATGAAGGGATAAAGCCATATTGTGCTTTCAGTTTTAGTTCGTTTGACAGATACTGTGCCAAAGCATAATGGCCCAAAACACAACTTTAAACACATTTTAAGGTAGAATAAGAAGTTAAAATATATTTTAAAAACTATACTTTTTGCCCGGAAGACCTATCATTTCATATCGTCATGTGACCACGATAATATCGACACAGTTTTGCTATCGCGATATCACGACGATCGTTACATCCCTATAGAACAGCATTTATTTGAAATAGAAATCTTTTATAACATTATATACACATATCCTGTCATGTTTGATCAATTTAATGTATCCTCGCTGAATAAAAATATAATTTTTTATTAAACAAAATGACCGACCCCTAACGACCCCTAAGTGCTAGTGTATCTGTCACTAGTTAATTTTGTTTAATGTTCTATCTGTGAAATAATCCTTATTTATTATGTTTTATATATTCTGACTTTGTATACAAGAGCAGATATTTTCTCTCTCTACAAAACGTGTTTTTAAACAGAAAGGATGACTTCTCTCTCCTTTTTTGTTGACAGATATAGTTGAGAATGGACAGGAAATTATTAGTAGGATGGCCTGCAAAATGGAAATTAATACCATCTTAAAAGTCATAATCAGAATTTAAAAATGTAATTGGCTAGAAATAATGCTATGTGAGTTCGATCTCTATAAAATTTGATTATTAAATATACACAATTTGAACATTTAAATGTAGAATTAAAAAAATAAACAAATAAATAAACATTTGTATATAAATAATAGGAAAGGTCATGCAAATTCATAGATTGTAAGGTGTGGGAAAGCTAAACATTTTGCTTTTGTACTTTCTAATTTCAAGAGCTATTACCTGTAGACATTTATAAACTATTTCCTCTATATTTATGAACTGTAGTTATCTAGTAAACCAAATATTCTGTTAATTTTTGTAACTCTGACTCTTGGCGGTGTGGTAAACAGTGGTCTTAGATGTGTGTGTTTGTGCGGTAGTTCGGTTCTCTGGAGATCCGTCAGAGCTTTACTCCAGATGTACACTGTGTTCAGAGTCAGACCACATCTCACAGAATCATGGGAGTTTGTGTCGTACATATCTAGACATTTGAATAGGAGCACAGAGCAGCAGAGGCAGCTGGACTGGCCCACGGATGTGTGTACAAACATATATCATTTTTATTATGTTATTATGAAGAAACGTTAGTTCTGAGTAAATAGTAATTTATTTGCAGATGCTACTTGGTTTGTTATTTTGACAAAAAAGATGTGATGTTTTTATCGGTGAAATGGCACAGAATAACTGCGATACATACAGTGTCTCTTAATAGCAACCCAAGAGATGCATCAGTATTGATTGACCTGACCTGGAGAGGTCAACACCTTGCTGTCATCCTAACTAATGTAATCCTACACAGAAAGTATCCTGGAAGGCAACATAAGGATGCCATAATTCACTATATGTCACTATTGTAGCATGCTGTATTTACAGTATGCACAAAACTGTGAGGCTAACTCAAAAACCACTAGCAGCCCAACATAACCAGCCTGAGAGGTTGACTGATTGATTGCCATATTTTGTTATTTTGGTTAGATAATCATCAAGTGTTTGTGAGAGTTTACTGTACATACAATATCCATAGGTATGCAATTTCAATGCAATGGCCTTTGTGATATTTATAAATATATAAGATATTTGAAGATGGCCATCTTTAAGCATGACTGTTGAAATAAAATGGTAACACTTTACAATAAGAGTCCATTTGTAACATTAAGATTAATGAAAGCTGGATAAGTATTGCTCCTTGTTAATTCAACATTTACTATTATTAATACATTTAAAAATGTAAAAGTTTCTTCTGTTAACATTAGTTAATAAACTATGAACTAACTTTAATGATCAATAATTAATATTCATATTTTTATTCATTTACAAAGCATGGTTCAGTTCTGTTTTTTATAGTAAAGCACTATTTTAGTTTTCATATCCATGTTAAAAACTATCGGTTGATTAATCTGTATCGGTCAGTGTGGTCCAACCTAGCTATTGGTATCGGTAAAATCCACTATCGGTCGACCTCTAATACCATATGCATAACATATGCAGTGTTATTGTTCTGCATCATCAACAATTTCCAGTGATCATCATGGCAGTTACTTGTTAAAGAATTTTAAGAATTTTTGTGGCTGTGTTCAGTGTTTGAAATTGTAAGGCATTTTTAAGTCCCAGGGGTTGATTTTTATGGACCCTCATGTTGTGTTCTTGTCTTTTTGACCCAGAGAGGATTTTCTTTATTTCCGAAAATGCTATTTTATGTTATCGAATTGGACTAAAACTTACTGACTTTGCTCACACATGGGTCTAACAACTTCCCGGTCACACTTTATTTTAAGGTCCAAGTCTCGCTATTAACAAACCATTAACTATGACTTTAGCCTCAATAAACTCCTAAATTGCTACTTGTTAATAGTTAGTTAAGGTAGTTGTTAAGTCTATTTATTACACGACTCTGTGGAATACTTGATTCTGATTGGTCAGTCGCGACATTCCGAGGTATGTTATCCCTCGATAACAACCGGTAAAAGCTGATAACACACGCTCATCCGGGTAACAGCAGTCGGCGCTGTACTCTTGCTCGAACTATTTTTTCTTGGTGGAAGCTTTGCATTTGTTTAGCAAATAAAATATTAAAACTCGAATCAAAATGGTGTACAATAATTTAATTATGTCATCCTGGTATCGCGGACTCGCTCTCGTTTCATACAAATGCTGCTGCTGCCATTTTGCTACGATTGTTTTGTACACTGTAATGGATTATAAGAGAACTAACAAACTGGTAAGGTTTTAAAACATTTTCGTCTTAATTCTTTTATTGCTTTAATTATTTTTGTGGTGTAATGTTGTGTAATAAGTGGTTTGACTGCACCGTTTCCCTTAAAGTTAGTTAAGTTTGAATTTGCCGCTTGCTGGCACCTGCTGTCTTCACAGAGCTTTGCGTTCAATTATTTTCAACTCAAATAAATATTCGCATCTAATTATTTACTATGTGGCAAGTAAGGAGTGTGGAATAAGCGGGAAATGACATACAGCGGGTGTTATATCAGAATAAAAACCCTTCAGGCTTCTCTTTTCTCTTCTCTTTGATAAAAAGACACCTCCGCTTCTCGTCGGGGTCCTGATCACCCTGTCGGGGTTTATTCTGAGATAACAACCGGCTGGATGTACATTATCCCTTACGTATTTGGTAGGATTAGGGATGTAGAATAAGGTCATGCAGATATGTGCTTAGAAGTACTATAAACAGGCCAGTCAATATGTTAAAGGGGTCAGATGATGTTGCTAAAAAGAACATTATTTTGTGTATTTGGTGTTAATGAAATTTGTTGTATTGCGGTTTAATAAAAAAAAACATTAATTTTCCACATACGTACATTATTGTGTCTCCTTATAGCCCCGACTTTGAAACACGTCGAATCTTTTACAACAGCTCATCGCGTCTTGAAAAAAGCGAGGGTGATGTGAGACGGCCAGAGATATCCAGTGCGTTGTGCTTGCAGAAGACCTCAGCGTGAGGACGGAAAATGTTACGACCTACATGTGTACGTTGATGCATACTCTATACCCAAAAATCGCCGTTTGGGAATAATCAGTGGCACAACGAAAAAGACAGCGGCATAGTGTGAGGGGAAGCCCCGACTTAGCGTGCGCTGAGGTCGAGATAGTGTGAGCTGAGGCGGGCTGGACTCCGCATTGTCCACGGTGACAGTTGATTTATTCCCTCAGATTTTTTCTCCCAACTTGTGGTGTTTCTAACACTTCTTGTGTTTCCAGTCAGAAATGATCAGCTATATTTGGTGATAATATACCTTGACTAAATATTTACAAGCAATTTTTTAACCCTCTACTGCATGGTGTAGCCATATGGCAACATACTCTGTTCATTTCCTTGCCACTGTCTCTTTAAAAGGGCATTCTCATTTTTTTTTTTTTGGAAAGAGAAGACCTTAGTTTAGCCAATAATGTGCATTGATTAAGTCACATGACATGCAGTTTTTTTCTGTGGCGAGATTTCTGACAGACTGCCGTCTCTGTCGGTAGTTGCTGAAAGCAAACTAAAACGTCAGTAACAAACAAGGACCAGTCCGTGTCACTTCTACAAAAAATCTAAAACATCTCTGTTATGATGACATATTCAAGGATTATTGGGGGGGGGGGCAACAATATAACGTGAAACCTATGAAAATGGTTTTAAAAAGCACATGGCGCCATAGTTTCATCAATTTACAGATGAGTGCATATACAGCTCCTGATCGGGGCGAAGTTCACGGGATTTTGTTAATGATAAGAGCACACATTTTAACATATTTTATTATTTCACACTCAGTATTTTAACTTAAGCGCTGCAAGCAATGCATACAGCATGGCTTTGAACATGAACATGACAGGTTTTCTGGTACACAAAACAAGTACTTTAAAGGAATTCCTTAGCTTATTACCGTTACTGTGGCAGCCAACAACAGCACAGCTTAACCCTCCGCACATATTTATATTTAGTTATATTGAAAAAGTTTTAATTCATTCAATCTTTTTTACCCCGTTTTAACATGGATTTCTGTGGAGAACGGCCGTAGATGTTGGGCACGGATAGCAGCGGTGGCACATAATATCCGCATTCTGATTGGTCAGATCGCCTGTCAATCAAGCTCTTTGCAAACGGTCAATTATTGTGTAAACATGTTTATTTTCATCAGACTGAACAAAAAAGACATAGTTCTCTTGTGATGCGTGCATGTTTAAAGACAAACGAATTCAACTAGTGAACGGGTAAAATTGCTTTAAGAAAGTGTATTTTCTAAAATAAAAATTAAATATTCTGTTTAAGAATCAACCAATTCCTTTACTGGAGCTAGTGCTAAAAACACACAGCATGCACAAATGAATTTAGCTATCAGTGGGCAGTTCATTCTTCGTTAATTCCCCCTAAGATCGAGTTTGAATTCCTGCTCATTTTTATTTGTGTCCTAAGGGTCACTGTGAACAAACTTCTTGAGTGTTGGTGTTTGAAGTGGTGGGACTGAAGGGGACAGGGTGTACTTACTGAGGCAGACAACTGATTGTCCAGATTGATAAATGGTGTGATCTGGTGTGGCGGATCACGTCTTCTCATACTGTGTTTGTGTGAAGGCGAATTTCATTTCAGGGCTCATGTCCCCTGTGCAGTGAGGGTTGGGTTGCTATGGCAACACTGCACTATTGAGGAGACGTATAGATCCTCAGCTTGCGTCCCACTGTATTTAAACACATGTTTTTTGAGGTCAGTGTTCAGTAAACACAAACATGAGCATCTGTCTATGACCATGAGTGGACCATCGATTTGATACTGGTCTCTGGTTTGTGGGCTATTGACCAATCAGGACAAGTCTCCTATCTTTCTCCTATCAAGCTTACTTGTAGAGACAAGTATACATATATACATACATGGTAGAGCATATACTGTATATGGTAGTGCATTGCGTTAGCAGCGCAAAAAGTTGTGGGTTTGATTCCCAGGGAACACACATACTGGTAAAAATGTATAGACTGAATGCACTGTAAGTCGCTTTGGATAAAAGCGTCTGCTAAATGCATAAATTATTATTAAAATTATAAATTAATATTCCGTTAACCATTACAGTTTGTGGTATTTAGCCTAATATTATCACCTTTATGGGTAAATAAAGTACAAAGATGTACCTTTTGACTTTTGTACCTTAGGTACCTGCTCCAGTGACAGCTTTGTACCTTTTTTTCTAAAAAATATTGAACAGAAATGCAGTTTAATTCACAGCATACACTTTAACATTCAAAAATGAAAATATAACACTTAAAGTGTCCACAAAAAATATTTGGACACTTTGAAAATCCACAGTTAAAAATGTGTAAATGTGTGTGTATTATATAACAAAATATCAAAGCATGTAACATTTATTTTAAAGAAATATAACACAAACGTATGGAAGTAAAATAATGACTAAAGTATTTGAAATAAAAAGCGTGTTGAATTGTGGAGGCGAATTTGTAAAGCGAAATAAAATGGACCGACAATTACCTGTTGAATATTATAGCTTGAATTTTTAAACAGACCAAATGTTTTGGAAGTGAAATCTGAAAGGTGAATATGAATTATTGCATTTTTTATAATGAAAATGTATGTGAAATGTTTTGAATTGAAATATTCACAGTTTAAACATACAACCATGTTGCATTTCAGCCCATAAAAACGCAAGCTCTAAAAATACAATGCATTAAAATGCAAACAGGGTATTTTTTTAAATTAGTGCAATTCAACAAGCTTTTTATTTCAAATACTTTAGTCATTATTTTACTTCCATACAAACACATTTCAAAGAAAAAAAAATCACACTAAAGTTTGTTTTGCTCCAAAATATAAAGCAATAAATATATTGTTCAAGGTGAACACAAATGTCTGGGTCACTTTCTGGTTGTCAAACTTGTGGAACATGTTAGTTAGTTAGTTAGTTTTAATATAATAAACTACACTGCTGGTTGTTCTGCTGCAAAACCTGTGTGAACTTGAGTGGAACAGACTTCATACATTCATGAAAACTGACCTGGTTAAAAACTATTGAAAAAGTGTAAAGTTAGATAAGAACATTTCTAGTGTGATTTATTTGCAAATGCCGCATGGTTTGATATTTTGTATCTAATGCTTTGAAATTCACAGCTGTATCCGAATACATTTTTAGGACCTTGTGTCAGTGTGACTCAGCAACAATATTTTACCATAAAACTGCTTTTTAAACTATCCCAACACACGGATCCATAGCATTACACTGAACAGCAAAAGCTTTTCTGATAACATGGCAGCAACAGTTGCCAAGATAAGATTGGTCAGTAACGTTATAAAGCGGGGCTTTGCAAAGGATCAATTCAGTTTGGTGACATTACCAGTGCGCAAATTACACATTTCAAATTTTGGCACCCATTTAAGTTACATTGTTTTCAAAGATGTTTCTTTTTTGACAGTATGATGTAATATCTAGTCTCAAACTGTGAATAGATGAGGCTAGTTCAAATTTCCACAGTGAATTACTGTCGGTGGCATTGATTTAATTAATGGGATGGGCGACTGAAAGGGCACGAGGGTAGGAATGTGTGTGTGTGTGTGTGTGTGGCAAGGGGGGTTGGCTGGTGCTGGTGGTGTAATGTTGCTGATGCGGGCAGAGACTGCTGCAACCTCCCAGAGCACTGCGAGCAAGAGAGAGAGAGATAAAAGACAGGGGCAAACTAGTCCAGTCTAGTCCAGAGGTGCTGATTGGCAGAGCCAGGATCAGGGCAACACCGCAAGTGCTCATAATACCTGGGGAAATGCCCCAAATCCCCCTTAAGCTGGGCTGCTGTACTCCAGCATGGCTGACTGGCTCCTAACAGTAGCGGCAGGTTGAGTTGTGCTGAATCTGGCCGCCTGTGCCGGGGTATTTGTGCAGTGGAGGGGACAGGAGGGGGGTGCGTAAAAAGAGCTGATAAGCAGAATGACAATAAGACTCGCGCAGGACAGATTCCAGTCGGGGAGGCCTGCCACACGGAGGGGCCCGCTGCTATTTCGGTCCACCAGATCATGATTACACTCAGCCAGGAGAGAGACCACTAGTGCCTACAAATATGGTAAGTTCCGTCCCATCCAAGATAGTATGCAGAGCCGGTTGGAGCAGAGGGTGACAGCTGGGAATGGCTAATAGTGCTAACATCCCGCATCCGTATTGATGATAAAGTGGATTTGTGCGGCACGTAGGGTACAGTAATGCTTCTTGACTGCATCCGGGAGTGTCCAAACTTCCTTTTTACATAAACGTAGTCTCTCAGTGATAACAAGGACATGTGTTTTCAGCTTTAATGCACCTCCGGAGTGGCTGATTCCAAACTCTAGCTCATTGATTTTATCGTTCAGGACTGCCGGGCAAACGTTGCAATGGAGGACGGGATAGATGTAAAATCAGTAAGTTCCACTTTGAAATACTGTAAAAAGGCTGAAGCTGGTGGGTTCGATCTTGTTTGGGGTAGGTGAGTGAGATGGGAGGTTTGGCTGAGTGCGGATGGTGTGGTGTTTACCGAGCATGGTTGATGTGTTGTGGTGCATTGCTCGAAAGGGCTCCGGTTTCATCTGACAGTGCAACAGGAAGGAGGTGGGATACATTTCGATTGCAAGCTTTTAATTTAGATTGATGTAAATCTGAACTTGTGAGCTCTACTGCTGGGGTCCATTCAGTGCAGAGGCTGAATTTTGCATGTGGTCCAGTTTGTTGGAGTGTGGATCGGATTGTGCGTCAGGTTCTGTTCAACTGTCATGGCATGTAGTAGACTGACTAACCTGGTTCTCTTTGGTAGTTTGGTTGACCTATACGGGCGTTTAAATGATGGATGCAGATTTATATATACATAAAACATTGTTTTTTGGATCAAAACCGAAATATATGATCATATGTTGTTATATTATATAAATTCCAATAATTTATATAATTTATATTCCAAGAAGCAACAGGTTGTCTAACCTAGTGCAAAATTTGATGCAAATTTCTCATGTCACGTTTCTGTAAAATATAATACTTTCACAAAACTGTGCTTCAGTATTTCTTCATATTAAAAAACAACTACAACAAAAAACTTTTAATCAGTCATGTGGTGCAACCAACCTGCAGACACAAACATAAAGTAGGAAAAGACATCATAAAGAGACTGTCATGGTCAATAAGTCTTAAAATATCAAATAATTTGATCTTTTTATGACAAGACAAGGCTAGTTGAGGTTGTAAAATGTCATGTGGTGCAACTCCCCAGAATGCAATGATAATTATAAATTAATTATGCAAGAAAAAAAGCTTTTTACCTTAAAGTGCCCCTATTATGGATTTTTGAAAATTACCTTTCATGCAGTTTGTAACACAGCTCTAAGTGAATGAAAACATCCTGCAAAGTTTTAAATCTGAAAGTGCATCGTGTATAAAGTTATAGTTTCTCAAAAGAAAGAGTCGACTCTGAATAATTGAAACGAGTCGTTTTGACATCAACATGAAACATTAGCATACTGCCCGCCCACTTGTTGCGCGCAGACCCGGGAAAACTTGGTCTGAATGAAAATGCAAATTCATTCTTTGCCACAAGGTGTCGCTTTTGGAGCGGTAAAAATAGCGGTTTCCTCGGTAACGGTTGTACACAAAGCAGCTCACAAATGCTGCTTTATCAGGCATTACAGGCATGATGACATGGAAATGAAATTGACCAATCACTGCCGATTAGCATCACGCAAAGGAGGGGTTTGGAAAAATGAATCGTTGAGCGAATCATTTGGGAGTTGTTGAGCAAGTAAGGTCAATGAAAGTGTTTTTTGACCTTGCATGCATGTCAACTTGTTATTGGGGACTCCCAAAACTAAAATATGAACCTTTCATAACCCATAATTGGGGCACTTTAAAAAGTGAATTTGAGCTCACTGAAAATAATGTGTACACTCACATAAAATATGTTATTACTTTTTACTTGATGGTTACGCCACATGACATCTTAGAGTCATTACATGTACTTTGTTTTTCACCATATGAAATCAACAGGAATACAAAAAGTTCATTTTTAAACACTTTTTTTTTTTTCATTTTAAACGGTTACTTGATGGTTACACCACATGACAACTTAAGAGTCATTAGCCTACATAAACTTTGCTTTTAACCTTATGAATTCAACGGGAATACAACATTTTTTATTTCATTTTTAAACAAAACTTTTTCTTTAACATGGCATCTTTTGTATGTCATTCACCCTAATGCCAGTAATCTCAAAATAACCAAACATTAGTCTGTCACTACTCTGTGGCACTCATGTGTTTTCACAGTTGTCAATTGTTTTTCTGTTTTGTTGTTCTGCAGTTGTCAGGGTGAACTAACTTTGTAGGCTGCTCTCCCACAGTTTGGCCTGTATGAGGATTTCCTCAAAGCTTTTACAGTAAGGATTTGCCCAAGATCATGTAACATGGAATCACGTCTTACAGTAGAGCATCTGCGTATAATAATGTTCTCAACAGCTGCTTAATGCCTCAAACATTGTCTGAGAGGAATACTGGCTTTAGTATGCAGTCGCCTACTTGCTCACCCAGTCACTGGTTCAACTGGCAAAAGGCACAGTATTGTGGCTTTTGTAAACATTGTGGCATGTTTATTAATACAGTATACCAGATTCATCAGTACACTTTATTAAAAAAATGTGTTTTCAGTATCAATGGATTTGAAAGAGACATAGCCATTAGGAAACGTCGAGATACTCTTGAGGGAAAAACTGACCTTCAGGCTTCATGTCCCGGTCAAATAGTGGGATCAAAAGTGCTGTAAAATGCATTCTTGTGCTGGCAAAGCTGAATTTTTTCAGCAGCCATTATGCTTCAGGCTTTTAAGAATAAATCCCTTTTTAAAGAAAAGATGGTCTGATTCTGTTTAGGCAGTGGGATGTGAACACCTACACCTTTATTTTCATTATCCATGCTTGATGAGATTTGAATGTGCTAATGCTTTATCATCAGAAAGCGTGACACAGGACACCGTTTCATTCTGCAGTCCTGCTCTATCTGCATTCCACACTGAAAAGAGTCAGGAATGAGGACAGATACATCACACACTCGGCTCTCTTCATGCATGTGCTGCTATCCGAGCACGCTGCGATAGTGTGTGTGTGTGTGTGTGCGCAGTGTCAATTGACAGATTTTCTCTATGGCTTAAAACTCTGCACTCATTCGCCTCTCTGCAGACAACTCCCATTATAAAGACAAAAAACGACATGTGTGTGTAAAGCAATCAGTGTATGTGCTCATCCGACTCTTTTGTTGCTGCAAAGGAAACATTCCCTGACTGGATAACTGCATAATCTCCAGTAATTTTGTTACATGTTTTGCTTGTCATATGGATTAAGTGGGCAGCTGCATACAGATCATGGCTTGTACTTGTCTTATATACTGATTTACATGAAACCAGACTAATCATGTTTCAAAGAACAAGATGTTCTCAAAGAGCTGCAACATCAACGTTTATATAATCTCAGTACATTTAGCATGAATGTATTTAGCATAAGTTCTCAAGGTTTCATCGCTTAACATGTGTGGACTTGCATTAATAATTATAGACTTTTACATTTTCTGAAGCAATGCGAGTTCTTGCTAGTGCATGCTGCAGGGGATTCTTGTTGCACAGAGGTCCAAATCAAAAGATCACTAAATTTTTTTTTTCTATAAATGTGTTTAACATTTTTGAATTACATAATTTTAATAACTTAAACTTAATTTTAATATTTTAAGGCATAAAGTAAAAATGTCATTGTGGTGAGCTGATATAAAATAATATTTTGTATGATTATTAATATTATTAACAATTTAAGTAAATATTTTATATTGTATTAATACTGCTTATATAATGATTAACTGTTAACGATTAAATTATGAAAATGTATTATTACTAATAATTATTTATAATCTTTCATTTGTCATAAGATAATATTACATTACACAACATAGACTTTAGTACAGATTTCCGAATTTAAATTTCCACAGTTTTTAAATGTCCTTTAAAGTGGAATCTGATTTCTAAATTAGTATATTATTTTAATTATCAATAATGTAATCCTTTGACAAATAATAATTATATAATGATATTATAATTGAATTACAGTAGGATCAGTATCAGACGGTCCATTGCCATAACATACTTTTTTGTTGCAGATTTAGTAATACACAGTTTTAAATTCCTTTAAAGTTGACATGAAATGCAAATTCACCTCATTTATTTTCGAAATGCATGTTATTGATATTATTGTGAATGATTTGCAATTATGCATATGTTTCATTTTAACTTTTTGTTTACCTTTTAATTCATAATCAAAATTGGTCTTCTCTCAAAAGTAATAGTACTGCTTGACCAGCCAGTTAAAATACCAAACAACAACAACATCAAAAAACGAATAATTGTGCAGGAGCATCATAACACTGGCAAATTAGCATTAGAGATCTGTGTATGAGCCCTTCTAACTGGCTGTAACTGGCCTCATTGTGGGAGTGCGTTAGCATGTGTGTTCCTGTAATGCTCGTGCTTGGATTCTGCTAGTGCTGGCTGATGATCAGCCCTGATAAAGCCCATATCCAGCCATTGCTGGGCTGCGGGACGGGACATTGCCTCACTCTGATGATCTGAGCTGTCTGTCAACCACAGCGGCAGGACAGAGCTTGCTTCGTTGTGTTTCGGCCTCTCAAGTTCGTTTCACCTTTTGGTCCTTTAGAAATGAAGGTGGCTTCTTTGTAGTGATGCATCGATTGAATTCCATGTTCTGTCTAAGAAAAATCTTGTTTTCTAAATCTATACATGAGCATGTGATAGCCATTCCTTGCCAGGGTGTTGAACTAATCATTTTGTATTGAGTTTTACTTAAACTCCACAGAATGCTGCATGACACCCACAGCTAAATCAATGAGCCGTGGCCGAGCTGGTGTCGGATAAAACAGTTATGTCTCCAGTAGCTAGAGCTGGGCAATATAGCTTCGATTTTTTATGACTTTTGACAATAATTTTATAGCATTTATTACCTTCGTACCTGAATATACGACCATGAACAAAAACAATGAACATCAGTATTTATTTGTTGAATTTGCAGTATTTCATTGTTTAACTAAAGAATTAAAACTAAAATTGAAAGTCAATTTATAAAAATAGACATATTGACTTAAAATGACAAAAAACACAACAAAATTGCTAAATCTTTGGCTAATAAAAAATAATGAGAAAAAATATAAAATGCAAAAAAAAAAAAAAGAATTTTATTGTGATGCGTACAACATGTTATGCACAAAAAAATGGAAACACGCCATAAACATTCCTGAGTGGTGATGCAAATGAAGCACTGAGTCAATTATTAAGTGAATAATTAAAATGGACAGATATGACAACTGTAATTTCAGTTCAATTTAATGGCTAAATAAAAGAAAAAACTTTTTTTCCGACAAGCACATTCTGCTCTGATTGGCCAGCTGACCCGGTGCATTGTGATTGGCCGAACACTGCAAGCACTCGTTGGAAAGTAACGCCCCTTACCATAATCGCGAGTTTCATCTTTCAAAATAAATGCAAAGACAGTAAATAATGTCATTAGTTTACCATCAGTTCAAGCCCAAAAGGGGAACAGACACAGTAATGATGCAGTACACAAGCTGCGTTTAAGACAGCTGAAGACTCTACTGTGATGGACGCTTTCTCTCTCTCTCTCTCGCTCTCTCTCTCTCTCTCTCTCTCTCCTCACACACCACACACACACACACACACATACAAACAAAACAAACGATGCGCAAACTCGCATGAACAGTCAATAGCAACAGACTTTAAATAATAACAAAACCGGTAGCTGATGTTTTCAGAAGCGCCCGATTGTATAGCAAAGTCAGATTAATCCTCTCATGGTTCATTGAAAAACGGTAGCCAATTAAAAGCATTGCTGTCTGTGTTAAGTGATCGTAAAAGATTCCTTAATGCGTCACTTTCGGACGGCCAAATAAAGTGCTTTTGCTTTCGCCTAGAAACACACAGCGTGTCTCTGACATGGCTGCTTCAACACTAATTGTGGTTACTGAAACCACGCCTTCTTTCTTTGCTGAACATGTGGGAGCATGATATGCCAAAATTCCCACTAGTGAACCTAGCTTGTGGGGGCGTGTTAGAACGAGCCGTTTTAGGGGGGCGTGGCAGAGTCTTTGATAAAGAATATCTCTTGGGTTTGGACTTGTCTTTACTATTCGGGATCTTATCTATGTTCAATTAAGCTGGGGGACACTCCAAAGAGGCGAGGAAAAGGGGCAAAAAAAAAAAGAAAAATAATAAAAGGAAAACTTGAAATCACATCATATGACCCCTTTAATTATTCCACTTATATTGAAGATAAAAGAAAATTACTTCATGCAGGTTTTATTGAGGCCTTTCCAGAACACACTGTGTGGTTCCTAGTAATACAGAGAGAGAGAGAGAGAGGGAGAGAGGGAGAGAGAGAGAGAGGGAGGCAGACAGAGAGAGATGTTCAAAGGAAACTCCCACACACTGCAGAGGTTGAGCCCACATTACACAGACAGAGGATGACATTTCTACATGCTAGAGTATCCAGACAGAAGCCAGGGACTGATATTACTAGAAGAAATGAAAGACTGAAAGTGTATGAAATGATTACTGATTAACCCGTATGAAATATTTAAAACCTTATTTATAGTTTGTTTGGGTGCATTTCAAAGATTTACACAATCATTTATATAAAGATGAAGTGTATAGTTTCTACACCAATAGCATCGCCAAACGAAATTGTAAAAAATAATGACTGTTTCAAACAAATTTATTGAACTAACATTGGTTAAACTAACAGATAGCCACGCCCCAAACGTCACACCATTGGTTAAGCCAGTGCTATTGTGTTGGTATGATGTTCAAGAGTCTATCAACACCCCTAAAGCTTGTGCAGTTGAATAATTCTTCATATGTTATTCTTTTTTGATGTATATGCTGCCGAATGTTTGGTGATCATGTTACCTTACTTGTGAGTAAACAACTTCTATCCACTTCCTCTGGTTTATGCAGATCTTCTTTTTCACTTGTTTTTGGATTTGGAAGTGCTATACTATTTCAGAAAATTTGTAACAGTGCCCCCTACCATATGACATTAAAAACACAGATTACCAGAATAACTTGTCCGTGGCGGAGAAGCGTTGTGTAATAATGGACGGAAAGTATCATCAGTGGCAGGGAAAGAGTTAAAGAGGAACAAAATTTGATTGTGCATTAAAAAATTTCGGTGACCCAAAAAAAAATACTATAATAAAAATATTATGAAATATTATGAATACTGCAAATTCAGACATACTACAAGCATACTATTTATCTCAAGTGTACTATATGCTTTATAATGTGCTTCTTTTTTGATTATATTTTACCAAACTGTATGGAAACTGTTTGAAGTATTTAAGTAGGAAGAGTATAAAAGAATCAATATACATTTTTTTGAAAATTGCTCCCCAGTTTTAGTTACGTAAATCAAAGATGTTAAAGTGTGTCATGACTGGTGTGGGATAGGAAAGTGTGTGGATGGATTGTGATGCAGACAGCATGTGTTCATGTGAGTGTCGGGGTGTGCCAGGACTACAGCACTGCAGCAACAGCAGACACACCCTCTGTCTCTCTCTCTCTCTCTTCTCTCTCTCTCTCTCTCTCTCTTCTCTCTTCTCTTCTCTCTTGCAGTGGTGGTGAAATCTGGACTCTGAACTGTTGGCCCAGACCACTCCTTATTCTCAGATCTACAGTTATTACATGCTCATTAATGTCATGTATCAGAGCTGCTCTTAGCCCTGTGTTGAATTATTGGACTAGAGTATTTACGTGTCCTGTTTTTGTTGTACCTCATTCATATACAAATGGTTTAGCGTTTCATGCATTGAGACCTGTTAATATAGAAATGCACAGACAGATGTAACAGTAAAGCATGAGAAGTATGTCTGGCATTAAACTAGGATGAACAGCTGTTATTAACATCTATTTCATGACAGCTGACTCACAGTGATGAAATTAGCATGTGGCTAGAAGCTTCCATTTTCCTTCATTGCACTTTTATAATATAAAGTTGGACTTTAGCGGAAAATAAGGGCATGGATGAATGTATTTATTTATTATGATAATTATTATCATAATATAGGCTACCATACACATGACAAAACTAAATCCTTCTGTTTTATTAGAATCATACAAAAACTGTCAAGAAATGTCTGGTCATGTATCATCCAAACATGAAAGTAAAGAGATAAGAATTTTTTTCATGTTATTTATTTATTTATTTATTTTAAGAAAATTGTAATTACGCTTCTGTGAAAAAAAAAAAAAACATTTATATATATATATAGAGTTATTTGCAAACACAGATAACTGTTTATTAAAATTTCAAAAATCATTTTTTTATTATGTTATCATGTTTTTATTGTCTTTTATTGTTAGTTAGCTGTATTTTTTTGTTCTTTTTTAACTTAATCAAAATAACCCAACTGCAGTTTGATCGAGATTAATTGGAATGCACAATGAAAAAGCGTGTTTTTTGAAAATGGTTCTGTTTTTGCAAATGAACTCTTCACATATATATGCATAGTTGAGAAAAAAAACACATTTTACACATTTCACAATTTATTATTACATGTATAGATAATGTAAAATACTGGTAAAGCAAACCTTTAAAGAAACACTAGAAACATGCATTTTAGTACCCACTTTAGTTTCGTATAGTGCATGAATGAAATATATAAGCATAAAACAAACAAATTATAGTTACATTCATCATAAACAACATTTCTTATAAACCCCAGGCCTAAACAAATATATTTTAAGTGAAGCTGAAATTATCGTGGTGTGAGAAAACCACTTTTGCAAATGGAAAAAATGATGAGGAGGATGGAAAAGAGCAGCAAACTCATGTAATACTAGTAATGATAGGATGCTTAGTCAGGTGTGTGACGTCTTTACTCTGACAGGATGAAAGCATCCATTACTGCTCCTCATGCTGATCCTGTGTGAATGCCTCTGGAATCCCACTCTTAGAGCTGTGACATTTTCTCAGGCCCTGTTTTACATAACAACAGCCAGTTTTCCACAGAATTACTGTTTATTTGTGTTTCGGTTATTACAAATGTCAGCTAGCCCATTATCAGACACAGGAGCAGCAGCGGGATTCTTGGCAATGACCTGCTGCACGATCAGCTGTTCGTATACAGAGCTCAGCTGCACTTCACTTCTCAAAGCACTTCTCAGAGCAAAATAGTTCGATTTTTTTGGTGTTTGTCTATGTCTGCATGTCGCTATGTGGTTGCCATGTCCAGCAATAATATGCTTTATCTCTTTCTTTTATCTTTTAGGTTTTTGCTTAGATGCAGATCATGCTATAGATTGAATTTTGTTAACTCTTCTTTTTCAAAGGACTTCCTTCTCTCGCTTGATAATTGAAAGCATCAGCTCATGGTGTTATTGGTTCCTATTGATCAGTCACGGGTTGTGAAGAGGAAGATCTGATTGTTATTTCTCTCTCTTTCAGACTGACAGTAATGCCAGTTACCTCAGAGCGGCCCGAGCTGGAAACCTTGAGAAGGCCCTCGATTATATAAAGTCTGGTGTGGACATCAACATCTGCAACCAGGTCATACATCTTTGTTTTTGTAAAATGAACATTTTATTTGCACTATATACTACTATTCTAAAGGCTGGGGTCAATAAGATGTTTTTTTTAAAGAAATTAATATTTTTTTTATTCAGCAAGGGTGCATTAAAACTGATCAAAATAACCAGTAAAGATATTTATAATGTTACAAAAGATTTCAATTTCAAATAAATGCTCTTCTTTTTAACTTTGTTCATAGAACAATTTCTATCATTGTTCATCGAACAACTTTGTTCACTTTTTAAAGATGTTCATCACATCTGTTAAGCAGCGCACCTGTTTTCAACATTGATGTTTATTGAGCAGCAAATTAACATTTAAGGCTATGTTCACACGTTGCGTCTTTTTTGAATCTGCCAGCATCTGTTTTACATTATAATCCTATGGAGTAAACCATGTTTCCAAAAATGTCCTGAGCGATTTTTAAAACGCCACCGCCGGCGTCTTTTTTTGCAGCTCAGAGTGTCTTTTCAAGTTGAAAAAAGTTCAGCTTTAAAAAAAAAAACGCCCTACGTCAAGCGCCTTTTTGACAGCTGACCAATGACAAGCAGGTGGCAAGTCGTTTCCATAACAACAAAAACAACAAGAAAAATGGAAAAGATAGCCCGTAGATAGATCATACTAGTTACGGAGCACAAGGAGTTGTATGATATGAGCACAAAACTCTGTCTAGTCTAAAATATGACGCAAACCGTGCATCATCCAACCGGAGCTCCTGGACTAAATTGTTGTAAGCACTATATGCGCCAATCCCTGAGCACCCACGGAAATGGTCGAGCACCCACGGAAAAACACGAGATAATCTCTGTTCATTTTAACCAATAAGAAATGGATTGCAGCTTTTACAACTTTATTCCCGCATTTATAGGTAATTTGAGGCAGTTTTTGGCGTTATTTTAATGGAAAATGTCGAGAGTGCATTATTGTCATACGAGAGGGCGCCAGCACGATTCTCGCCCTCAAACTTTGTCCTGTGTACACGACACACGAATAAGTGCTTTTTGTAAACAGGTATTTATTAAATAATTTTATTTAGTGAAGCGCTACCCTTATAGAAAGAATGTGTGTATTATTTGGTTGGTAACTGCATGCATTTCACTTCGCAAGATACATTTTGTGTAGTGAATTCATCAAACGCAGCATCGAACGGAGTATAGCCTAGGCTACTCTAGAAAAGAACTAACACCCAGTATAATTAATTACTGAGTAATGAGAATTAAATATTTGAAAATATTAAATTTGTTGCGTATGTGTATAATAACTTAGCCTGGTTATCATTTACTCATGGAAACAGCGAAAATTAATAAAATGCTCATTTTTTGCACCCACCGGCAGAAACATAAATCGGCGTCTATGGTAAGCACTAGTGCGGTGTTCGATACATCGATATGACGATGTATCGTCACAGAGATTTGACGATACGAGTATCGATACAGCTGGCCCTGTATCGATATTGTGGCTTGTGCGCTACAGTGGACTGCGCTTAATTTGAATACAAGAACACCGTTTTAAAGTGAGTAGAAAAGTGCAAGGTTTCTAAAAAATAATGAATAGAGCATAATATATAGGCTACAACAAGGTTTAATCTGGCCGCAGAAGAACACAACTGGGTTGCCTGATATAAAGAAACGTAATACCCGAAACAGAGCTTACCACTTTCGCGATATGGAAATATCTGGTAAGTGTGCTATTTATCTTTGTCAACCTGGCAACCATGTGCATGCGCTCTCTCTCCACTGTGTTTAAATGCACTTGCTTTCTGAAAACACCGGTTAGCTTGCAGTTTAGCGAATTCCACTTCAATATTCTATTATCAGAAAAGTGTAGTTTATCAAGTGTTCATTTATGAGAGAGAGAGAGAGAGGATGTATGTATGAATTACCACCGTTTTGCCATGTTTCTCTATCAAAAGTGAAGCTGTGGCTTTAATTCCTTTTGATGTTACCAGCTCCTTGTTGAGAAATATAATGTAGCTCTTGAGCGATTAAGCAATTTTATTGATAAAATTGTGGGGAAACGCTGTCTAAACCGGTCTAAACGCGAAAAAGAATGTCTGTGCACGCGCGCAGTGTGATCTGACTAAACGTGTGTGTGTGAGCTACAGTGAAGACAGCGCATTAATTAAGAATGCTTCTAATTTTTGTTTTTATTTTTTTAAACGTAGAGAGTGTGTCGATTTGTGCAATGATAACCTACCGGCAATGTTAAGATGATTTTATATATTAGTATGAGTACATTACAATATAAATTTATTAGAACGAGTACATTATTATTTATGGGCTTAAAAACAAGATGCAAACAATCAGAATATTGTACATGGTGGGGAGTGCCCAATGTAAACATGAAACATATGTCATTACCTATACGCTATTGTACTGCGGTACAGTTAAAGAGGCCCTTCATAATGTAGAGGTCAACTGCCTGCTCTGCCAATAGTTAGCAACGGCCCTATGGTATGCAGTGTTTAATAAACAGCTGTTTTACTAAATTCTTCTGAGGTGAAATTCAGTGTAGTCCCGTATCGTGATACATATCGTATCGTGGCCTCTGTATCGTGATACGTATCGTGACTTTGCTGGTGATATATCGTGATTTTGCTGGTTTCCTTCCCCGTATAATGTCGCACACACACAAACAAGACTCCCTCGGCTGCTATTTGTAACCAAAATGCTGCCAGCTTTTTATTTTTCTAAAAAAGTGCTCTTGTCAACTTTTTCTTGTCAAAAACGACGCCAAGTGTGAACACGCCCTTAGAATTAATTCTGAAGAATCATGTGATGCTGATAACTGGAGTAATGATGCTGAAAATTCAGCTTTGCATCACAGGAATAAATTACATTTTTGAATATATTAAAATAGAAAACAGTTATTTTAAATGGTAATAATATTTACAACGCCACTGTTTTTACTGTATTTTTGATCAAATAAATGCAGCCTTGTTGAGCATATGAGAGACTTCTTTCAAAAACATATCTACGGCCCTTGAGACTTTCTAATTCTGATTTAGACTGTTAAATAATATTTTCTGTCTCTTATATGCCTACATATTATATATGTTTATAATCCCAAATAATATAAATAGGCAGCTAATACATTTATTTTCATGATTCATCTGTTTCTCTGGATGCAGAATGGGTTGAACGCTCTTCATCTAGCATCTAAGGAAGGCCATGTGGAGGTTGTGGCAGAGCTTATTAAACTTGGTGCCACTGTGGACGCCGCAACAAAGGTAAGCCTCCCCTCATCAGTTCAGATATTATAACACACCACTATAAATGCACTATTTGCACTAGTATAGATGACTGAGCATATGAATTAAAGATGACAAGTGTGTTACTCAGCTGTGCATGGCTTCATAGACATGATTTTGCTGCATCAGCGAGTCTTCGAAGTCACTGTTGCCTGATGTTCAGGTTGACTTTGAGCCTCTACCAAGAGCTGGATCTACTATTTCATGCTGAGGATCTTCAAGAGGAGGATTTCTGTAGAGGTTTTAGAAACTCTGAAGAAAAGGGGATTCTTCAAAGTGATATTTATGTACTAGAGCAGTGACAGAAATAGCGAGGAAGCATTTCAAAATACAGCTGGTCTATGAAAAAACATTGGGTTCACTGTATACATTGAGTCAAACTGTTCTCTTGTGCTCTCCTGATTCCAGAAAGGCAACACTGCTCTGCACATAGCATCACTCGCTGGACAGGTGGATGTTGTCAAGGAACTCGTGAATAACGGAGCAAATATCAACACCCAGTCTCAGGTATAGTCAGCGCTTGAAAAAGCATGAGTGACTTTTACTGTAAAACACTTCCGTTCTTATGGTGCATTCAATTCATGTGAGTAAGATAGTTTTTACGCACTTTATGCATTTACAATTTGAACACACATGAATGCCAACAAAGTCATAATTATGGCTGGGAAACTTTTCTTATTTGGGGTCATGTCAATGAGAAAATATGGTGAATGCAATAGATGTAGCATCTGTATTGACAGAAACCATTGAAATTAATGAAATTATAAGTAAAAAGTAGCATGTACAAAATACAGTAGCAATGTACAATTACTATAGAAAATACAGTATAATGGTTCAATTTACAGCACCTTCATAAATTAAATAAAAACAAAACAAACTTATGCACTTTTTTATTCAACGTGTAGAAGTACAATAAAAAAAGTCTATGAATAAAAAAATACAAATTAAATAACGAAAAATTGAAGAAAGGGTACATCGTCATCTTCGGCTGGCTATATGACTTGAATGCAAATGATGTTGTAAATACGAAGTTTAAATTTTCCTATTTCTGTAATAAATACTTTCCAACTCGCTAATACGAATTTCCAATTTGTCAGTTTCCATCATAAACACTTTACAGTCTAATAGAATATCCAGGAGGACTTGAACACACTATTAATATAAAAATGCACTCTGCACAAGTCAAAAATGTATGCCATGGAACCTAGCATTTGTGAAGCTAGTTTGATACTGTACAGTAGTTGCCAAGCGAAAGTTTCATATTTAAAGACTTCTATTGTAGCTACACTAAAAAAGTTCTACAACCAGTGTAATTTTGACAGCGAAGTTTGATTTAGTTTTAGTCATAGTCTTTTGACTAAAACGCCATTTAGTTTTAGTCATATTTTAGACATATGAATTGTTTTACATTTAGTCTAGTTTTAGTCGACTAAATCTTCAGTAAATTCAGTCGGCTAAAATCTAATGGGTTTAGTTACAGTGCATTTATTAAGCATTTCTCTAAAATTTCCACAATCATTATATAGGTTTGCTATTAAGGTTTTATCATGATAGACACCGATTTAAATGCGGTGTCACACAACATGCTAATGTTCAAATTAAATAAAACCACTTATCATAAAGAACAAGAACATGGTCTTGTTTTTAATGAAATACCAATTGTTATATAGGCTAATTATGCATTCTTAATAGCAACTTGTTTACCATATTCTTCATACTTTCAAGCAGACATTTATTTCTATAAACAAATTTAGATTAATCTTTAGGGCTACTAAAGTTTTTCAGTCAAGAGCGGTGTGGTGATTGTTGTCGATTTCTTTTGTGGCTGCTATCCCTTTAAAAACTAATGCAAAGCTGCAATGGATGCAATGTACTGATACACGTTCTCCCTGCTGTTTACGTTCACTTAAGACGTAATCAACTGTGTTCACATGAATACTCATAAAAACTGACAATTCAACATCATTTTGTGTGTAATTCTCCGTTCATGCGACGCAAAAGAGTACTTGCGTGCTGTGAGACGTGCTTTCCATGTGTGTTTCAGTGTCTGCGCTCAGAAAACCGGACCGAATTGAGTTCTCTCTTGCGTCGTCAGATTTATCCATATGTCTGCTCTTCTCTTACTCCCACATATTGACATTTTTTAACGTTTTATGCGACGTGCAGCAAGTGTAAATTAGCTTATGTCCTGCCAGTTCATATGTACACATCTAACCTCTGAACCACGCAGCAGATTCGTTCTGAATGAATCTCTTCCCAAATCGTCCCTCCTTAACATTTTCGTCTCATTTTTATTCGTTGACGAAAATGTCAATAGATTTACGTCATAGTTTTTGTCATTCAAAAAGAAGTTTTAGTTCGTTATAGTCTCGTTGTCGACAATGAAAAAAATGCCGTTGACGAAGATTATGACAAAAATTATTCGTCAACGAAATTAACACTGCTACAAACTGTAGGTAGCTACAAATTGCAAACTCATCAGCAGATTTTTGTCTGGGCCTTCTAATAACAGTAGTAGCTAATCTTAGCTAACTTATGGTTAACTTATGGTTAGCTACATAATTAACATAAAACATTTGAAAATAAAACTAACTACACTGAAGCTTTAAAATGAGGCGACATCTTTTAAATCTTTTAAAATGGTAACTTTTTCAGATTATATAATTTATTACAAAACTATGAGGAGTTTTAAATGATTGAATTAGGTCACAGTATTAAAACTCAACAATAAAAAGTTGAAAAAAATAGTCGAAAAATGTCACACCACAGAAAAATGTAGTCAGTGCTACTTTTTTGCTAGTTTTACTTTATAGCCTACCGCTAATTAACTGGGATGTGTTATTGTACAGGTAGCTACTTATACAGTTACACGATATACACAACTAACTTCTTCAGCAAGATTCTCTTCAAAAGATTCTGTTGCTCTGTCATGACAGTGGTTGATCAGAAAGAGAAAACCAACCATAAAAATCAGTTTATGATAATATCCATTGCTTTGGCCCCAGAGAATGTGAGTTGCTCCAGCGTTGCATTGCAAGTTCTGATATTTAAGTTCTCAGTTTGTCCTCAAACAGCTCTAAAATAATTTTGAAGTGCTGCATTAAATATAACCTATGTATGTCTCCATTTTGAGGAGAACCTGTTGGGATTTTGGAGCTGGTATGGTCGATAGTTGTAGTAGTGCATGCGTTTTTGCCTTGTCACCGAAACAATCCTCAGGGAGTCCAAAATTAAACACGTGTGCAGGAGACTAGAGACAGACGATGTTTTATCTCCAGAACTTATCACAAGTGCAGCCTGGTTCTGCTTTCTCACACTCCAGTGCTTAAAATAAAGACACTCGCTTGCTAAATGAGGAGGCTGATTGCAAATTGTTATATGTTTGAAAAAAAGGTTGCTACAGGGGTTTGCTGGAACAGTATATTTTTACAAGGTTATTCTTTTTGCACCGTAGTATAAAAAAATTATGTACACTATGTGTACCCCACATTTGCCAATGTTAGCTAGCTAGCTACTTTTATAGCTGACTCATTTCATCTGTGGTACTGTATGTTAGTGCTAAAACCCAGAGCCAGATTAAATTTATGTTTGCATAACAGAAAGCTCTACAGATTAACAGAGCGATTTTTGTTACACTCCCAACCACTCATGAGAGTAGTACACATTTTTAACTTACATTTTCACAGAATTCTGTGAATTTTCCATTGTGAGAAATGTCAGCAGCAGAGCTGATCCTCCCTATACGCAAAATACGCAAGCTGTGTAGGGCCCCCGAAACACCAGGGGGCCCCCTTGCTCTCAAAGATGATTTAATTTTAGTTTAGTTTTTGAATTTGGTCAGCGGTTAATGCGGTGCATTGTCGCCCTTTCTATGTAAAAATCAGTCAAATCATGTAACGCGAATGTCGTACAGTCTCGCTCGAGACTAAAAAAACGAGTTGAAAGCGTACCGAGCCACGGAAGAGACACTTTCTCAAGCGCTTTCCGCGAGCGCGATTCGAGACGGAGTGAAACACGGACAAATGCGTTTCATTCATTCGTTCATAACAACTCATACCCCACTCAACATTTTATTGTGTTTAATGTTTTGTTCAATATTGAACTTAAAAATTAACAAATAGTCAAAATGAATGGTGTATATGTAAAAACTTTTGTATTTAAATTTCTTTTTCTTGGTTGGCTGCATTTCCTCCTCCTATCATTTCAGTTCAACTTCCTGTGGGCATGTCCAATTCAGTTCACACTCATGAATTAAAAAGAAGCCAGTTGTTAAATTCTAATGAAAAGACATACTGTATATTTGAAGTTTAAATGTATTTATTCAAATAAGATCTTAAACTTGTTTAAACCGTAAGATCCTGCAGATGAGGCTACTGTATGTCAGAGGCAGTGCTGTGATCTAATCTTGCATTCAAGTCACAGATAAGCGTGGGATGTATTTGATTGTTTAGTTGCTCAGTAAAGTGAAAGAGAATATGAATGAAACATTTACACACACTAAGTAGTTTTGTTCCTGCTACAGAATGGCTTCACACCACTCTACATGGCTGCCCAGGAAAACCACCTGAATGTCGTCAAATTCCTCCTGGATAATGGATCCAGTCAGAGCATTGCCACAGAGGTGAGCATAACCTTCTCTTCCTCTCCATCCATCACTTACCTCACTGCAATTCCTAGCAGCCCTCTGAAACAACGTATTTCTAGCAATGATACACAGTGACCTTGCTGTCCTTTTCAAGGCAGCATGCAAGCACTAGTTGCACAGTGAGTGTATTGAATGCCTGGCTTGGAGTGTGTGTGGTGTGTGTGTGGGTGCATGACAGAGCAGGGTGCCAGACGTCACTGTCCTTGAGAATGTACCAGGCCCTCGTGCCACTCAGACAGTGATTATGCACCAGAGAACACTTCAGTGTTTGAAGAGCTGTTTGCATGTTAATGATCCATGTTGGTGAGAATGAAGGTCGGTTTGAAATTCAGACTTAAAGGGGTCATATGATGTTGCTAAAAGACGAGACAAAAACATTAACACCCATTATAAACGAGGCATTTGTTGCATCCAGTGGGGACATAATTACAGATTATAATGATTATACTGTCTTTTTACGCGTTGCATCACGCTGCATAAACATAAAACCATGTCTGCATTTGTGATCGGAGAAATGACAAACAAGAAGCGCTACTCTACACTGCTAAAAACTTGCGTTTGAATCGTCAGTGGTAAATCCTTTAAATATAAAAAACTTACTTACGTCTGTGAGTCAGAACAGCCGGCATTTTAGGCTACTCTGCAGGTTCAGGAAACAGTACTCCATAAAATGCGCTGCACACACTCTAATATTTGGTTTGAACTGTTCTGGAACAGTGTTGTAAATACAACTTAACCACTGATTCTAGTCGTGTCCATTTTTGGAAGACCAAACAAAGCAGTTTGGCTTTCACAACGAAACACAGCGTCACACACGGCGGGCTAGAGTGAGGAACAACTGGTGGATTCGACGAAGGAGCGGCCG
Organism: Sinocyclocheilus anophthalmus; assembly: GCA_018155175.1. Classification (NCBI taxonomy): domain Eukaryota; kingdom Metazoa; phylum Chordata; class Actinopteri; order Cypriniformes; family Cyprinidae; genus Sinocyclocheilus; species Sinocyclocheilus anophthalmus. Next base: position 111,109 of record JADLZN010000884.1, on the reverse strand, counting down.
GCGAGACCACATGTGACGACCCCGGGCTAGACTCCGCTTCGTCCACATTGAAAGCCGATCCGGCGATCCACAGCGCGAAGTTGATGTATTCCCTCAGCGAACAGCACAGATCAACTCTAGGCATGATGAAGCGGATATCGTCCTCTTTTGGAAGACCAAACAAAGTAGTTTCGCTTTCACAATGAAACACACAGCGCCTTCACGACATGGCGGCAGCGGCAACAATACTACAGTGAGAATAAAAGTTACGCCTTCTTTCTTTGAGTGAACATTTGGGCAGCATTATGCAAATCTTCCCACATAGTGAAATAGACATGTGGGGGCATGTTAGAACGAGCCATTTAGGTAGGCGTGGTTGACTCTTAACTTTTATAAAGAATATCTCTTTGGATTTGAGACTTTAGTCTTTGCAACTTTACAGATCTTCTTTATGCACCAAGAGCTTGTAACACGCCAAAGAAAAATTTAAATCACATCATATGACCCCTTTAAACCGTAAAAAGATTACATGCATTACAGCATTTTGATGTCAAGCCATTCTCTGAGAATTATCATAGATTTTTGCTCTTATTAAACATTCTGTCATTAACTGGAAGTGTGCTGACACAGTCATATATTAATATATTTTGTGTTTTTCTCAAGATATGATTGATATTTTATATTCTTGTATAAAGATTATTTTTATTTAGAAAATTTGAATGTTGCTACCACAGATGGAGAGCCCAGAGTTCTGTAGTTTAACTTTAAGATTTACATCTCTTTGGACTACTCAAGGATTCTTGCGTTGTGTGCTTGTAGGATGGTTTTACTCCACTGGCCGTAGCTCTCCAGCAGGGTCATGATCAGGTGGTGTCTCTGCTCCTGGAGAACGACACCAAGGGCAAGGTGCGGCTACCTGCTCTGCACATCGCCGCCCGTAAGGACGACACCAAAGCAGCGGCGCTGCTCCTGCAGAACGACCACAATGCAGATGTCGAATCGAAGGTACCTCCATCAATATACAGTCAAGGCTTTCCATCAGTTTACATCTAGAACTTGATGGTGCTTTCCATTCAAACACATCGGATGATTATTGTCTTTTGGAATTAACACAATATACATCTAAACAGACATTGTGGTGGCTGTAATTCAGTGGTGCATGATGGGAGATGCTCATTGTAAATTTCCTTAAAACGTCATCTTCTATCACACGCCAGTTTAAAGCAAATACTAGTAGATGCACCATCCAGTTAAGCCCTTGTGGTGTCGTGTGATGTGTGGTTTGTCGCTCTCCCTCACGATGTAGCCACCGTACAGCTTGATGCTCCCATTGTGACTTTGTGAACACTAATCAGACCATTCTTTCTCCTCCCGCTCTGGTGGTCCTTCTAGATGATGGTGAATAGAACGACAGAGGTATACATGTACAAATGTTACACACCTCACAAAGCACCAAATCCGTAGGCTGTGGCTGCCGCCAATCATCCTGCCCCTGCTCATTGCTTTTTTGTCTCAGTAAATTGGCGCTTCTATTACTAACGGGCAGCGGAAAACTAGCATGGAGAGGAAACACTCTGGTTTAGCCGGGCGAGGTCTGCAGCTGAGAGAGTTTTTTGTGTTGTTTGTGTAATTTCTGTGCCACTAGTGGCACCAAATGGAATTGCAAGATCATGATTGTGTGTTTTTAGAATGTGCCATTGTGCCGACAGTCATGCCCCGAAGTTCAACCTACCAGGGCCGATGTTGTTTCTGTATATTAAACTGGGATAGTTTTGCCCCAAATGTCTGTGCTGTTCCAACTGGCTTATGCTGTTTTGGTTCTGGTCCAGCTCATGGACCAATAAAGTCATGCTGTTACCTTACAGTACCTAATAAAACTGTTTGATCAAGTCTTAAGGTCCTTGCACCCTGAGTCTGAAACTTTCATATGCGTTTTTCCTTTTTTTTCTTATTCGTCATCCTTTCCTATCAAAATGCTTGCTACGGATGTGAAAACGCAGAAAATTCGGACTCAGTGTGCAGAGACCTTTAGTGGTTAGTGTAGCTTGCACACAAATATCCCAAAACACAACATATTCTGGCGATCAGAATAGTGTGCTGAGCCTTCACGTTAAAACCAGCTTGAATTTTCAGAATATGCTTTATACTTCAATTCCTTTCAACTATAAATCTAAATGCCCTTTTAGACCAAAGCCCAGACATCTCTTACTGTCTTGAAGAAGGTAGCATAGAATCAGACTTCTCAGCTGCAGAGCATTCGTCCCGTCTCATGCATGACATTCCCCTCCTAGCAGGTGTCAGCAGAAAGAGTTACTGACCTTCTCTTCTACTTTCATCTCTTCATTTCTTTTCTCCTCTACTCTCTTCTTGTTTCATTTCTTTGTTCTCTTTACTTGTTATTTCATTTCCTTTTATTTCATTTTGTTGTTTCATCCCCCTCTTCTTATCTGGATTGTCTAATCTTTTCACTTCTCTTCTGTTTTTACACCTCTATTCTACTCATTCTGTCTCTTCTTATCTCTTGACGTCATGCTTTATCTGTTTCATTTCTTCTTTTCTTTTCCTGTCTCATCTCCTCTCATTTAATACTTTTATCACTTTTTTCATTTTGTCTTTCTTGATTTATCTCTTGTCTTGATTTGTTTTCTCTACTTGTTTTTTTCATACTATTTCTTCTCTTATTCCATCTTGTTTTGTTTTGTTTCTTTTCTTTTCTGATTTTATCTCGTCTCATCTCATCTCTATTCTCATTTCTATTAATTTCTTCTTGTTTCATCTCTTCTTATTTAATATTGTTTCATCACTTCTCTCATTTTGAGACAAGAGAAAAGTCAAAAAAATTATTTCATCTTTTATTTTTTCTCTTCTCTTCTCTTCTCTTCTCTTCTCTTCTCTTCTCTTCTCTTCTCTTCTCTTCTCTTCTCTTCTCTTCTCTTCTCAGTCAGCATGGCTTCCAGATTTCTTCCAGCTCTCTTGCAACTTAACAGCTTTGATTTGCACTGCATGATATGTAACTTAAATACAGTATTAATCACTTACAACACTGAGAATAATAGTATGATATTCATCTACAGCTACAGCTCAACTGCTCTCTCAAATTTACAGTGGCCTACTGACTATTTTAAAACTATTGTTTACTATACTGTATATGACTCAATAACGTGCTGCAATTTGCTTTCAAATAATTAAAATCATATTTGTGATTATAGTTAGAGAAACTGATTTTTGATGTTTTAACAGCACATTGTTAAATGCAGTGCACTGTATGCATGTTTGCACACATAACATCATGGATTCACCTCCACTAAAGCTTTGTATGTAAATGTTAATTCAAATTTGGGATGAAGGTTGCTGTTATAAAGGCTTTGTATATCTGAGGAAAGCACATCCTTTAAAATGGAAAACCCTCCCATCTATTGCAACCACAGCATGGTGTGTAAACAGAGAGATTAAAGTATTGGATTAAACATTAAAGATTAAAGTAAATAAATTAAACCTAATGTTCAAACCAAAGTAAAAGAATGAATTAGCCAGATTGAGGGATCAAGTGAAGGATGTGCCTTCCCTCAGTGTTGTGCTAAGGTCATCTGTGTAGATCTGTTTTACTGATTTACTGCACCACACCTGGCCTGGGGTCGTCTTTTCATATGTAGAGGATGAGGTCAGGTCAGGTGACTTGAGGTCAGGGCCTTCAGATTTCTGTATGTGACATTTTGACCCCTGTGCTCTATTTCTCTCTGTCCCTCTCCAGAGTGGCTTCACCCCTCTCCACATTGCGGCTCATTACGGTAATATCAACGTAGCGACCCTGCTTCTGAACCGCGGGGCTGCCGTAGACTTCAAGGCGAGGGTAAGGACATGAACTCCAGCTGAAGGATTCCGTAAGAGTGGAGTGCAGAGTATTATGAACTACACTGGGGTCAGAACAGGGTCATTCTCTATTAGGGTTGCAAAAAGGTGGAAGATTTCCAGTAAATTTCGGAAACATTCCAAAAAGTTTGGAAACTTTCCAGGATTTTTGGGAATATTCCTGGGATTTTTGGAAAGTTTCCGGAAATTTACCGGACATTTTCCACCCCTTTGCAACCCTATTCTCTGTATGTGGTGCCTGAGGAAAACCATGTCATACAGTATTTAAAGCATGGATTGAAATTGCTTCAAAAAGGATGGTGTATATTTACATGTTATTTAATGAAATTTTCTCACAAATAAATAATGTGCATATCCTTTTTTTTTAAAGAAACTCTCACATACTTTGATCTGGAATGCCATGAACACTGACACGCATGATACAATCAGTGCACGTCCCAGTGCTGTTGTTTAGCCAAACAAATTAGAGTCCTGAAAATAACTGTTGTATGATAGCCAATAAATTCCAATCAGTGTTGCTCTCAGAACAATAAATATATAATACTCCTGATGAAAAGATAAAACACCTGATCCAGACACCATTTTGGCACTGCATACACAGATTGACCATGCACTGGTTTAGACCATGTTTACCAGTGTCTCTCTGCAGCTCTTTGACCCTGACACTAAGTGTAATTTGATCCCATAGATCTGACTCCATATTGTGGAATATACTACATCCATCTGTGTCAAAGCGTCCACTATCGTGTATTCAAATATTCAGTCCCACACAGTTTTAGCATAACATAAGTGACATAACATTGCTCCTATGATGCCTCACATCGGACTCAGTGGGGTCCACCATGTTTTATAAAATGCTAAGCAGTCTGTCATAGTAAATTAGAGATTTTGTAAGCTATCACTAGAGGGTGGTGTGGCCCAATACTACAGTGTCTACAGTATGACGTTGTGTGCATCATTTGTGCCGCTGCTGCTATGGACAGAATCTCTTATTTGTGCGACATTATTAAAAATCTCTAAGATGGAACACATATTGTCCACCAAAGATGCTTATATTCCATCAGCAACATATTGTCACACATGCAGACAAATTAAGACGCAATAAAAACCAGCCTATATTCAAAGTAAACAGGTTTAGAGATACTATTATTGAATACTGTATTAAAGTATGTATGGTTTTAGAGGATTGGCATAATTCAACCTCACACCATCAGTTTACTGTTTTTTTTTAATATACAGTAAATATACAGTAGTAAAATAAAACAATCTCTGTTGAAACATTAATGCATCCTTTTGATTGGTACAGATTATTGCAGATTTGTCTACAGATTTCTACAGGTTTTCTACTCCTTGTGATTGCTGACTTACTTTTCGATGAATAGTAAACATTTACAGTGAAAATTAAGTTTTCATTTCAGCAATTTTGTGTACATAATATTTGCTGCTATTAAATAATATTATTAAGCAATTGTGTTTTTTGATGTATGTAGTAGCATTAGTTTAGTTTACATGGAGTAAAATTACTAAAACTCTGAAAAACACACAATAATTACATTTTTAACACAACAACAACCATAGCGTTTGTCCATTTTCCCTTAAAAGGACATTTTAACTGAAAAATGTTCTGACTAATAAACATTTGCAGAGAGAGTGATTTAACAAAAATAAGTGATGTTTAATGGTTAAGTGCACAATTTTTCAATGAGATAATTATAGAAATTCCTCCTTTTAAAATAGCTTTTGCTATCGAAAATTCATTATTAGTTCATCAGATATGCAAAGAAAATGCCAATTCTAATACAGTCACACAACATCCAATATAGTATGTGTTTACATGTAATCAACCTTGTTCTTTTGTACTTGGATTATGTGTCTGACTATTAGTTTTGTCTTTTTATTGTGGCAGAATGACATCACACCTCTCCATGTGGCATCGAAAAGAGGAAATGCCAACATGGTCAGGCTGCTGCTGGAGAGAGGAGCCCGAATCGACGCCAAAACCAAGGTCAGTGCCGCAAGCAGTCGAACCACACAGACCGTCTTTCTTTTCCAGCTCTAGATTTAACTCATCAGAGGAAGTGAGCACATGGTTTTCCCCATTGCATGTATTTCACAACAGCATGTGTAGATTCTATAGTCAAGAAAGACTTGGAAAGAAAAAAAGCTGTAATTTATGAACAAATTACATATTAAGTTTCAGAGGAAACTAATTCAGTTGCTGTTCATTTGTGGCCATTTTCAGCTGCTTTCTTAGAAACACAAGATGAAAAGGGAATTTATTTGGAAGGGATAATTCAGGGATACATGCCGTTTGATTTGAATAAATGATAACAACCGCAGCCCTCGGGTTACATGTGTTTGGCACCACTGTTGAAGAGAAATTGCATACAGATGTTGCGCTCTTCTCTGTCTCTAGTAGAGGAATGCTGTCTTTCATTGTGTATTTGACATATTGGCACATGTCACATGGGAGGGATTGTAATGTTAATGATGGCTGATGATTGCAGAGTCTGGCAGTGTGTAATATATGTGTGCTTGTTTTCAAATCTCCAGGACGGCCTGACACCTTTACATTGTGGAGCAAGGAGCGGTCATGAGCAAGTAGTTGAGATGTTACTAGACCGTGGAGCACCCATCCTCTCTAAGACAAAGGTTAGATATAGTGTTCTGCACTTAAAGAAAATGCATATTCTGTCATAATTTACTCACCCTCATGTCTTTCCAAACCTCTTCTGTGGAACAAAAAAGGAGATATTTTGAAGAATGTTCATGCTGCTCTTTTCGGTATATAAAGTAAACGTGAAATATGCGTACCAAACAGAATAAAATGCTGAAAGCAAAAATGAAATGGTTGTGTCTGTACACTTTTGATATGGAAAAGTGCATATTGCACATTTTTGTATACCTTATTGTCAAAGTCATGTTTTATAATAGCACTTTATACAAACAGTTGTTTTAAAGAGATTAGCTTCCCGTACAAACCGGCACAATAGCAATGTTAATGTTGCAAAATTCCTAAATAATGAAGCAAAATCATTTTTTGTCCTCTACAGAAGATAATAGTGTCATTATTCAGCTCAATTTAGTTCAATGTTAATTCTATAAGCAGATCTACAGTCACTTCAATGTTGATTCAGTTCTGTTCAATAACTATGTCAGTGTTACAAAGTTAGTGTTATTGTCCAGCTCAGTTCAGCTGAAGTTTTGTTCTTTTCCAATAGTGTCAGTGCAGTCAAATCTATAATAATCTCGATAAAAAAAAACCAGGAAAAAGGTCACTTTCCAAAACCTTCACCCTCTCTGGTGGAATGAATTGCCAATCTTGAACTGCTGAGAACATCACAAATTTCAAAAAGCAGCTGAAGACACACCACTTCTGCAAGCACTTAACCACCCCACACCCATAAACCAATGCACTTACTGTACACACTCACACAAACTGCTTTTATTACTCTTTTGTAAGTCGCTTTGGATCAAAGAGTCTGCTAAATGCATGAATGCAAATATTGCAAATTGTCTTTGAAACCTTGACTTTTAAACCAACTTTTTTTGTTTTCTAGTAAGGGTTGTATGGGCTTGGAATGACATGATGGCAAGTGAATGACATCATTTTTGAATGAACTGCTCCTTTAAGTGTATGCAGATGTGACTATCATTTTTTCTTGTTTTTCCATTGCATCACTGAACACTTTCCTGGAATCCGAAAGCAAAGCAAAACATGGTCACAGACTTCTCGCCAAATTAGATAATATCCCAGCCGATTAGTGTCACAATGGAGCAATTGTTTTAGTACAAATAGTTATGTATAAATACTCTCTCGCTGTTCTTTTACCCCAGATGTCCTTTTTGAGGGGGTATTATGGCTCTATTAGATTTTAAATGTTTACATTTGCTTCTCTGAATTCTTAGAAAGATGAAAAACGGCTTTAGATTTGATTCATCTGTGATTCCTACAAAATAGAGAATAGAGAAGTGAAAGTTCTTCAGTTATTTAATTTCAGCATAACCTAGATTGTTGCATGTTTCAACAGAATGGCCTTTCACCGTTGCACATGGCCACGCAAGGAGATCATCTGAACTGCGTTCAGCTCTTGCTTCATCACGACGTGCCCGTGGACGACATCACCAACGATTATCTGACAGCCCTGCACGTCGCTGCACACTGCGGACACTATAAAGTTGCCAAGGTCCTTGTGGACAAGAAGGCCAATCCTAATGCCAAAGCACTGGTGAGTCTTGAGTTGACAAGTATAATGTTTCTGGATCAGTTTCTTTTTTGATCCTGTAACTAACAAAATTCCCTAATCATATTCTCCCATAGCCAGACCTTTTGACTATAGGCATAAGGTTGGGTGCACTTTACAACATTTAGGCCAAGAACCGTCCACTTAAAGGTATAGTTTACCCAAAAAAGAAAATTCTGTCATTTACTCATCCTCAATTTGTTCCAAACCTATATGAGTTCCTTAAAGCTGTTGTTGAGCATTTTAAAGAATGTTGGTAACCAAACAGTTGATGGTAGCCTTTGACTTCCATAGTATGGAAAAATTCTATGGAAGTCAATGGCTACCGTCAGCCAACATTCTTCTTTTGTGTTCAGCAGAAAAAAGAAACTCGTACAGATTTGGAAAAAGTGGAGGGTGATTAAATGAAGACAGAATTTTCATTTTTAGGCCCGTGAAATCTTCCCTTTATAGGGGAATAACGACCACCTAAACTACTGATGTATTAAAGCGAGCGTGTTTTTTTGTTTAGTGGCTAGTTATCTTAAATTCAATATTTCACAGTTATAGACTGGCATGGGGGGAAAAAACAATACACTGAAAAAAAGATTGATGTAAAAACTATTTTCACTTAGAAATTGCTGGAAAATTTCACAAACAATTTCAAAGAAACAGCAAGTAACACATTGAGTTAAACATAAGATTTTAAAGTAGAAGACCTGAAATACAACAATATTTTCTTGTAAAACATACCCCAATAATACAATAATGTATTTTTAGTTCCTATGTTTTTTTACAACTTAATTTTTTACAGAATACAATCAAACAATCAGATGTTATTGTAGTCCAAACCCAAACTCTGATTAGCTGAGATTCAGCTGTTGTGTTGATTCAGGAAAACTTTCTACTTAAATGTGGTCACTGAGGTAAAAAACAGAGTTTACTAGTCTCGTAAAATCCCAGAATACCTTTTTTTCCCCCCTTTGGCTTCCACTTTAGATGGTACCCTCCCAATTTTATATGTGAGCACTTGGAGGGAAGGTTATGACATGTAACATGTTTTGTTTCTGCACAGCGCCATGGCGGTCTATAAAAAGCCTCTTTTGGCAAAGACCACAGTGAATACTGTCATGCTCTGAAGTAATGGTTACAGAACGGGCGTGTCTCTGCAGTTTATGAGGAAAAAAGGAAGAAAGAACGAAAACGGTAGAAAGACAAGTCTGCCAAGCATTGAGCAGCAGAAGCCACGTGTTTTCATTCGTCTGGAAACAAAGCTTTGTTAACTCTTCAGTCATCTGGTTACGGGCAGAAAGCAACCAGATTTTCGTTAGTAAGCTGGAGTACAAGCCACCAGAATCTCTTTTTCTCTCTCTGTAGAATGGTTTTACACCACTTCACATCGCTTGCAAGAAGAACAGGATTAAAGTGATGGAGCTGCTGCTTAAACACGGAGCGTCCATTCAGGCGGTGACTGAGGTGAGAGAGCAAGATTTTTTTTTCTGAATATCTACTGTACATTTGCAGAGCTTGCTTTACCATGCACTTTGATCTCAACAGCTTAATAACTCTGAATGGAAGAAACGTTGCTTATGTTTTTGTAAGAAATGTTGGTTGTGTTTGTGAAAACCAGATGTAGCAACCATTATAAATGGAGGGACATGTCTCCCCCACTTTTTAGCACATCATTATTTATTTAGGGTTTTATTTGGCATATTATTTAAAGAACTATGACTTTAAGACCAGCCAGCTGCATTTTCAGAACAAGCAAGCTTTGGCCCATTTACCTGCATTTTACCAATCATCTAAATATGAATGTTATGGCACCTAAATAATATTCATGAGCAAAGTTGATAAGGTTTATAAAGTGTCTCTCCTACTTTTCCAGTTGCTCCTCTGCCCCAGATGGAAATATGGTGCTGTTAAATTAGATTACAAAGCCTGTTTTTGTCTCCCAAAATTTTTTTTGCAACGTTATAGCTCTCACAATTGTCACTATACACTCTTAAAAATAAAGGTGCTTCACGGTGCCATAGAAGAACATTTTTGTCTAAATGGTTCCATTAAGAACCTTTAACATCTGAAGAACCTTTCTGTTTCACAAAAGGTTCTTTGTGGTGAAAGAAGGTTCTTCAGATTACAAAAAGGTAAGAAAGAGATGGTTCTTTAAAGAACCTTTGACTGAATGGTTCTTTGTGGAACCAAAAATGGTTCTTCTATGGCATCGCTTGAAGAAACTTTTGAAGCACCTTTATTTTTAAGAGTATAGTGTGGCTGGTATCTGCCAACTGTAACTTTAATTATGTAATTGAATTTATGTTCGACAGTCAATTTATATTTTGCAATGTGACTTTATATATCAAAACTGCTACTTAGTTTCTTGTCATTTACTTTAAACTCACAATGTGACTTTATATCTGGCATTGTGGCTTTTAAGTCTTGCAGTTGTTTCTGGTCATTGTGACCATTTCTTGAAATTGCAACTTTATTTACAGTATCTCACAACTGCAACTTTAATTCTCAGCTTAGTTTATCTTTAATCTGAGGCAGAGATGGGTTTTCATACACTGCAATGAAGCATTTCACAAAATGTGAAAATTGTAAAGTGTTTCAATCAGATATGCTGTTGTTTTGAACAACAACATGTGCGTTTTGAAATGAGGTAATATTTGCTTTAGCATGCAGTTCCCAGTGCTTCAAAGCTGCATATTTCTGTGTCTCTGGCAGTCTGGACTCACGCCGATTCATGTGGCCGCTTTTATGGGCCATGAAAACATTGTGACTCAGTTGACAAATCACGGAGCGTCTTCTAACACGATGAATGTGGTGAGTACAGCCGTCCCCAAGCCCACCAGCGCCAAACAAACCGTTTCCTTTTGATAATGAAAAACAAAGTAAAACAAAACATTTTAGCGAAGCCCTAGAGTCCAGCCATGTTCCTTTCTGGAACGTGTCATTGCTTGCCACATTGGTTTGGTCTCTTGCCTTTTAGGGTAATAACAGTCTCCGTCCATGTGCTTAAACATACGTCTGACCGCAGGTTGGAGCTCATTAGTCTACTGTAATTAGAGTACAGTCAGACTGTAATCATGCTCGACTGTTCCCCATCAGACATACGGTGGGCCAACAGCGAGCCACTGTTACCGTAGAAACATGCTTTAAGTTTGTTGGGGTGCAGCCCACCGAGAGTGTCAAAACAAAGAAAGCAAGACGGTTTGGGCAGAGGGGCCGAGACTGATGAAAGAGCTGTGCGCACACAAAGGCTTACTGTCTAAACACAGTAGTACCTTTTTTCCAGAAGCTTTGTCTGTGTGTGTTTTAGAGGGGAGAGACGGCGCTTCATATGGCTGCCAGGGCAGGACAGGCAAACGTGGTGAAATTCCTGGTGGCGAATGGAGCAGATGTGGATGCTAAAGCCAAGGTGAGTGAGAGATATGAATCTAAGTATGTGCTGCTTTACTGGTGTTTGCAAAGAGAGCGATTTGAATGAAGCCATAACCCTTCTTGTTAAAGGGCAACTATTATGAAAAATTCACTTTTACGTGTTGTTTGAATATAAATGTGTGTATACAGCCACCTTGTAATGATAAAAATCCAGCCACTATAAATCATAAGCAGTGTCTCAGAATAAGCTGTTCGCAGAGTCCGTAAAACGTGACGCCACATTTTACAAGCCCTGCCCACGTATTCGGTTTGACGGGGACAGCGTTATTAGCAGAGGGACCCCGCTGAGTGAGTGCACACAACCGCCTGTCTTCACGCTCATTCAAAGCAACCAATTCAAGTGCGAAAGGTCGTCCTATGGAGTAAGAACGTATCATTAAGAGCCATGGAGTCCAGATTTTTTCTGTTTTTATTTTATTTGTTTGGGTCATATTGTCAGCGTAGACAGCAGTATAGGTACTGTATATTACACTGATGTCACTTAAAGGTAGAGTAAGTGATTTGGCGCCTGACCCCACCTGGGGATATTTGAAATCACCGAAACAAACACGCCCCTACCCCAAAAGGGTCTTGCCCTTATTGTGATAGCGCCGCCCAAAATACGTATCGACAGGCAGTACGATTAGTTCTGTGAAACCCCCACGCAAAACCAATGTTACATGTCGTTACAGACTTTTTTTCGTGAGCGGCGCGGCTGCAACCAAATCCCTGACCGAACAATGATGCCGGGTTTACTATATGACCGTGCTTGCACAAATTTCACTGGTTTCAAACGGTTGCTTTGACGGTCAGTGTAGGCAGGATTTAGTGTTGAGGACACGGTGTTACTCACTATCGAGATTGAAACAAAGCAACCTCGGCGTCCGATTGCAGGGCTCCGCTCCTTGAGTTCTCTCCAGCGATGGAAACCTGATCCGATATTTACACGGGTCCTAATTATTGCCTTATCTTCGCAGCGTTTTCATCTTTGGTTCTATTATCGCCATTTCCTATCTTTCTGTCGCTCGGCTCAGGCTAAGTACGTCCCATGCACTGAAAGCTTTTTTTCTTCCACTCACGAGTAGACATATTAACATTATTTGGTGATTGGCTAACAAGTTTTTTGCGCTTCGGCCCGAATGTTTTAAGTGTTTTTGAAAAGTCTCTCACTCTGCCTTTACCGGACAAAGGTAATTTTCGCGCTAGAGGGGGTTATTCCAAGAAACAACATCAGGCAAAGGCGTAGTTGATGACGTCCGGGATGAGTGTGGAATCATGGCGTTGTGGTCTTCATTCCCCACCACGCACGAGCAATCGAGGGGACTCAGGCCGAAATCACGTTCATGGTGAGATAATGATTTTATCTAGTGGAATGAAGCGGGTTGGGCGAAACGATGGTCGCGATTTTTTTTTTCTTAACGACCGCGTGAGGAGGAGATAATATGATTGCCACTGGTCGAACTGCTTTCCATTTTCTTTTTTTTATCTTTTTGTTTGCTTTTGTGCGTATTTCCTGTGGGAAGGAAAGAAAAAAGGTACAGATGCTTTATATCATACTGAGCTACCATTTGAAAAGTGCGGTTATACTGATACTCTGTCCTTGCGCGTGTTCGTCACTTTTTGGTCTATTTAAAACACACAAATATTAGTAAACGTGTCTTTGGTGGTTCCAGTTTTCTAAACAACCAATTTACCGGGATTAATCGAGGGTTTATGACGTCATTGGCAGGTGACACTATGACACTATGGACACGGTCTGTGTCACTAATTAAAATTGCTTATTTCTCTGAATTTAAACATTATTTGAAACATTTGGCATAATGAAAGTACACAAGTCAGCAAATTTTCTTTTTTGAATATAACACTGTTTAGTGGTTTTTGGAATATTTTAATTAAAAAAAATTTATTTTTTACTATTGTGTCGATTAATTACCACCGATCTTAAGTTAATAAAGTTGATTTATTTCCGGGGGAATACTCTCACAGGACCTAACCAACTGTGTTTTTTGTGTTACCCCCCCACCCCCAAGGAAAACCCCGCCCCCTATAAGATATTTCCCCCCCTTTTTTTCTTTTAACGGATATACTCTAACCAAGCACTGATTTCAAGCGCAACAGATCATTGATAATGAAAACAAGGCTATTGAGGTTTTGGTTAATTTTTGTAATTTATTTTGAGTTTTTTTTGCACGACACACCAGCGGGTTGAGGGTTTCCTCTAGAATTATTATAGGCTATTTGTTGTTCCCAAAACCTCCCGACCCCTATTTGTTATTTTAATAATTAATGATCGGGGTTTTTTTTTTTCTTTTTCCCCCCCCCCCGGTATTTTGAGTTTTTCTGATTCCACCCAGGCCCAGTCTGGGGTTTTTACAACTGACCCCTTATATTTGAAATGTGTATATACATGTATTGTAGTTTGGAGTGTCTTCGGAGAATTATTAATGACATCCCCGTTTTGTGTTTCACACTTTAATGATGTGTGCTTCCCCCCATTGTTATTTTTTTTTTTGTTGACCCCCCATGCCTTGCGTTTTGCTCCTTCATGTTTTGCATTCTTTCATCTTTTTTCATACTAATTTTGAGACCCTGATCTCGTGACTCCATGCTCTGTCTTATTCATGAACTATTTTTTTAAACGGTCCTTCCCTTCAAGCCGACTAGCATTAATGGAACCTTGTTCAAATAAAGGAACTACCCATGATAAAGCTATACATTTTGGCGCCTGAAACTTTATTCGTGTTTTTTCGGTAATTTTATCTAGCCATACGGTCGAGAGCCCGTGCGATTGTGAATAAATCACGCTAACAATGCCCTTGCAAGTCGTGGATTTATTCCAATACATGCCTTACAGATCTCCCCCCATCTTCTCATTACCTTAGGCCTTCATAGATAATTGAAACCAACACTTCAGTGGTATATATAAAAACCCTCCTATGTGTGGATATCACGCCGGACCTTGGTCCATAAACTTGTTAATTATTTTGCTCTTTGGTTGGTTTCGATTATTCTATTGTCCTCATTTAAGTCGCTTTGATTAAAGCGTACTGCTATAAATGGACTAAATGACCCATTAACTAGCTGTGGAATGCAATCCTAGTAATAGGAAAACCAGTTGACTGTTTGTTTGCGCTGACGTTGACGACTGTCAAACCCAGCCTGACTCTTCTTTGGCATGCCTCATTGGATGTTCTGCAGTACTGCAAGAAATACTAAACAGGTCTAGCATCTTTAAACCTCTACAAAAAAAACAACCTAACAAGGACCCTAACAAAAAAAGACCACTAACCCAAATCTCCCCATATAGTGGTTGTGTGTGTGTGTGTGTGTGTAGGACGATCAGACCCCGCTGCATATATCCAGTCGTCTGGGAAAACCAGATATAGTCCAGCAACTGCTGCAACATGGGGCTTCACCTGACTCCACCACATCCACATATCCTGGATGTACAAGGCTAACTCCATCCTGTTGTTCTTCCCGCACCGTGATTGGCACATCAAAGACTATCGGCATCCATCTCGGATGGACCAACGGCCTCTTTTTTAGCAGCTCTAGGCATCACTTACCTTATTAGGTTCAGTCACCAAACACAAAGCTGGGGATTCATAAAAACTTGCTGTTTCTTTGCTTTTTGTTCCATTGAATGCTTCATTGAGAAGATTTGGTTCTCAACCTAGGTTTTTTATATTTTTTTATTATACTTCCTCTGCCCATATTTGTTTTTTTTTGTTTTACATTTATATATCAGCCTCTCACTTTTATTGTTTTCCCCCCCTCCAGTCGAAAACCACCTATTTTTATTTTCTCCACATAATATATTATTTTCCCTCGCGTTGTCCTACAGACTTCAGATAGCCCGCTACTCTCGCGGATCTCGCTGCCACCACCTTTACCCCCTTTACCGGTCCCTTTCCTTGGGCCCTACTAATTGTACATTTTGTAGTACTATTTCAGTCACACCCCCCCGGTACATTAAATGCACCCCTTTACTTGTGCTCATAATAAGGTACTAAAAAACTACTAACCCATTTTTAACAAAATCTAACACCCACCCATATATATCCTCTTCCCCCGGTAAATTTTTTAAAAAATATTTTAGTTTTAATATTATTTTTTTTATTTACTTACGACTATTCCCCCATAATGGTCTCCATCCCCCCCCATTAGTTTTGTGAAATGTTATCTAACCACCCTTCCTCCACGTTTGGATAATTCTTGCATCTTGTTCCGTTTTGAGAGCTGTACTGTCTGATTTACCAATGGGAACCTATTATACCCCCCCACCCCCCCATGGAATGGGGACAAACAATTCTTCTTGTGTACCTATAGGAACTCTACTCTTCTTCCTCTCTTTTAGCAACCCTCTTTCTTTTTTTCCCAGCAAACATGTTCACGTCTATGTTTCCGCATCAATTATCAGTTAACTAATTATGTACACTTATAAAAAGACTTTAATAACCTTTACATGCGATGCATTGTCCAACCCCCTCAGCCTCAACCACTCACAGTCCCAGGCCGCCCCCTTTTTTTTCCCCCCGTTCTGATCTTTCTCTTCACGATACATGCATTTTCCGATAATCATCGCGATATGAAACATTTAGACTTTTTTTCAATCTCGCCAGCGACGCGTCCTGCGTTACACGCCTCCCGGTCACGTGAACACCCCCCCCCCCCTCCCCTTTTGTCCCCCCTTTTCTGCTTCCTCCTCCTTTCCTTTCTCCCTCTTGTGCATCTTGGAGAGTTGTAAAAGAAGGTGTGTTCAACTTCCCCAATGATCGATCAGCTGTCTGACAAAGCCTTACGGCGGACGCGAGAGAAAGCATTAAGGAGACGTTTTCTTCTTTTTTTTTACTGTTCTCTTTCCGAATTTCCCTCTCTTACGGCTCTCGCGTCTCACTTGATGCCACCCCCCCACACCAATAGCTGGCCACTTTCTTTTGAAGATTAGCGTCCCTCCTCCTTTTCCCTTTACCCTACGCTGCTTCAAAGTCGGAGTGCGCGGTCATCAGCAGAAAATAGCAAAAGAATTTCCACAGTAAACAACACCCCGCCACACAAGGAATCGTCATTTTTAGATGGGAGAGGATTGGCTTGTCTTCTTTGTCCCGCCCACCTAGGGCACACTAAAGAGACGCCAAAAGCCCCTTTACGCATGAACGTCGCCACTCCCAGACTCAGGGCTCTGGTTCGCTGTGTTTCATGTAAAAGCATCATGCACAGACATAATATGACTTTGCCCTACGATCATAGCCCCGCCTACTGGTCTTCACTCCACGTCTCTATTACCTGGAAACCCCCACCACCCGTGTCTCGGCACGCTCTTCCTTTTCCTTCTCCCCCCCCCCCCCCAACGCACCTCCATTCAGACTCTACATTCTGGACGCGACAAACGCGACTTGTTGCAACATATATTTCTCTAACTTTGTTTCACTCCCTTCTGTCCAGTACGTATATACCCCGAACAGCGAACAGCTTTTATCCACCTCGTCGAGCCCTCGCATCTCATCAGCTCTTGTTACCTAAAGAGTCTCACTCCGTCGAGATTTTATTAAATGCGTTTACTGCCCATTTTGCCATCGCAGCCGCTTCCTCTCTCCCGGGTGTAGACACACTGTGTTAATGTCGCCGTGGTGAGTGCAGGACAGATCCTTGGCTGGGCTCCAATACGGCCCTTTTTCTATGCGGACAGTGTTTTCCCACCTTTTTGTGCTCGACCCTCCCCCTGTCCCCTGGACTTACCTTCTCCCTCTGGAAATTTTTGAACAAATCTTTTCTTTTTTGTTTCGTCACCCCGTACAAAATCCTGTTTTATAGTCTTTAAACCACATCTTTGAATTGTGTTCCTAATTACCCTCTCTCGTCTACTAGAGACATTTTGCCATTAATCGCTCTATATCGATTACCTTCCTGGTCTTTCTTTTTTTATACAACCATGGGAATGAATTTGTTTTTCCCCACGCACCTTCCCAGAACTCTATACTGTCATACAGATATTTTTTTAATTATGAAACAAAAACAAATTGCTCACTTTATCACTTCATGGTCTCCGGCCCACTCATCCAGTATGTGTCTAATTTTTACCTTTTGAAGACCCCCCGAACCACACTTTAGATGAAAGCCTTTTTAACCCTGTAGGCTGATCTTCTTTCCTCCCCATACACAATGTACCACCTACATGATTTATACCCTTTTTTATTCCCACCCTTATTAATCGTAGCTTATTCGTATACTTTAAACTTTTTGATCCCACCCCCCCCTGCCACGCTCTGATTTTCTTAAATCCTTCTTTAACCCATGTTGGGACGATTTTTTGGTTCGGCTGCGTAGCCCACGCCCCTGGATAGAACAAAAGACCGTCCCCCCGTAAGTCTTGATTTCAACCTTTCCGAATGAAATAAAAAAAATGACAAGTGAAGCAGTCAGTAATTAAAATAAGAAAAGATTAAAGAAATGAATAATGATAGCACAAATAAAAAAAATAAAGACAGGCCTTCGAATTAAATAAATAGATTTTTAGTTTTTCAGGTAGGTGGTCAATAATGGGTTAAGATATTTAACGTTTTTTTATTATTTTGTTATACCAATGATTTCCAAATTATGTGTTAGATAGAATCCCATTTTGCCGAATTATCAGAACACGCTGACTTTAAACATATTAGCGGTTAGCGATCAATGATGAGAGGGCTTCCCGGCCGCATGCCCGTTACAGAGGGTACCATTATTACCACTCCATGTTAAAACAAAGTCGCGGCTTATTGGCAGAAGAAATCAATACTTGTATACATCGATTTTTTTCTCCCCCCCCGTAGGCTCAAACCGGGGTTTGCCGTGGGGAAACCACTGCCTTTGCGGCGGACGGCCAAGTCTTAAGCCGCTACATACCCATCACTTTAACACCCAAACTAAATAAATAACACCGATTGCGAGAATATAAAGAAGTTATTTTACTCTCTATGCTATTTATTTTTTTTTCCAGCCGGTTCAAGTCGTCTGCAGGTGGTTTTTTCCCCTTACCCGGTTTTTTTACTCCAATATTATAAAAAAAAACATTCATCTTTTCATAATGGTTCTAGTGAAATATTTGGTGTCTGATGGTGGGATCGGGGATTCGTTTTTGGTTGAAAGGGGCGGCATATTTTTTTCTAAGGTTTTAAGGTCCGTGTGGCGTAGGGTTGCTAACCCCAAAAAACCGTTGAGAATCACTGCTGTCTTAAAGGTCAAACAGGACAGGGGTTTTACCTAAAGTGCACGTGCCTTGTCATGTTTCAGTCTTATGACAGATGAATTTGGACCTCTCCTCCCCCTATGGGCCTACATTTAGTCAGTGTGGTCAACGACCCGCCAATAACCCAGCTTTGCCGTTTACCCCCCCCTATTTCACTTTGCTGACAATCTACTTTAGTCTCTGTCTTCGTGATTTTCGTAATGACTTATTACACAAGCACTTAACGTTTTCACCAGGCCTATTTAAACGACATGTATCTACTATGCTCGTACTAAGGTTGGAAGTTCAAAAATCAGTCATGTACTGTTTGATTGTAGTTGTTTAATATACAACATGTCATATATCAATTCATGCCATCACCTTTCATCGTACACCCCCCCCCAGATACGCGCCTGGCCTACAGAAAAGAAACCTGTTAGGTTTAAATATATCTAATACGTGTACCCGTTTGGGCCCATACTCTACACAAATGTTTTATCACGATTCGGTCTTCTGTTGAATAATACCAGAACATATTAGAAGCTTTTAACCAATAAACCAATTGCCATAATCAAAAGTCGCCCATCGCAACCCCCCAGCGCCAGATTATTTTCCAAAATTGTTCAGCCCTACACTACAGTAGAGTAAATTGCGCGCAAAATGATGAGCATTCAGTGAAAACCATCCAATGGCACTTTTTATCCAAGTGTTAAATCTAAGAAATATTGATTGATTTGATTTTGCCTGAAAGATTCATCCTCCCTCTTTGTTCTCCCAGAAATTATGCAATCTGCGCAGTCTATGCTGTAAAAATGTGATCTTACTAGACTCTCACAAACAAAATTATAAAAAGAATATAGATATTAAAATATAGTTGTAATATTTTATAGTTGTGATATAATGTTTACTTGCAATATAAATTGTTATATTTATTTTTTTATTGATTTATTTGTATCTTTATTTTTTTATGATTTTTTGTGGTAAAAAAAAAAGAAAAAAGGATGAGCCCGTCAATATGTCCAATTTCAACTTTCTTTACCAATTAACACTGTTCCAGGAAATACATACAACACAGGAAAGATAATAGCATTCACTAATTTTAATGATCACTTGGTCCTAGTGTTACAATGCATCATATTTCTGTGGTATATTTTGTTTCAGAAATGTATTTTATTTCAGATAGGCTAACGCTGATGTGGTTTCGATGAATCAAAATAGATCATACTTTGATCACACTATTAAACTGATCCACTTTGTGCTGTTTAGTGAGTCCTGCTGCTATTTTCTATGGTCCCATTCCACTCGTCATTTTTAAACAAGATTGTTTGATTGCATCCATTCCACAAGAGCGCCACCATTTTGCTTTGTCTGTGACATCCCTTGTGATGGGATGTTGATTTCTTTTTATGTGGTTTAATGGAGTGAACAGCCCCCTCCCTCATCAAGCTGCAGTTGTGTTTGTAATAAATCAGTAAATGAATTCAATTATGAATAAATTGAGCATGTGAGCTGCGTTCTGATGTTGTTTCAAATTATTAATTAATTGATTATTCTGTAAAACTAATCACTATGCAGATGTGTGTCTTGCCCTTTACTTTACAATGGACAAGCCCAACCCAAACTACCGAGAAATTATATTTGGATAGTCATAACTGAAAACTAAACGTGCTACATTAGAGATAGGAATCTATTATTTCTGCAATGTAGAACACCACTGGATGCTTTAACATTGCTTGTGGGCTGAAATAGTAATGGTATGAAATGGTAAAAAAACATAATTTCGTTTTGACAAGTACTCTGCTTTCTTGCAAAAATTAACACATTGCTGTCAGTGCAAACAACTAATGGAAACTGATGCAGTGTGTGAAATGATTTGTGAACACCTCTAGCTCATCATGACTCCTCCCTGTGTTGAGTTCGGATAGCTAGATAGATATCCCAACACTAATACACAGCAGTTCATCACTGGAATAAATCATGCATCCTGACACATTCAGTATTAGCATTTATCACTCAGCAGTGTTAAATCACGGCTTGAATGTAAATCAGCGTTTACTAAATGTTTTCTGTATGAAATGCTTTACATCTCCACCTTGAACATTTAAGCTGACTAAATAAAGATAATCTCATCCATTACAATAGCTCACCAACCTGCCATGCTGACGGAGGATTTTGCTAGCAGTATGCTGTTATATTTCCATTAGATGGAATGTATTACAAAATGCTTTTATGGAAAAGCATGATGTTGACATCATGTCCATTATTAAGGAACATCTGATGATGTTTAGGATCAGTTGGAGTTGCTGCATGTGGGATGTATTAGTTTTTGGTGTTTGTTCTCATTATGTTATTGAGCACAGGGCTTTTTCCCAGTGAATAAAGGTCTGTGGACCAGATCGGTACTCACCTACACTCAAACTGAAACATAGTTTGAAACATCTGTCAGATTACATGGATAACAAGACATCTCTTCTCTCTGGTTAAGACAGGAAATAAACAGGCTTTACATTAAAGACCGTATGTAATGGCTTGGCAAGTGCAGTTCCCTTTTCTGTGTTGATATACTGTATTTCCTACTGAAACAGGAGGTTGGTTTTGTAAATATCCAGGAGACATTATAATGAAAAATGTATACTTTGAACCAATTTATAAAATACTCTAATTTGTTAGTCGAATTTATGTTTTCTCAAACCTTAAATTTTGATCAGTATTAATGAAATATACTTATTTTCTCAAAAACACGCACACACACACACACAAACAAAAAGAAAGACTTTAATGTTTATTGTCTTTTTAAAATATGCATCCTATTGAAAGAAAGAAAGAAAGAAAGAAAAATAACTGGAAACTGGAAACCATGAATCTTTAGAAGAGACTATACATGTTAGTGTATATGCTAAAAGCAATACACTAGCTTAAAGTGCCCCTATTATGGATTTTTGAAAATGACCTTTCATGCAGCGTGTAACACAGCACTATAAGTGAATGAAAAAATCCTGCAAAATTTTAAATCTGAAAGTGCTTCGTGCATAAAGTTATTGTCTCTCAAAAGAAAGAGCCGACTCTGAATCACTGAAACAAGTGTTTTTAAAACGTATCCCAAGCCGTTTCATGTTGACGTCAACATGAAATATTAGCATATTGCCCGCCCATTTGTTGTTTTTTTCGCGTTGGTCTGAATGAACATGCAAATTCATTCTTTGCCACTAGGTGCAGCTTTTGGAGCGGTAAAAATTGTGGTTTCCCCGGTAACGCTGTACACAAAGCAGCACTGCGCTCACAAACGCTGCTTTATCAGGCATGATGAAATGGAAATTAAATTGACCAATCGGACCAATCACCGCAGATTAGCGTCACGCAAAGGAGGAGTTTGGAAAAATTAATCGTTGAGTGAATCGTTTGGGAGTCATTGAGCAAGTAAGGTAAAAATAAATGCATATCATAAGAAATTGAAAGTGTTTTTTGACCTTGCATGCATGTCAACCTGTTGTTGGGGACTCCCAAAACCAAATTATGAACCTTTCTTAACCCATAATAGGGGCACTTTAAATTTTTGTCATCCAATAAAACTCAGCCTTGACCCTCAGCAGCTATTTTCTAGCTGTAGTAATAAAAGATTCCCCCAGTGTCCCGCTGTGTGCTTGGGATAGACATAAAATACGAGACAACCATCACTGAGAGGCTGCCAAGTGTTACAGTGTGGGAATGTGCTGAGGAAGGACAATGAATTGATGGTGTTTTCCATGACTCCATTCACCGCAGAGCAGTTTCCCTCCGATAACAGCTGTCACTGGATATGTTTGTTCTGTGCCTTGTGTTACAGCAGTGCTTTATCTCTAACTGGACAGAAGTTTATTCTTTAGTATTACAGAAGGAAACTTGTGCAACACAGATCCGTTTTTTCCCCCAATGTCAGTTACAAATTTTCAACCCCACCCAAAATGAGTTTTGCATGTCATAACGGATGACTTGTCTGAATATTCTAGTGGGTAAATTTCGTTTTTTTTTCTTTTCTTCTTTTAGTTATTATTATTTTTTTAATTCAGTGTACATTTTTTTCTTTATTTCTAAGTATGTACTGTTTGTCTTTGCAGAAAGGATTCACTCCCCTGCATGTTGCAGCCAAATACGGGAAGATTGAAGTTGCTAAATTACTGCTACAGAAGCGAGCGCCACCTGATGCAGCTGGAAAGGTAAAAGTGTATATTTGTGCACTAATGGTTATAGATTGATGATTACAACCTATAATGTACAAGATTTATAGTATGAGTCTATGTCATCATGACCAATCTTCGGTTTCTGGTATGGTAACATGACCACGGTAAGAAATGAAGCATTCAGTTTTTATTTCTAAGCATCTGTTTAAAAGGACTTTGGATGAGAGACATGGGCATTGGACACATTTAATCAGAATTCTTTGTGTAATGCCTAAAAATGGTTACATCTGTTTCCCAACTCAGCTTACACCCAATTAAATTTTACACAAAGAAGAAACAGCATGCTTGCGCTGGCTAATCTTCAGTCTGACATACAGACAGAAGTATAATGAATGTTGGTTATCATATAGTTCACACATAAAGTAAACTCTCATTACAACTCTCATGCATTTGCATGTGTATGAATGGAAGTGAATGAAACACAAAATTAAGTGTGACTGAACCATTAAAACCTCAAGAAATTAAAAGCAGTTATATGCATTTAAAACATTAATTTCATAGGGTCTTTAATACATATAAACAAACTCATGCGCTTATTGTTAATATTTTGTAGAACTGCTTATAAATACATTAAAAATGTAGTCACTGACTACAAATTTTTTTATATAAAAAAGAATATATAAGCACACTTATGTTGCTGCAATCATCTGCAAATCTATACATTTTATTTCTTAAGTTATGTATTCAGTGTCTTTTAACTAATAAACATCTTTTAAGAAGTTGTTTTACATATATTCTGTATCATAAATGTTGTAAAACCATCCGGTCAATGTCTTTCTAACTGCAGACAGCTAGTGAATGCTTTAAAAATGTCATCTTCCAGATGAAAAGAGCCATTTGTATGCTATCAGGGTACATACTATCATTTTCCACTTCCAGAGGTTTCATTCACTAATGTGTTCTGGCTAAATTTACTCTCCCGCAATGTCCAAATGTAAAAGCTGATTGATTTATGATGGCACCTGTTTCACACACTCCACCTTTGAGCTCTTGGCCAATAATAGCTATGTATATTTGTGTGTATGTATGTGTTTTTAGAGTGGACTAACACCACTGCATGTTGCTGCACACTACGATAACCAGAAAGTGGCCCTCCTTCTGTTAGACCAAGGATCGTCTCCGCACGCTGCAGCAAAGGTATCAGGAAACCCTTACAAACCGCAATTTATTAACTAGTACACACACATTTCATCCACACACACACACACACAAATGATGAAGAAACATGGCTGCAAACCAAGCGGCTGCACACATGCTCACACAAATCCACCTCCACCCCACATTCTTGATCATTATCGTCATTTCACTTCTAGTCCACCCACTGTAACCACCGAGGATGGCAAGCTTATGCACATTTTATTGCTTTGAAAAAGAAAGTTCTTGAAAACTTGTGTACTTGGTGGTGTGCAACAAAGTCATTTACATCTTGGATGGTAAATTTTCAGTAAATTTTTATTTTTGGGTGACATATACTTTTAAAGGGATAGATCACCCAAAAATCTTAAGTTCTGTCATTATATACTTACCTTCAAATCAGTTTAAACCTGCTTGACTTTATTTCTACAGCAGAACACAACATTTTGTTCTTTTTGGAGATTGAAAGTCATTGGCCGTTAAATGTTTTCATTGTATGTAAAAGAGCAGCATGAGCATTTTTCAAAATAACTCCTTTTGCGCACCACAGAAAAAAGAAAGGCATTCAGGTTTGGAATGACACGAGGAATGAATAAACGATTACAGAACTTTTTTGGGTGAATTACGCCTTTAATAATTATCAGTCCGGTTTCCGCCCACCCGTGCTTCTGGGGTTTGTCATGATTTCTCTCTGATCTGCCAGTCAGTTCTGTAATCTGTGCAGGAAATAATTGCGAACTAAAAAAAAACACGAATAAATGCTTTTTATCAAGTTCCAGCTGTTTGCATTGAAAACACCATCAATGGAAAAACATGGTCTGGATTAATCTGTAATAAAAAAAGTAACGTAGGCTCTGTTCTAAAGCCTAGAGAGCCGCCTCATTATTTACTGCCTACATAGGCAACTAGGCCTTCTAAGTAAGCATCCTAACCAAATTTGAACATCAACATAGGCAATAACTTGTGTTTTGAAAAATATTACACTGTACAAGAGAAAGTAGGGACTGATGTTTGCATGTGGCTAAGCTAATGACGTTACAGTGGTAAGAGACCCAAGAAATGCTGTGTAAATTGTCCTTCTTTTTATCAATATTTGTCAATATTGAACTAATTATCCAGTATGTCTCTCTCACTTAGTCAGTCTTGGTCACTTAGTGAGCTTGTGCAGTGCATTCTGAAATGGACTATCCTGTGAATTATACTGTGTATGTGATACATTTTTCTCAGAATTTGGCCAAAAGAAGTTTCTTTAGAGGCAGCATAATCATTTTTTATGATTGTCATCTACCGAGGGCACTCACTATGTTTTGGAACAGAGCATAGAGGTCTGGAAGTTTACAGTTCTCTCATAGTCTTAATTCACAAGCCTGTGTTTAATTGTATCTGTCATGTTTTCCCCCAGTTTTTTGTATGAACTTGAATAGAGAGTCCACGTGTTCATGCTTTTAAACTGTTTGTGTTGTTTTGTCCACCTTGAAAGAGATCAATGTAAACCCTAAACAAAGTACAGTGACCCAGATACTGCCTTTGTTCCTCCACAAAGAACAGTTAGATCTGGCATGTGCAGAACAAAAACTAATTTGTGGTTTGGATGGGACCACCGTCCATGGACCTCACTGGCTGACACCTTAGCATTCGCTATAGCTGTTAACAAGATAGTTTTCTTCCATCGCTCTACTCTCAGTCTGTGTGAGGTTAGAAGCAAAGCGCTGCTCAACATGTTTCTCTTTTGGAAATGTCGTAAAGGCTTTAGTGTGGTTATAGTGGTTTGGCAGCATGCAAGCTAGTGCTGTGTAGGACTGGACATATGTCCTACATAAATTGTATGTATACATTTTGATATGTTTCAGTCCTTTGTCAATATTGAATGTATATCTTCCAATCCTCTATACTATTTATACAGTGCATAGTGATCCAGGACAAGCTTCCACATGTTATCACTGATATTTGGATAGCCATAGATATTCATTTATTATGATCTCCTTCATTTGCTTTCCCTCCCAGAATGGCTATACTCCACTGCACATAGCTGCCAAGAAGAACCAGATGGAGATAGCAACCACACTGCTCGAGTATGGAGCTGATACCAATGCCACGACACGCCAGGGCATCAGTCCTCTCCACCTGGCAGCCCAGGAGGGCAATGTTGACATGATCACGCTTCTGCTCGCCCGTGAAACTGCCATCAATCTGGGAAACAAGGTGAAAAAGATAGATGCTATTGCACAATATTCTAATTTATTATAATATTTTTTAATTTTATGTGACATTTTCCTTTTGGATAAGTGAAATATGTATCAGGAAATGATGTCCATGAAGTCCTTGCAACCTTAAAATCCCTTAGTTTTGACTTGTGCATATACTTTAACATGCTATTGAAAGTAGTAGCATAATTATTCACATTATACTGAAAACAAAAACCAACGTCCAATAAAGCTGACCATATTTATTCCTTAACACACCACACCACACACACACCCCACACCACATATATATATAGATATAATATATATATAGATTAGGCCTAAAACTAATCCTCAAGCCAAAAACAAAATTAATTTAAACAAAAACTGAGCCGACCTCTCTCATTCTGGCACAAATGCCTTGTGAAGATTTGGTGAAGTTGGGGATGCTAACCTATTTTTATTATGTAAAGTATAGAATTTGTTCTTTATCGCATTACAACGTAAACATTCATCCTTCACATATAGGATATCAGCAGTGAGGCGCGCAATGGTCAAACCTCGAACGGCACGACGTACTACGGGACTATTAAATTGAGCCGAGGCCAAAAAATCCGAAATTTTCATACGTTGAAAAATAAATACGACCTCACACTGTGTCACACTGCCTCCGAAAATTTCGTCGAAAAATTCGGATCGGGTTCGGTTTTCGAATCCGTAGAAGCATTTGAGAGGTGTTTGACCAATCAGAGCCACGTACAAGGAACGCCACAAATCCAGAATGGCAGGGGTCAAGTCAGTCCCTTCGTCTCGCAGCACAAAGCACCTAAAGATCGTGCACAGATTCACAAAATGGGGGTTAGTTGTAATATGTGGTTCTAGTATCGCTAGCCAAAATATCAAACTGAGCACGACCATCCTGAAAGTAAAGTTGAATCACCCGTGAAATCCCGTGCTCCTAGGGGAATCACCTTCCTTTCTATCTCAGGATGGATGGACCCCATATACTTTCTTTTTTCTTTTAAGAGCAAGAAGATAACAAAAACTCATGCTCACTGCTTGACGACTCCTTAGTACTGATTGCGATTTTTTTCAGCAACGGGATAAGTAATAAGCATCGAAACTCAGTGTGCAAGGTTTCATTTTATTCATTTTGCAGACGCTTTAATCCAAAGGGACTTACAATTGGAGAATACATAAAGCGATTCTTCTTAAAGAGGCAAACAGACACAGGAAGTGCTTGTCATACCAAGTTTCAGGCATTGTTCAAAAAAGTACAAGCTAGAAAAGGGAAGGAAAAATAAAGAGAAAATTGTGATAATTGAAAGGCGGCGATGTCAAATTAGCAAATAGTTGTGTAGGTGCGTGTGAGGAAACCGTAGTGTCACTGCATTGTTTTCCTACTGTTAGGGTCCTTTATGGTCATACAGATAGAAGCAAAACATCATTCAAAACTGTAAAGCTTTTGCAAAATAAAGAAAACGGCTTTCCGCCATCTCGTTTTTTTTCCCAGAGAACTTCTAAACGCATTACAATTATCCGAAGCTCAGCACAATTTTTTTTTTCTTTTGTTTTGTTAATCTGTTAATGATTTAAGTTAAATATATTTTGTGTATAGGCCTATATATTCCTTTTTATGTAGCCTATATAGTTTTTTTTTCGTTTTCTCCGTTCATAGAAGCACTGCAGGTGCTTGATGTGACCTTGTGTGAATCCGTGTTCTACACCGGTTTCAAACAAAAAGCTGCATGTTTAGGGGGGGGGGGGGCGCCAGTCATTTTCACTTAAATGTAGGCCTAATGCTTGGCGGTTTGTGACATATCCTCGGATAAACTCTAACGCCGGTGCATTGCCATTGCGACTTACCTATGATGAATTTACAACTGAGAGTGTGTATTTCACTCGTTGGATGCGTCAGCGTCACGTTTGCATAGGCCGTACTATGCCGTCTGACAAACTATATTTTATACAGATTTTTTTTGGTAAGTATTTAATTATTTTGCCCAGAGAAAAACATTAGATTATGCAATAGGCATGCAACTCATTGTCTCCATGCAGTTAATTAATAAACCATCGGTATCGGCCCTTTTCATGCTATTTCCGATATGTTGATGGCTTTAAAATATAATCAAAAAGTGCATCGATAATACATCGGTGCATCCCTAATATATATAAATATGGCTCTTAAATTGACTTTAATATTTTTTTGTGATCTAATAAATGTTATATTTATCTAATTGAATATTCAGTTGGGCTTGAAAATGTCACATTATGAAACTAAACACATTACGGAAATGATCACATTACAGAAGTAAAATGGGTTGTGGTTGCCATTTCATGTTGACTTCAAGGTCACCAGTGTCAAATAGTTTATATCAGATCAGCTATTAAGGGATAGTTCACCCAAAAATGAAAATTCTGTCATCCTCATGTAGTTTAAACTGTAAGCCCTCCATTCATCTCGGAGAGCTCTCGGATTTCATCACAAATATCGTAATTTGTGTTCCGAAGATGAACGAAGATCTTACCGGTTTATATGAGGGTGAGTAATTAATGACAGGATTTTCATTTTTGGGTGAACTATCGTTTTAAGAAGTGTTATCTACGCTGATTAATGGATGCTTCATCTATGCATGATGTGTCGCATCTCTTTGGTTATGTCACTAAATTGGTTAATGAATATCTGTGTCAGAGTGGACTGACCCCTCTTCACTTGGCGGCTCAAGAGGACAAGGTCAATGTTTCAGAAGTGCTGGTTAATCATGGTGCCACAATCGACCCAGAGACTAAGGTATTGACCTCACACACAAATTGGGTTTCCATATTATGTTAATGGGACAGCAATGGGCATAATGGTTTTTTTTTTTCATACAGTACAGACTGTATTTCTATACCCTTGCCCTCACCTAACCCCTCCCACAAAACTTCCTGCATTTTTTAGATTTAAAAAAATTATAATTTTGTATGATTCATTGGCTTGTTTCCTCATGGGGACCAAAAAAAAAAAACTGGTGTGACTATACTTGTGGGGACATAGGAAATACCAGAACACACACACACACACACACACACACACACACCACACCACACACACACACACACATGCAGCAGTGTTAAAGGTGTTGGTGTCAGGGATTTTGGGTGTGTTTTTGTTTGTAAAGAGGTTATAAGAGAATTTATTCCGCAAGGAAACAAAATTGATCAAAAAGTTAGAGTTAAGACATTTGTAATATTACAAAAATGGAAAAATACAGTTTCTTTTGAATTCTAATTAAGTGTTTCCACTTGATTCACATGATCCTAAAGCAGAAAATCAGCGTATTAGAATGATTTTTGAAGGATCACGTGACACTGAAGATTGGAGTAATGATGCTGTAAATTCAGAAATCAATTAAATTTTTAAATACATTTAAATAGAAAATAGTTACTTGAAATTGTAATACTATTTCACAGAATTTACTGTTTTTACTGTGATTTTGATCAAATAAATACACAGACAGACAGACAGACAGACAGTTAGAAAAACTGAAAGACAGATGGGTAGATAGATAGATGTGTGACACACACACACATCTCCGCATGCTATGTCTGGCCATTCCCTTATTGGTCAGTCATGTATTAACATCGAGCGGCCCCAGCTCAAGGTCGTTCAGCACAGCTCTCAGATGGTGAGAGAGTGAATCAGACAGCAGCACACAGATCAATACTCTACAGCACAATGACCCACACAAAACACTCCCTCACTGAGCAAAGGGAATGTGGCAGATGAATGACAAAGAACAAGTGCATTAATACCCATGTGTGGCATTTAGCAAGAAATTAATTCTAGTGGTGAATTAACACTTCTGCTAAGCCCCACCCTCTTAGTTACTGTTGTACAGAAAATCCCGTAAGAATGATCTGGAGACTTTGAACTTGAACTTTTATATTCATATTATATTATAAAAACTATCCAAAAGTAATGACTAAATCTCTAAAATCTCAGAATCTCTAAAAATGACTATGGGCTATCAAGTTTATATGTGAAAAAGCCAATTAATACAGTGTGATTGTGTTATTAGATATGTTAAGTCATTCTTTAAATATTTTATGGTCTTTTTATGTGTGCATAATTCACGTGCTTGACTGCAAAAAGAAGTCTAGGAGTAATGTGTGTCTCTGTGTTCTGGTTCAGATGGCATATACGCCCCTGCATGTGGCCTGTCACTATGGCAATATAAAGATGGTGCACTTCCTCCTGAAGAACCAGGCTAAAGTCAATGCCAAAACTAAGGTAATGCTCACAGAAAGCAGTTTGCAGTATACTTGAGGCTTAGGAACTGCATTTCTTTAACCGTCTCTTGTTACAGAACAGTCTTTAATGATTGCTGGTGGTCCAAAATACAGATTTAAACTCGGTTTGTCTCTCATGTTCAGAATGGATACACACCTCTTCATCAGGCAGCTCAGCAGGGTCACACACACATCATTAACCTTCTGCTGCAGCACGGAGCCTCGCCTAATGAGCTGACAGTGGTGAGTGTATCACAACAGCACAAGCTCTTCCAAACAAGATGCACAAGTCATGTTAAGAAGAAGTCTGCTGCTACTTTTCTGAGCGTTCAGACTTTTTTTAGGCTTACATCAAAAAAGCAGGCAGGAATTTTCCGGGGATATTTTTCCATTTCGATTTCGTCTTGCACAGGCATGCATTACTCACTTTTTTACTGAAGCAAATATAAAAATGTAGGTAATTAATTTTTATCTTCAGTTTTAACATGTGAACGCGTCCCTGTGATTTGTCACCACTGCATTGATTTAGCCTTTTTTTCCTTTCAGAATTTTATGTATATTATATTATATTATATATATTAATATATTATATTATATTATCTCACTTGTGTATGCGAATAAGTGGCATAATAATTACGTAATATTCGAAAAATGAGTAATATTTTTTATTTATTCATTCATTCATTCATTTCATTAATATTGCTCTTTTTCCCTTAACCTACAGAATGGAAACACTGCCTTGGCTATTGCCAGACGCCTGGGTTACATCTCTGTGGTTGACACGCTCAAAGTCGTGACAGAGGAGACGCACACTACTGTGGTGAGGGACTTTGTGTCATAACACTTTCTATTCCACTGAATACCGTACACCAGGTGTTATTGTGCTTTAATATAGTGGTCCTCAGACAGTGGATCGCAACACACACAAAAGTTGGTAGCAGGTCTGTTCTGATAGAGTCACAGATAGCAGGAAAAAACAATGAAGCTATATGCTAAAAGATAAGACATGCTGTTTTATATTTGATGCAAAGCAAAATGAAGCCACATCAACTAATCACTTTTTTTTTTTTTTTTTGGGTTTTTGCAGACAGTGAGGAGAAAAATACATTGACTGTTCCAGAAACAATGAATGAGTTTTTGGACATGTCAGATGATGAAGGTAAACAAGGTTTCATATGTCTCTGGTCTATTTTTGTCTTCGTTTAAGTTTATTTTTGTTCATTTACATATTATTTCTAACATTTTTCATTTAAATTACACAGTTCGTAGAGCCAATGTGCCTGAAATGCTCAGTGAGGACTATATTTCAGATGTTGACGAAGGTATCTCTTATTTTGTGTGGTTTGTTCTTATAGCACCTGCTTGTTTCTTTCTTTCTTCACGTTTTCCAACTAACCAGATCTTCTTATTCGGTCTTTTTTCTGTTATAGATTCTTTTCACAACATGGCTATCTCTTGCTGGCTTTGTATTAGTTGCTAGGCTGCTCTTTATGAAAATGAAATTCTTCAATATGCAAATCTCTGTTGGCTTGCATATATTAAATCGGGGGTTTGCTATTCTATTAACAACTGTATGTGTAATTACAATTTCACACATACTCTCTTTGTAAATCCAGCCTCTATGTGAAGGATAGTTTTCTCCAGAAGTCTTGGCTGTTAGATATTCCGACAGACGTTTCTTTGGCTCGGTTTGTTTCTGTTTTGCAGTCAGAACCCACAGAGCTTCAGTGTAAGCTAGAAGGATTGAATAGAAGTTTTCCAGTCAGTGCCATGAATGACAAGTTTGTGTATCTGTTTATTTCATACAGTAACGTGAGGGTTATGAATGCATTTAATACTTGATAAAATGATAAAAGGGTGCTAGGGTGTTGCTATGTGGTTGCTAGGGCATTGCGGTGCCTTTTCTTACGTGCCCAAATCAAAAGAATCCACCTTCTAGTCTCTGTGATATTTTGGTCACATTACGTTGTTTATAGCTGTGCGTAACATGCTGTCTGAAACCTTCAACAGTTCTGACATGTGGTGAATAGAGTTTATGCTTATGTGTAACAAGAAGCACCCTCTAAACCAGTGTGTGTGTGTGTGTGTGTGTGTGTGTGTGTTGTAGAGACTGGAACATGGCGTTTAATTACGGTAAACTGATATTCCTGCATACTCCCGAGGCATAACTGACATAACTCACATGACTTCTTGTTTTCAGTACATATTACACCCCTGTGCCCTGAATACACATGGTCACATGAATATAACCTCAACATTCTGTCATTTATTTCCTGAATGAAAGTGTCTGCTTTTCATTATCTTTTAGCTGGATGACTAAAAAAACTGATGAATCAATTCTGCTCACAACGGCAGTTGGTAACTGAATGCAAACGTCTGTTTGGCAAAAAACATTTTGCCATTGCTGACGCTGCTCGCTTTTTCCATCTGATTCTCTGGCTCTCTCGCTGGCAGTGTGAAAGAGCTCAGCTCTGTTTATCCGGGCGTGAGGTGCAGTACTAATAACTCAGATCCCAGGCAAACAGCACCAGTATCTTACATTTAAAGTCCATGTTTACGTTTTCTTTACCACATGCTTTTATCTATCAATAGAAAATCAAAATTGAACATATTTATTTTGTTAATACACATTTTCTTGATCTTATTGAGCACAAGTTATTGCTGTGTCTATTATAAATATTTTTTTCTGTAATCTTGAGTCAAGGTGTTTGAGAAGCTTTAGCATTATAGAGTCCTATTATGCTCTTTTACAAAGTCTTGATTTTGTTTTGGGGGTGTACTAGAACAGGCTCTCATAAACAAAATTCGAAAAACACATTATTTTTCACATATTTACATTATTACAACACCTCTCTCCCCAGTCTGGCATGAACGGCTCGAATAGTTCCTGTATCAAATGAAGGCCCGCCTTCTGAAATACGAAATGTGCTGTGATTGGTTAGCTGGGCCAGTGTGTGTTGTGATTGGCCCCATTTGGCACCTGGTCGGGAAATGTCACGCCCCTTACCATAACCCCCTGCGAGCGTCAGTGTAAAAAAAAGTGGTTCAAAATCAAATCAATTTGAGTGCGATTTAAACCCGGATGATTGTAACCACTCTAAGTTCGTCTGCCTTGGGGAAACTAGCGTGTCTCCGACATAGTGATAACACTCGTTGCCTTCTCTAGTGCAGCTCAACCAGGTCTCGTCCCATTCGTCGATCTTTGTGATATCACAAATCCCGTAAATTATGCGTTGTAGTCCAAACGAGTCGTTTCAAGCCATGAATATTTAGATCACATCTCAAAAAAAGAAAGACAACGATATCTGAACAAACTGCACGTTTTGGGCACTTGCAATCCATATACAGCACCTACGATTACTATTTCAATCACTTTTCTGTGAAAAATGCTTAACATGAAATTGTGCCTTGTGTTCTTACTGTATTCTGGGTTCACCTGATTTTTTGAGTCTTTTTCTCTGATTCAGAAAAATCAGAATACCCTGGTCATGCTCGTTGGTTTTTGCATGCAACCTGCAAGGGTATTAAAATAACACTATAAAATAAGATAAAATGGTTTCAAACTAGATCAGATGAGTTGCTGATCTGCATTTTTCTGCAAATCTCTAAAATTTGTATTCTACGGTAACATGTTAAATTTGCAATGAAACAAAAGTATTGACAGATCTTCCATATTTTGACGTACATCAAAGTGTAATGGATTATAAAGACCAAAATGGAGAAAGGTGGGAACTTGAATGAATGAAGTTCATTTATATCATTGCGTCATATATATAACTTGTTCGAGTTATCGGGGTGTTGATTGGATTTTGAGATGTGGGCATGGCACTCAAAAGTGGAGGGACGAAGAGCATGAGCTTAAGTCTTGCATATGTAACCAGAGAGAAGTCAGTAGTTTTCACTGGAATGTCCAGTTGTGACGACTTATACATTCTGAGGTAAAATAAATAAATAAATATAAAAATGTAACCTATGCACAAATGAATTTTTACAATAATCTCTATAATATGCATTTCGAAAATAGTGATTTTTCATTTCATGCCAACTTTAAAAGTGCAGGGATTATTAACAGGTGTCGCAATGTGTTCAGTGATTCAGGATTGTGAGTTCCTGGAGTTTGTACTCTGGCAGCTCAAGCACGCTGTTCCCAGGGGGCCGCGGTCAGGTGGCAGGCGGTCTTTTTCCGTTGGTCTCCCTCCTTTTTTACTATTTGTTCTGCTGCCTGTAAAAGGGCTCTTTTGTTGTTTCTCTGTTGAACAGGGTCTGATTACACAGAGCACCTCACCACCAGCACAAATTACCATAGAAATACGCCCCCTTCCACTTCTATTGTGTCCCACCCCAGCTGGAGGCTCCTGGGGCATGAGGAATGCCGAGATCCGATCACCACACTCGCTCTGAAACTGCCTCAAGTGTTACCTCGCTCCCGCGATGACCTCACACAGATCAGACTCGCGCCAGCCCCTTGCCGTTTGAACGTCCTGTCAGGCCACGGCAGAGGGGTGTGTGTGTGTGTGTGTGTGTGTATGTGCGTGCGCGCACAGACAGAGGCAACTGGATCGTTTCAGACACTGTGGACAGGGCCGTAGTGGACATGTGGAAGTAATCGTGCCGTTTAGAGTTTACCGGATTGAGGAAGTGAGGCTTCTGGGAGTAAAAGAGGACCTGTAAATATTTTTAAAGCTGGTGTGAAGATGAAGGATGGATTTGGCTGTTCAGTGTAAGAGATCTTGTTTATCACGAATGGCTGTTACTGATTCGATCACGCTGTCCACAATAGTTTTGGAAGTGGTAGGGAAGCCGAAATGTGAGAAAGAAGATATCTGTGTCTGTGTGTTTAAGTTTACTTACAAAACTGTGACCAGAAGTTTGCTTTAACTTTTTCGGGACATCCATAATTAAAGTAAATGTTCTTTTTAAGGCTGTAAAATTTCTAATGATCTTGTGTGCTGTGTTCACTCACCATTTGTTAGAAAAGTTTTGCTGACCTGTTAACTTGTGGTAGTGTTCAGGGTGCTAGTGAATTGCTTTATTGTGTAAGAGGCAGAACGGATTTGGGTTTCTTTTTCGGACATTTCACAATTTAATCAGTGTGTGTGTTTGCTTGAAAGAGAGTGAAAGTTGCAGTTCATTGGGGCTGATTTTGGGGGGAGGTGGTTGCCTGGGTTACTAGCAGTGGAGTGGAGGGGAAGGGAGGGGTGGGGGTGTCGATGTTGGAATGCTGTGCTCCCCAATCGCTCTCCTAACCTGCATTCACAGCATAGTTGAATGTGGCCCAATTATGGTTTTTATGTAAACATTATGTGACGGAGCTGTTTTGTGAATGACAGTGTGAACAGAAAACTAATTATGTTGATTCTGGGCCACTTCCAAAAGTGGAAATAAATCTGATTCAACACTGATCATACATTCTTGCTAGAGTTTGTTCTAAATCTTTAACCTTAAATGTTTATGAATTTAATTTAATTTAACGTTCAAAAGAACAAACAGACATTCAGACTTTTTTTGGTTTGTGTAGTAATTAAGACTATGGAGAGTACAAACACAATTGTCACATGTAAATAACTGTCAAAAAATATTATTTAAAAATTATTATTTAACTGAACCAGCTACAGTATATACATCGATTTTTACATACAAATACATTTTAATGGGTGAGATTTTTTTTTTTACAGTGTAATTTTACTGTTATATTGTTTATACTTTTATACTCTTTTTTTCTTTCTTTTTTAACTAAAGGTTTTTTTAAAGAAATTTAGGATTTTTTGCTATATTAGGTATATACTGTAAATGTTTTTTTGAAGTTGTAAAAAAAACCAAGATCATGGTTAGGGTTTTGAAAGGAGTGTTTATTTTACAATATTAGTTTTATACTAAAAAAATGTCACTTTTAATTCAAATGTGTTACTTGCCCTCTTTGTAATTGCTTTTGCTAAAATTTTGTCAGTGTACAAAATGTGATGACATGACCTATTTGCATGCTGAATTATGATTGGTCATATTTCTTGCCGTATTGAAATGGTATTTTTGTATTATACTATTATAGATGCCTTTAGATCAGATAATTTATTAGTTTTATTATGTATTATACAGAAACATATAAATATTTTTTTCTTTAATATATGTTTAATATAAATCTTGTAATCTTATGTAAAATATGTTTATATAAATGTAAATATGTTCACATATATTTATATTTATACTATATTTATTAGAAATAATTAATATATATCATCGATTATAAGTGATTTAGTATTAGCATGTACGGTATGTGAAAATTCTCGCACATTCATAAAATCTTAATTGGGGGCCTTTTTTTTGCAACGCGACCGTATTTGCATTCCTCTTCTCGATCTGCTCTAGTCCTTCCCTCTCTTTTTTGCTCGGGCGACCCATTCACTGACTGTTGCTGAGTGTCCCATTAACTGCACTTATGAGGATGGAATGGCCTGTTGAACCCTCTTGTCCAGGGATGCATATTAAAAACAGATTTATGCTCACCATGAGCGAGCTACAACATATGGTCTTGATGTTCTCTAAGTGCCTTGCTTGACTTATAATATATCGACACAAAAATCGCATGATCTCAACTATGAAAGAGTCGGGAGTGTGCAGGACTGTGCGGGATTGTGGGATTGGTGTGGGCATTTTGCGTCAGCATTCATTTTAAGTCAACATGAAATCAAAATGTACTCTATTTACTTTGTCTTATTCCCCATGATTCATCGGTGCACATATTTTCAAAGAAAAATTGGAAACATGATGGAAGTAAGATGGGTTTTGTTGACTTTATAGGGTCAGTGTCTCTCTGAAGGGTGTAGTAATTCTTTCTTTTGCTGACAGGTGAGGATGCGATGACAGGAGACACGGACAAGTACCTGGGACCGCAAGACCTGCGAGAGCTCGGAGACGACTCTCTCCCTCAGGAAGGATACGTGGGATTCAGCGTCGGAGCCCGAACGGCCAGGTAACATACGCTCACCACATGCAGACAGTGACGTCTAAACAGTGGAAATTACACTTCATCTATTACTGTTTTCAGGATGATATACTCCATATAGAGCTGTAGGTGCTACAGCGCTCAAAAAATTTAAGTTATGATTTATGTATTTGAATTGCATATAATTTTTCCATCCATTAGAATTATATTGTTTTTAACAAATATTAACTTAATGTGATGCTTATCTGTCAGTCATACATGAATAAAACAGGTAGGATTTAATTAATAATAATAATAAAATGAATTTGTTTTAAATACACAATAACCAGGTTTATATATTTATCATCAATAAATCCAATTTATTAAATATCATCCATTTAAATAATATATTTCTGTCGCCATAGTTTCCTCCGTTACATGCTCTTCTTTACTGAAAAATGTAATTGTTTTAACAATTAAAACCCAAATCAATTTATTCAATTAATAAAATCAAATTAATGCAAATAGTTAATAATAAACTGATTGTTTTATGTATTTATTTATTTATTGTGAGTGCAGATTGACAAATATGCATCACACAGTTTATCATTTCATTTCTTGTAACAGAAATTATGGAAATTTGATATGCAATTTAAATACATAAATTTAGGTCTAAATATTTTTAATTGTAAAAGGTTTTAGGTTCAAACCCCACAAGTTCTGAGTCATGAAGTTTTGACAATTGAGTCATACTCTTAACATCAGTACATCTATAGGAATCATGCTGTACGTAAGTATCAGTACTACTAATATAGTTTAGGATTAATAAACATATATTAAGTATTTGGACGACAGCGTTTCACAATATCTGGACTGTTGGACCAGGTTAACAGACCACATAAGATAAGAGAAGATGTTAGACCATTTAAAGGGACAGTTCACCCAAATTGTGCTTGTCCTCATGTTGTTCCTGACCCATGTGACTGTTTTTTACCTGTTAAAACAAAAGTAGACGTCTTGAAGAATATGCGCTCCAATAACTATCATCTGACGATCGGGTTTCTGATTGGAGAGTAGTCAGGCCAGCAGCAGCCAGCGTTAGTTCCTGATCCCTGTCTATCTGGAGGCGTACCTCTTATGACATTTTGATTCAGTACCATGTGCTGTTGAGTGAGAAGGCCGTAGCTAACCTACATGTAACTCGCTTCAGGGGATTTTCCCTCCAACAAACAGAAGTTTGACAGCATTCAATAATCGAAAGGGTTGAGTGAGATTTCACAGCACTGTACACGCAAGCCACAAAACAGGAAATTACAATCATGTTCAATAACAGCATTTGTCACTGAGAGGACACTTTTTATCTAATGACTTGACATTATGGTGTAAAAGCGGATTTTATGTTTTGAAAGTAAATTATGTCTCAGTGAAAACAAGAATCAGGTGATAGAAATGCTTGGATTTGGATGTCATATGTTGCCACGTGACTCTTTTTTTGCTTTATTCTTTAAAGAGGTCATACCATGTTTTAGGCATTCATCATATTGTTTTTTGACTGATATTTTTCATTTATTATTATGTTTTATTATTTATGATATATTATGTCTTTATTTATTATTCATTTATTAGCATAGTCCAGTATTGGATAATTATTGGCCAATATTAAATGCCTATATTTAATGATTCATGGCCATTGACTAATCAAAATGTAAAAATTTTTTGATATCTTGCTATTATTTTTCCTATTTTTTTTTTCATTTAGAAAATTATTTATTGTAGTTTTTAGTGTTTTTATATTTTGATTTTTAGAGAAAAAGTATTATAAATTAAAGTAAAGTAGTATAAGTAGCTAGAAGAGAATTAGATAATTATCCAGCCTATCACTATCGGTTATATTCTATATATATTGTATAAATGCTTTATGAAATAAATTGGCCGTTCTTTGTGTCTGTTCCTTTAAGAAACGCTCTCTTCGGGTGTGAAATGAGATACAGCACATTGCATTTACTCATCTCATGGGAGTCATGGGATTCTGACACAGGACCTGGAGTTTTGCAAGGAATAACAAATGTAGCAGCACCATAAACATAACTGTATGATCATAAAGGCACAAGTGTTGGGGAAGTCATGTTCAGTTGTCATACAGAGAATCGCTTGAGATATAGACATACTTCGTAATAACTTCTTTCGTGTTTAGGGCATCCTGTCTGTGTTCTTTTCATTACATATGCGAAATATCACGTCCTAATGGATTAAAGAGTAAAAGAGGAGTAAAGCCTCAGTTAATTAGTGTGTGTTAGAGTACAGTACAATGCAGCCCCAGACATGAGAGTCGGACTCATTCAGCCACTGCATTTCTGATTTGTTGCCTTCAATTTCCTCTGTTCTTCCGCTTCCATTCCAAACAATCACCATAGTCCTAAAGTCAGGTAAGAGGGCATGATGCTTCCCACCCTTTCCATCCTATATCCCGAGTCATTCTGAAACCATGGAACATTGTTGTGTACCGTGCTTTGTACATTGTTTTTCATTTGATGAAGTATACACATTCTTGCTGTCTGTGGACTATGGTTTCATTTCGATTTTAGGTTTGGTGTGTGAACCTGATTTGTCGAGTTTTTCTTTTTCTTTTCAGGTTTGATTGTCGTGAACATTTGAGTTTTTGTCCCCTTGAGTCCAGTTACTGTACAAGTTTCTTAATGTAGCTTCCAGGGATGCATGAAGAGCCTCATCAGCTGAATCAAATTTCATCCATTTAAATCTGCAAACTCAGAAACTCACAGTACATGCTCACAAGAAACAGATTCTCCTTTGGCAGCTAGGCAAGGCGAACTGAGAACCCGCGTCATATTGATTTCTGATTGGGCACAGTCTTTGGAAAGAGCACTCGCATGTTAGCTCAGTCTGCATTAATGCAACTGACCTTACTGCAAATAGAAATGAAGTCAAGATACAATAAACAACTTCCAGATCTGTTTTAGCTTCAGTACAGTTTTATATAATGTCATTGTAGCTCCGCTCATTCTTTAATGTGTACTCTCAAACAGCTTTCGAGAATGTCTCATATGAATGGCCGGTTTCGTACAGAGTGATTTTTTATTTATTTTTTGTTAAATGTGCTCAAAGAGCAGTAAAAAATGTACTGTATATTATTCTTATGTAATATTCTTATATGCTGGAATGCATTTCAATGATGCACAGCATTATAATCTTTCAGTTTATCACTATTGGCTGATTTTGGATATATTTCAATGGCGTTGCATTATTATTTCCCTTTATTTTTACATTTAGATTACTTTTACCATTATCTAAAGTTGATCTTTAAAAATGCTAATAATTTAATTATTTTAATTTAATTAATTAATAACACTTTTAGGAAATCTATATCTTTATTGTACTTTATAATGCTGATGCCTAAATAGAAAAAAGTATTTTAAAGTGCTTTATTTTTATCTATACAAAATCATAAAATTGTTAGATAATCAGCCAACATTATAGACTTATTATTAATATGATCAACTTATTGTATTGGATAGAATTTTTCAAATCTGTGCATTTCTACCACAGTGGCTAATCAATGCATAAATGAAATCATGTTAGGTTATACGTATTTAATTTGAAGCAAATATAGATTTAGGTTATAAGTATTTAATTTGAAGTAAATATAGATGTTCTTACTGGTGTTCTGCATGTATTTAAAGATTTGGAAAGGAAAGAAGTACCATGTTTATTCTCTCCAACTATTACAAGTCCTTTGGCAATAAAATGTTTTCATATTTTTGGTTAATTTCTATAAATCTCCATTTTATCAAAACACACAGATCCTCCTTATATATTTACTTTATAAAAGTGCAAAAGTCTAATAATGTGTTACTAACAATGGGGTTTCACAAAGTACCAATTGCATAGTTTTGAAAAACAGTCTGGCACACATTTGTGTCTCATTCATTCAGTCATTACAAATAATTAATCTAAGCATCTATTCTCCTCTTTTCTCTCAATGTCTAACCAATCACACCACTACAAATGTACAGGGTTTGATCCCTGTTTTGGCTATTGTGCATCAATTTCCCTGGAAGTTGCATGCATTAATGAGTGTTTTTGTTTTGTGTGTGTGTGTGTGTGTGTGTTTTGTGTGTATTTCACTGTCACACCCCCGCACTGTATGGTATTAATGTAAATGCCAACAGTCTGCGCTCCTTCAGTTCGGATAGGTCCAACACACTCAACCGGAGCTCCTTCGCCCGTGACAGCATGATGATTGAAGAGATCCTGGCGCCGAACAAGGACACGGTACGCCCTCTTTTTCCTTGAGTTTTCAGATTCTGTGTTGCCTTTGTGCTGTCTTTTGGAGTGTTTTGAGTTTTATATCATGTGGAAGTTCATAATTTGTGAATTTGAGCAATTAAAAGCACCCAGAGCATAATGTTCTCTGCACCAATTCAACTCAGCATACCTGACTCTAAACTATATTCTCATTTCCTCAAGGAATACAAGTCCTCACTAACAAAAAAAGAGTGTTAGTGCCATGGTATTTTTTGAAGTACCATGTATATACCATAAAATGTGAATACGATAATTGTTCAGTATCAATATATATAGCAAATCACCATGGTGTGGTGTATTAGTGTTAGTGTTAGTAATAGATCAGTGTTAATTTCTTTCGTTAAACAATTTTTTCTTCTTTTTTAAAGTTAAAAAAACTTTCAATTCAATCGATAGAACAGAAAAGATGTGAGACTAGTCCAATTAGGGAACTATTTCCTGTGAAAAGAAGTGCGCGTTATCAGACCTAATAAAAAGAGTACTTAATATACACTCTAAAAAATGCTGGGTTGTTTCAACCCAATGTTGGGTCAAATATGGGCTAACCCAACCGTTGGGTTAAATTTTGGTTACATTTTTAAATTAGCTTTTTAACCAAACAGTTGGGTTAGTCCATATTTGACCCAACAGTGGGTTGAAACAACCCAGCATTTTTAGAGTGTACTTACAAAACTTCTAGTAAAATTATTTAAAAAGAACATATGTACTGTAGAAGTATATTTATTGACACTAAATTGCACTTTATTATATTATATTATAATTTAACAGTTGAACTGTGCTTTTTGAGACTAGTAGAACTTAAACACATCTTTATATGTAATATCATAATTACTTGTATTGTCTTTGGAATATGGTTAAAATATATAGATGAATGAACTGACAAGCATTCTAATACCTAAATTGTAATTGTGAATTTCTATGGAAACTTGTATGTCATGTATTTAAATATATTTGTTACTACACATTTGTAATAATGCAGTTGCAATTTAGTATATTTAATAAATATTAAAATGGAATATTAAAAAAGACACTACAGTTTAAATGATAATAGTGAGAAAAGTCTACTTTAAGTGCACTTAAGTGGCCTTTTATTTGAATAATGTTTTATTATCTGCATTTACAGATTTTTAACACAGCGGTAACTCAGATGTTTGATAAGAGCCAATCACAATTCATTATGCAAATAGGACAGTGGCATAATCAATATCAATATCTGTATATTTTGAGTGATGAAAAGTCAAATAATGTAAGTTAATGGGAGATTTCTGTGAAGTTTACTAAACCAAAAGTACAAAGCACACCAAAGGCCAGAAATATACTTGACTATGCAGTAGGCACGTAAAGTTGAGTACTGAGTATGCAAATAAAGAATTGATTGGCCAAAAAATCCAGAAATTGCCGAAATGATTTTATTACAGCACTATTCACACAGTAAAATATATGATGAGAGTGAAAAGTTCCACTTTATTTTTAAGGATCTTGAAGTCATTTTGTCTATCACTGTTGATCAGTGCATTTGGAGTGATTCAGAATTTGTCTCTTCTCTTCAAACGCTTCAGGGGGTCTGTAGAGAAATGCCCACCCTTGTTGACTGTCATTATAAGGTATTAAATGCATTGAGGAATTCTGCATTGTTTCTTAATCCACAACCCAATGCAGGCAAACATAAGCTTTGCTCCACAAGATGCATTTACTGTTCTTTTATGTCCTGCTTTTCAGTCCA
Source organism: Sinocyclocheilus anophthalmus (assembly GCA_018155175.1). Classification (NCBI taxonomy): domain Eukaryota; kingdom Metazoa; phylum Chordata; class Actinopteri; order Cypriniformes; family Cyprinidae; genus Sinocyclocheilus; species Sinocyclocheilus anophthalmus. The sequence goes on along the minus strand of JADLZN010000884.1, from coordinate 67,642 downwards.
GATTCTTTCCTCTCTCTGTCTGTTGAATTTTTATAGCTTAGCTTTTCACATTGTTTTGGCTGTTTTGGTCTTGCATCAGGGGGTTTCTTCCATTATCTTCAAACACCTAGAAATACTTCTCCTGCATGTTGTTTTGTTGATTGTGATTGTCATCATCAACTACAAGACGAGGTGATAATTGTGTGGTTGAGCTGTTAATAGCAGAGTGCAGAGTCTCAGTCTCATATAAGAGGACTGTTAAAGCACTGGCCGTTTACCGTGGTTCACCACAGAACCACAGTGAATGGAAATATGAGTAGTATGTTCAGTTCTGAACAAGCTTGTTTTGTGTTTCAGCACCTGGCTTTAGCAAAAGATTACAACGCAGACTCAATGAGACGCTATAGCTGGACGCCAGACACTCTGGACAACGTGAACCTGGTCTCCAGCCCCGTCCATTCAGGGTAAAGCCAACATCACCACTACTATTCTTATACTTCAAACTTTTTCAAAAAGTTCACCTTGGCAAGCTGTTTTGAGCTTGTGAAACGGACTTCGTTTTTTGGCCTGATTTTGTTCAAAAAGGCATCATACCAGTTCGTTCTTTGATTTTGCTTTAAAGTTCAGTGCAAATTATATCTCATTTGTGACACTGTAGAAGTGTGCTTTTACTCTGATTTTTGGTAGATGAAAACCGAAAAAATCCTACATACATACATTACATGACGGATCCATTTCTAGGGACCAGAATACGACAGGGAATTGGGGGTAGGGTGGGGTATTGTTAGAATTTTAGTGATTCCGATTCCAATCATGCTTATCATTTCCGATTCTTAGTTTTAGATATCAAGTCAAACATTTAGATATCAAACATATTTATTCAGTGCCTTCTGTGGCACAGACAGCAGCAGGAGTATTAGGCTGCTATCACTTTAAGACCTAAAGCACAGTTCTAATTTACTGTTACACATGCCTTTTCTTTCTCAACTGTTTGTCACGGAATGCCAGGAGAAAACAAAATTAGATCCAAGTGCAGTAAGTTTATTAAAATAACAAATAATCCAAAACAGAACAAAAACTAGGCAAAAGGTAAATTCAAAACACAGGGAACAGAAAACACGACGTAACTCAAACAATACTGCAGCAAAGACAGACAGTGAGAGCATGGTATAAGTAGTTATGAAATGATGAGTAAATTGCCAACAGGTGATAATGATCAGAACAAAACGACAAAGCAAAGGACTATGGGAAACGGAGTTCAAAACATGTAACACAGAAACAGGAAGAGCACCCTCAAGTGGCCAGTCCAGGGCACCACAACCAGACACTGTGACACTGTTTACATCACTTCAGACAAAACCGACTGTGTTTACGAGGATATGTGACCCTGGACCACAAAACAGTCTTAAAGGGTTAGTTCATCTAAAAATGAAAATTAGCCTGTGATTTACTCACCCTCGAGGCATCATAGGTGTATATTACTTTCTTCTTTCAGTTGAATCCAGTCGGAGTTATATAAAAAATTGTCTTTGATCTTTCAAGCGGTTTCATGGCACTCAGCGGGTGTTGCATGCATCAGCCCAAAAGCACTTAATTAAAATGCGCCCATCCATAAAAAAAAAGTGTCTCACACGGCTCTGGGGGGTGAACAAAGGCCTTCTGTACGAATCGATGCGTTTTGTAAGAAATATCATATTCAAAATGAATACAACTTTGAGTCTCTTCGCTCACTGTTTGGAAACTGGAAGCAGTTCCGGGCGGGGAGAAGTATGGAGTTTTATGCCAAAAATCATTAGGATTATTAAGTAAAGATCATGTTCCATTAAGATATTTTGTAAATTTCCTAACGTAAATATATCAAAACTTAAATTTTGATTAATAATATGCAATGCTAAGGACTTCATTTGGACAACTTTAAAAGCGCTTTTCTCAATATTTTGATTTTTTTGCACCCTCAGATTCCACTTTTTTTTTTAAATAGTTGTATCTCGGCCAAATATCTATCCTATCAAACCATACTTCAATGGAAAGCTTATTTGTTCAGCTTCCAGATGATCTATAAATCTCAGACTGTTTGTGGTCCAGGGTCACATATTGTGATATAATTTTGTGGTCATTTGTGAAGTCAAGTGCAAGAAGATGCGAAAGAGAACTCAATTCAGTATTTGCACGCTGTATGAAAGGCGGCTTTTTGTGAATGTGCTTTGGACATTTGCACATCACACGAGTGCCGAATTGAGTTCTTTTCTTGCATTTCAGTGTTTTAAAATCACATTACAATGTGTTAGTGCTAATATTAAAGTTTTTCTATATTCCCTATTTCCACTTGTTTCTTTGCAGCGTTTCTCCCTCACCCCTTCAGTATGACAACAGGTGACGGTTGATCATGTGATCACAGTTTATCCTCCCTGTGTTTGTGTTGCTGTTCTCAACTCAACTTCTAGGGAAACGCAGTCCAGGCCAATATATCAGTAGAGATCACTATTTGATAACATCTTCACAAGCCATAAGACCTACTGTACACATGTATATCATTGTTTTTTATTCTACAGTATATACTATAATGTTAAAATGTTTACGTTTTAGCAATACAAATACAAATAAAAGATTTACAATGTAACACGTTAACAGTTTTTTTTTATTCTGATCCTTTACTGTAAACTAATTGTAACTGTCTTGGTTAATACAATGGCTAAATATCCGACCAACATTGTGTACCTCACTAACTTCTCACCAGGTGCATGGAATGATTCCAGATCACTTCTTCTTCTCTGATTTTCTCTCTGAAATTTGTTTGTGAGTGTGTTTTTGTCACAGCATGGGACAATTCATCTCTGAGAGCCTGTAAGATGCTGAATCTCTCTTTATCTTCTCTTATTGGATCATTTTCCTTCCACAGGTTTTTGGTGAGCTTCATGGTGGATGCCCGCGGCGGTTCCATGCGAGGGAGTCGCCACAATGGCATGCGTATCATCATCCCACCCCGCAAGTGCACCGCGCCAACACGTATCACGTGCCGTCTGGTCAAGAGACACAAGCTGGCATCCCTGCCGCCCATGGTGGAGGGAGAGGGGCTGGCGAGCCGGCTGGTGGAGGTGGGCCCAGCGGGGGCTCAGTTTCTGGGGTAGGTTTCACCTTCATGGCTGTTTCACTCCAGCTTTTTCTTATCATTTCCATGGAAACCATCTGTGTTTGGTAGTGTGTGTTGGTGAAGTGTTTCAGCAGTGACACAGAGCGGTTTTGCCCATCACTGTTATCATGCCAGTGCCCTGTTACGTGACACTGACTCAGCAATATACAAGTAAAGCACCTTGACTTTACCCTCTCCTTAACTCTATTTCCTACAATGGGATCCTGCAGGTCATCAAAGTTCCCTAGTAAATATCTTGAGGACTGCTGAAAGAGCTCCACCATTTTAGTAATAAGTGTTTTAAAATGACACATATTGGCTCTGTTCTAGAACTTGGTGAGCTGGCTACATAGACAACATTTTAAGGCCAGGCATCACAGGTGAATTGGGTAATCATTTTTATTTTTAAATAGCTATCATCATACTTTCCCTTATTGGTTAACCACAGTGCATTATGTATAGTTCAGCCAAAATTCGAATATTTTGTCATTTACTCATGCTCAAGTTCTTCCAAAACTGTATGCGTTTCTTTCTTCTGCTGAACACAGATAATCAAACAGTATTTTTACTATGGAATTCAGTGGCTGCCATCAACTGGTTTTCTTTTGTGCTCAGCTGAAGAAACAAACTCATACAGGTTTGGAACAGCTTGAGGGTAAGTAAATCATATTTTTTTAATAAATTAAAATTTTTGGGTGAAATATACCTTTAAGACAATTGTTTTGAATTATGCTTTCTGATTTTATATTTTATAATAAGCAAAAGATTAATTACCTAATTATGTAGGCATTCATTTGCATACATTTCCAGAACAGAAATCTGAACATTGGATAAAGTATTCTGGATAATGTAATTTTGTTGACATATTAAAGAATTTTTACAGACAGGATTTTGGATATCTTTTTTGTTCCTCTTATAACAGAAAATACTTCAATAGCAGAAGAAAAAAAATTCACAGATTTTTAGAAATAAAATAGATAAAATCAGGTAAATTATATATGAACCAAATCTTCTGTAAAAGACTTCAGAATATAGTTAGGAATAAAACTAAAGTTTGTGAGGGCCACTGAATTGGAGATTTCCGGCTCAATGCATCAGAAAAAAATAGAAGTCATATTGAGTCATAGTTGAATTCTAACGATGCAAGCAGATCAAGTGTACTAAAACAAGTTTTTCTTTGCATTAGTCTGAAAGAATGTTTTGGAAGCAAAATCACAAAATAGACCATTGCATTAAAAATTATAATAATAAAATAAAATAAATAGCTTTGCTTGTAGTGCCTTGCCTTAAGGTGTCCTAGGCATGTTCTAGAAAAAAAAAGAAAGATTATTACGTGGCCAAAAATCTGTCCTTCCTCATGAAGAATACAATCCCCAGAATCCATTGGACAAAGCTAGAGAAATGTATTCAATAAAGATAGTCCAAACTAATTAAAATGTACTGTTTTACCCATTGTTTGTGTGTTGATGTATTTTATGTTTATTAGAGCACCACGCTGTTAGATTTACAGCAGGCTAACGGCAAACCCTGCTGAAATAAATTGTTAGTCGAGTCTCCTGGGCCCTGTTTGTACATATGAGTTGTTGCCTGTGAGTGTTCCAAATAACTTACTCATGTCATTTTGGGTGCATGGTAGATGCAAGAAAGCTCACAAGGTTTTGGAACAAGCCGCTGTACTTGGAACAGGGTGAGCAATAGCTCACTAAAACATTACAACGCTAGGGCTAGTCTCCCATCCTGCAGGAATGACAAGTTGTTCCTCCTTTTTGTTCCTCTAAATGCTGCATGGATATAATTCAGTAAACTCCATCTACCTCGAAAACTCCCCCCTCTTAGTGAGAGCGAGAGCTACATTAGCCGAATCCTGCAGCTCGGGCCACGGGGAACAAAATTTTCTGGGTAGGAGTGTGTGCTTAGTGAAGTCACAGCACTTCATGTTGATTTCAACTACTACTTTTATTGACGCCATAGCTGATGTTTCATTTGTTTCCTCTACGTTCATCTACACCTTTTCCTTTTTTTTAGCTTTCAGTGAATGTACACATCGCTGAAAGTGACTCATACTGGCTGTTTGTGCTGGTTATGCAGTGCTTGGTGAGCATGAGTGTCTGCAGTCATGGCTGCTGCCTTAGCCCTGTGTTTTTATGCTAAGAGAGAGTTTCATTTGACCTTTTAGTTTTAGAGAAGGTATCAGTGTTTATTTAAGTGAAGGGTCACTCTCAGAATATTCTTGAGCAGTTTATATTGTATTTGGATTAGGCCTTTTAGTGTCTAATATGCCCTGTTTAACGCACAGTTCTAGTGGGTCTTAGTCTGGGGCCTTCAGGCATGACATTTTCCATGGTACCTTCTCTGTCTACACATTAAATGTTTTCTTCCATGATTCCACGTTTGTCTGATGTTACTGTTTTTATCCATTGTGTAACATGAGCTATTGGATTGAATTGCTCCATATTAGAATAGGGCCTATAATGTACTGGCCAGAACAGGTCGCATTTCATTTGTAATGGTTTCGTTGACAAATTCATTTTTAGTAAATGCCCCAAACTGCAGAAAATGCCCATCTTAATTCAAGCAAGTCTCACTTAAATAGAAAATACAGCAAGAGTTTCCTTAAGTAGAACCTGCCAATGGGATATGCAAAAGAAACATAAATGTGTTGCCACAAATAATATGAATAGATTTTAAACCTAGACAGAAATGCTTAAAAATGAACTGAAAAATTTAACAATTACTGTGAAGACTGCAGTTATGCAATTAAAATGATTCCCCTTGTTTTGAGCATTTGCATCTTGAATAAGGAAAACAAATGTAGACTAATCTTAAAATAAGAAGCCAATTCTCAATGTAAGATTGTCTTAAATAAAGCAATGAATAGCATTCACACTTTTATCCACCTTGATGGGTTTTGTACTTATAATCCAAGACCGATTAACTTAAATGTCCTAATTTGACCTGAAGTGCACATTCTGTCAGCATATGTGTTTCCTGGGAATTAAACCCTTGATCTCAGCATTATTAGCACCGTGTTCTACCAGTTGAATTGGATTGGAAACCTTGCAATGACTCTGTGAAATAAGAATATATTATTAGATATAATGTTTGAAATAAGACCACATAAGTTAATTTCTGAACTTATAATTTCTTAAGATGCACTAAGGTTGCTTAATGATTGATCATTTTATAAGCATTTCTGATTAGTTTTATGGTCAATTCATATTTCCATTGGCTAGATATACTGTAGTGCTTGTTTAAAGAATTCTTAAATTATTTTATCCCACTGGCAATTGTTTTGCTTAATTTTAGGATTGTTTTGCTCTATTTAGGTGTTTTGCTTGTTTCAAAAGGGCATTTTTTTTGCCAAATTTACAAATTTCCTTAATCAAGCCCTGTCTTGGTCTTAAACATCTGTTCATCTATTTTAATGTTATCTCACTATTACTGTTACGGTGTATTCAAGTTGAAATATCACAAGATTTAAAAAAAATATATTTGATAAACTATGCTGTCTGAAAGTGAATTTATCTTGTTAGATATTTTAATGAAAATAAAAAAACAAGAATAGGATTTTGTGCATCTTTATTTTGCATCTGACTTGGTGTTTGAAAGATTTAATTTCAAAGCATGAAGCAGTGACGCTTGGTAAAAAAAAAAAAAAAACCTGTTATGCTAAACTAAAACATTGATAAAATCACTTCTGCATCTGTCCTCTTGGGTTCATAATAGAAACCACTAAAGTTTACCTGTATTAATATCAGATGCATTTGCCAAGTGCCCCTCTTTTGCACTAATGTTCCATGAATGTTCGTCATCGCCATTTACTAAAGTCATCATCAGCATTTGTGTGTCTCGTCGTCTCACATTTATTAGTCTGAGAGGTTCCACTGATAAAGGCTTGCAATGTGTTTTCACAGCCCTGTGATTGTGGAGATCCCTCATTTTGGGTCCATGAGAGGGAAAGAGCGAGAGCTCATTATGTTAAGGAGCGAAAACGGTGAGACCTGGAAAGAGCATCATTATGACTGCAAATCTGAAGACCTCGTTGAGCTCCTCAATGGCATGGATGAAGGTAAAATGATGATTGTTAAATTTGCACTGTTACTGACCTTACTAGTGCACGATGAGATTCAGACAAGCCTATAGTGAGTGTTGATTAGTGCTCGACGGACTTGAGTTTTTCAGAGGTGATGGCAATATCTAGAAGGCAGGAAGGCCAATGTCTGATATAATGCATAGATATTTACAGACAATACAATTTAGAGACAGCATGTGCCATACACAAATGTGTTGAAATTAAATGAACATTTGGGTTACACATTCATTACAACAACATAGCAACACATTTATCACCACTGCAAGACTGTAGCATCATGATGCCAACTTTTGCATAGGCAAACACCACTAACATTTCCTTCAGGAAATTAAAAATACTAGTTTTTGTTTGCTTCTGTAAAATATGTAATTTAAATGCTTCCTGAAATCAGTCTCACATAATACTTGTGTACTCTACAGAGCTTGACAACACAGCAGACCTGGAGAAGAAGCGTATCTGCCGGATCATCACAAAGGATTTCCCACAATACTTTGCAGTGGTATCACGGATTAAACAGGAGAGTAATCAGATGGGTCCAGATGGAGGGGTCCTGACCAGCATGACAGTACCTCTGGTCCAGGCCTCTTTCCCTGAGGGTGCGCTCACCAAGAAGATCAGAGTTGGACTGCAGGTAGACAACTGTCCAAATAATTCAAAATTTCCTTTATATACAGGTGCATCTCAATAAATTAGAATGTCATGGAAAAGTTCATTTATTTCAGTAATTCAACTAAAATTGTGAAACTCGTGTATTAAATAAATTCAATGAACACAGACTGAAGTAGTTTAAGTCTTTGGTATTGTATTTGATGATTTTGGCTCACATTTAACAAAAACCCACCTGTTCATTATCTCAACAAATTAGAATATGGGGATATGCCAATCAGCTAATCAACTCAAAACACCTGCAAAGTTTTTCTGAGCCTTCAAAATGGTCTCTCATTTTTGGTTCACTAGGCTACACAATCATTGGGAAGATTGCTGATCTGACAGTTGTCCAGAAGATGATCATTGACACCCTTCACAAGGAGGTAAGCCACAAACATTCATTGCCAAAAAACTGGCTGTTCACAGAGTGCTGTAACCAAGCATGTTAACAGAAAGTTGAGTGGAAGGAAAAAGTGTGGAGAAAAAGATGCTCAACCAACCGAGAGAACTGCAGCCTTGTGAGGATTGTCAAGCAAAATCGATTCAAGAAATTTGAGTGAATCCAAGGAATGGACTGAGGCTGGGGTCAAGCCACCACACACAGACGTGTCAATGAATTTGACTACAGTTGTCGTATTCCTCTTCTTAAGCCACTCCTGAACCACAGACACCGTCAGAGGCGTCTTACCTGGGCTTTTTTAAAAAAAGAGAAGAATATACAGACATTTTGGAGCACTTCATGCTTCATTCTGCTGACCAGCTTTTTGAAGTTGCTGATTTAATTTTCCAGCAGGATTGGGCACCTGCCCACACTGCCAAAAGCACACAAAGTTGGTTTAAATGCCCCATGGTGTGGGGTGCTGGACGGGCCAGCAAAATCACCAGACCTGAAACCCAATAAGAGGGGGGGGGGGGGGAGGGGGGGGGTGAATCTATGGGGTATTGTCAAGAGGAAAAGGAGAAACAAGAGACCACCTCAGCAGTGCCACAACTGATCACCTCCATGCCACGCCGAATTGAGGCAGTAATTAAAGCAAAAGGAACCCCTACCAAGTATTGAGTACATGTACAGTAAATGAACATACTTTCCAGAAGGCCAACAATTCACTAAATGTTTTTTTATTGGTCTTAAGTATTCTAAATTGTTGAGATAGTGAATCGGTGGGTTTTTGTTAAATGTGAGCCAAAATCATCACAATTAAACGAACCAAAGACTTAAACTACTTCAGTATATGTGCATTGAATTTATTTAATACACGAGTTCACAATTTGAGTTGAATTACTGAAATAAATGAACTTGTCCATGACATTCTAATTCATTGAGATGCACCTGTATATCCAAAGTTCTGGCATGAAACTCTAGATGGCGCAGTCCTATAGGTCTAACTCAATCTGACATAATTACGTCATGAGGGCCTTTCGCATCGCTTTAGTTCCAGAACTAAATGTACAGTATTAAAGTACTGGGACTATTTTGCGCAAATTATTTCCCAGTACTATTTAAAGGGTTGCATTAGCACCGAGAGTGTGTACTAAGAAGTGACTTAAGCCGGTCGACAGCGTCGTCATTTGTGCACAGCGTTCAACAATAGAAACAAAGAAGAACAACATTAACAAAAGGAGGATGAGGACGCTGTGATCGGAGCAGTGTTTTTGTTGCGTCTCGTGGGTTTCACAATAATGGACATGGAAAGTCGACGTATACGTAAAGCGATTGAAAGAACGGAAAGGAGGACTAAGAATCGCCAACGACAACTGGCAGCGCTACATTTGCTACAAGTGCCTCCACTTCAGCATCCGTCCATCTATCGCAGTTCTCCATACTTGCGAAATAAGTTGAAAATGTTTACACGGGTTTTAAATCATGGAGGGGGTGAGGGCGTTTTCGTACGCATTTGGCAATCAATGTCTACTTACGTCACGATCAGTTACCAGTTGTGCTGGTTAGACCCTGCTGCGGAGTAGGAGCTAATTTGGTTTTGGAAAAGGCAGTCCGGTACTAAAATCGCGCCCAGTTTCGGCGGTGCGAAAATGCCAAAAAGTGGGTAGTTCCACAATTAGTTCTGGTACTATGAAAAGTTTCCCGCGGTGCGAAAGGCCCTATTATCACATGGCACAGCTAATTGGTTCTCTCCTGTATCAGTAGACAATGAGCTCGCTGCTCAACACTCAAAATATATGACTAGTGCTTGCCGTAGCAACTGCAGCTTGCTTCAGAAACCCTCCACATTCCCCAGCTCCACCGATATATATCTGCTACGGGGTAGTCATGTATGCTATGGGGCTTATTCATATATGTTATATTAGGGCTGGGCGATATAGCTAAAATATTTTAATTCGAACTAATGATTGATGTTTGTATTCACAATTCTCCTCATCCAGCAGAACAGCATGTGTTCGTGTTTTTGTGTGCTGTCTGCGTCACTCATAGCATGTGCCTATATCGTGCGCTATATCAAATATTTTTTCTATCGTTATCGATGAAGGAGTACCGTCGATAAATATCGGTACCGTTTTATCGCCCAGGCCTGTGTTATATGTGCAGCAGCCATATTTCTTACATGCTCACAGCAGCATGTTGTGGATGTATTGGCAGTAGCAAGGGCTCGTATCTGGATTATGGTTCCATGAAGAGCCTTTAACATCCATGGAACCTTACCATTCCAGAAAAGGTTCTTTATAATGGAAAAAGTTTCTTTATTTTAACTTTTTTTTCATTAAAGTGTACTGTAAGCCAATTGTAGGTTGATTCCTTTGAAAACTGTAACACTCTGACTCTATCAAACATTGATTGTTTAAGCATCCTAACACAATCTGATACAATAACACTAGCTCAACCAATGATGTGAGTTTAGGACTGGACATATTTGGGATTATTTGGAAATGCATGATTTTCCCATTTGCTGATGCTAGCGGTCAGAAATTGCACACTTTAATAAAGCTCATTGTGTAGATGATTCACTTAAATGATCTTGCTTTCTCTTAACAGGCCCAGCCTGTTCCGGATGAAGCTGTGAAGAAGATCATAGGAAATCGTGCCACCTTCAGCCCTATAGTGACAGTGGAGCCTCGCAGGAGGAAGTTCCATAAGCCCATTACCATGACCATACCTGTGCCTCCGCTGTCTGGAGAGGGTGTGGTGAATGGCTACAAAGGAGACCCAACACCAAGCCTGCGCCTACTCTGCAGTATAACTGGTAGGATTGACTTTTAGAGAATAACTATGTATAATAAAATATAAAATCTTTTTAACAGTTTTTCAAACTTCTATTTCACTATAGTGGTGTTTGCAATCATCACTCTATTGCTCTATTGCTGATAATAAGGGATGATAACAACTGATAACAACAAGAAGAATGATAACTAAAATGATAACTTTATTAGCGTCCACACCAACACGCAAAATCGTTCTGTTTGTCATAATCGCACGCAGCAGTTATGTCATCGCTTTGCGTTAAATGCTCGAGCTCTTTAAAGGTGGATTCTGATTGTTTTGTCGATGTTCAGAAAATGATTCCAATGATATTGTATAGTTGTGGTTTGGACAACTCTCTCACAGAATTATAACAATTCTGAAAACTTTATAGTAAGCATTATAGATATAGTCCTTGGTGTGGACGGGCTTTAACTCATAACTTCTCTATTACAGTATTTGTCTCTAAGGTGCACTCATTATAATTTTTAATGGCCGATTAAGATTTTTTACGAGCAAGCAGGCCAATTCCGATACCGACTGCAGTTTTTTAATAAAAGAGTACAAGATCAAAATGTTTATTTGCTCTATTTCAATCCAAACTGGCCATAAACAGAAATGTCTAGCCATTTGAAAATTAGAGGAAGGAAACACGCATTTTAATAGCAATCCAAACAAAGATGCTACATTCATGTAGTATGAGCAGTTGTTTTTGATTTCAATAAGATTGTATAATTTCACATTTTTAAGCAAAAACAGAATGGTCTGACTTTTAGCTTTGTGAAACTATGCTACATAAAACATACCTGCAAAAAACAAAAACAACAAATTGACAGCCGGTCAACCAGTGCATCTCTGTTTGATCTCTATTTGAGCACTCAGATTTTCTTAAGAAAATGTAGAAATCATTTTAATAAAGCATCTCGTGACAGGTGGCACATCGCCGGCTCAGTGGGAGGACATCACTGGGACTACACCTCTCACCTTTATGAATGACTGTGTGTCCTTCACCACAAATGTATCTGCCAGGTACAAGAACAACTTAGAAACTTCTCTCTCATAAAATCCTCTTACCTGCCTAAAACAATTTTTCAATACCTCAGATCTAATTCTAGAAAATATTAAGGCGTATTTTCAAAATCTCACATTTTCAGCTTTGTGACTGTTCAATTTGTGTCCAGGTTTTGGCTTGCAGACTGCCATCAGACCCCAGAGACTGTAGGTTTGGCCACCCAGCTCTACAGAGAACTCATCTGTGTGCCCTACATGGCCAAATTTGTAGTGTTTGCTAAAATGAATGACCCTGTAGAGTCCAGCCTGCGGTGCTTCTGTATGACAGACGATAAAGTGGACAAAACCCTGGAACAGCAGGAGAACTTTGAGGAGGTGGCCAGAAGCAAAGACATTGAGGTGCATGATCCGTTTTTATTTATTTATTGGTTTATTTATGTGAGAAATTTTAAAATGAGAATTTTATGAGATAAATGAGTATTTTATGAGATATTATTAGGATTTTTGCACATTAACATTTTTATAAAATGTGGTTTGCATGACACGGCTGGCTGTTTTAAAGGTGCTGGAAGGGAAGCCCATCTATGTGGACTGCTATGGCAATTTGGCCCCTCTGACCAAAGCCGGACAGCAGCTGGTTTTTAACTTCTATGCTTTCAAAGAAAACAGACTGCCGTTCTGTGTGAAGGTAGATCGTTTTGTCTTCTAGCATTTTCATGACAATTAGATACATTAGTAATACATTCTGCCTGCCAAATTGTTTTGTTATTAAAATCAGCATACATTTCTGTTAGACCCTGAGCTATCAGAAGGTAATGAGAAACATGTAGCTCCTCGCATGTTGTGACTTTTCACTTTAGCATTCTTGTGTATTTTCCAGCTTTCAGATGGGCTGCTTCTCTACAAGCTATTATCCAGCAAATTCTGGGCAAGTCAGACCTAAGAACTAATTCGTTTGCAGTAACATATGTTTGTCATCTGCAGGTCAGAGACAGCAGCCAAGAGCCATGTGGCCGCTTGTCCTTCCTCAGAGAGCCCAAAACTTCCAAGGGTCTCACTCAGACTGCTATCTGTAATTTAAACATCACACTGCCAGGACTCAAGAAGGTAAGGCTGAACTCTGATCATCTGCGTCATATCATGCCATCTTCATTCTCAGGAAAGATAGAGCAGTGTTCCTAGTCATTAAGGGTCAAACTTGGCTCAAACTGCTTGAGTGTGTCTTTTATCTGTTTCAAGCTTTTTTCAAGTTGTTGTTGTTGTGGCTGACCCAAATCACACTTTTGATTTGGATCTTGCTTTGGCTGAAGGTGCACAGGCTTGTGCTTATTTCAACAGCTTCTGTGGTTGTGGCTCTGTGCTTTGTTTCTCTTTTTCTTTTTCTTTTTTACCCCTTTATGTTCCTTCACTGTGGCTTTGCGGTAACTTTTACTTAGTGTGCTCTCAATCGCCTTTTTCACATCCTGATGTTTCTTTCCCCCTGCTCTTCATTACGTTATCCCCTCTGTTTCTGCAATGCATCTTGGGAACCAAAAGGATGTGGATTCAGATCCTGAGGAAGAGGTAATAGTGCTGTCCCCTCATTTCCATGTGGTGTGCTAGTTGCTTTAGCTCTGGGTTATTTGTTCGTTTAAGACGGCTTTAACTTGGGTACACATATAGTACATATACAGCATGCTGCTGCAACTTTCTGCAAGCTGATTTTTTTTTTACTCATCCATGCACCAAGTACTGTTGCCTACACTGTCAAGACTTAGGTGGATCACATATCAAAGCATATCAAATTTAATTTAGAGGAGAAAAACTAATATGTTAATATTGCGTAACAATGTACTGGTCATCTGCGCCTAGGATCTCACTGACCCAGTCGATTGTAGTTATTTTTTTTGTTTCATGGCCTTTAGAATGAATTGAAGGAAGTCAATGTAGCATTGATTTCCTTTGATGTGAATAGAGGCTATATAGGCCAGCCCAATGTAAAGAGTACAGTAATATAAAGAAAACTATAAAAAAACTTTCCAAATCATTGTTCCTATATTATAGTCATAATGCTTTTTCTAAAGGAAAGAACAATAAGGGAGTTAGCTAAACTTTAAGCAGGGTTGATTATGAGAAAACTGATAGGATTCTTTTTGTTGTTGTTACAGACTGAAAAGCCAGAACGACGTCATACCTTTGCATCTCTAGCATTACGTAAGCGCTACAGCTATCTGACCGAGCCTGGAACGAGTGAGTGTGATGTTTTCACTAATATATGAACTTATATTGAGAACCAAATTCTTGGAAGTGATTTAAGCTAACATGTGACTTACTGTGACCATCTATGATATATTAACTGGCATAAACATTGTTTTATCTGCGCATTTTTACCATACATGAACAGAGTTCACATGCTTGTTTTTTGTTTTTGTTTTTTGTAAAGTTTGGTTTGCATGTAAAATTTGGAATTTCAGTTGGTGTGCCGTGCTTGCCCTATGCTTATGAGATGTTATTTACCCTATTAGTTCATTTTTACCCATACTAGCAAGAATAATATTTTGTAACTTTCATAAAATTTTACTTTGAATGACTTGCTAAACTTTATGCACTATGGCATCAAAGTAAAAAATAATTTCCTTTTTTTTAATTCCTGTTTTCAACCAGTCTTGCTCCTTTTGGCTTTGTGATTGTGCGTAATTATTTAATGCATTTTTGAAGGAAATGCATGAAAACTCACAGGTAGAGTCTCTCGGGTGCTTTCACAGTTTGCACTGAATTGCCTGTCACTAAGGTTACTCAGATCTGCATGATGTAAGCGATATTATGAACTTTAAATTGTAGTTATTTAGCCTGCATTTGTCATAATATGTTTTGCTGTAGCATAGGAACAAGGATGCTTTTTGTTTTGGAGTCTTCTGTTTTTGTCAAAATACACAGATTTGGGAAGGATCTGCATTTTTTTTCTAAACCAAACAGATAAAAGGCACTGTAGCAAATGAAGGTAGTCAGTCACAGGAAAATTTAGCACATCAAAAGTCAAAAGTGAAATTGTTTTACTCTGGTCCTGTGCATTTGTCTTGCCATTTTACGTTTTGTGGTTCATCATTTTTGTCATATTTTGTGTGTATGCGCTTTGTTCATTTTTGTTTTGTGAACCCTTTGTGGGCCATGAAACTCTTTGGATCATCTTTATTTTGGCACCATCCTCATCTTCAGTTACATTTCACATCATAAAACTGCTGCTCTACTCCTTATAAGACAATCACCACTGACCAATTTTTTCCTTCTGGTCTCTCTGTTTTTCCACCATTTTTTGTTGACTTTATGTTGGATTTTCATTTGTCTGTTTAAAGAAACAGTTGAACGAAGTACAACAAGAACACTGCCTGCTGGTTACGCTCACAAACCTGTCTTTTCAACAAGATCTTACCAGGCATGGTCGACTGCTCCTATTACCGTCCCTGGGCAAACAAAATGTGGACTGGGTTCCCTCTCCAGTTCACCTTCCAACACGCCATCTGCTTCGCCACTAAAGTCTGTGTGGTCCATTTCCTCTGCTTCTCCAATCAAGTCCACCCTAGGAACATCGAATGCTTCTCCTGCAAAATCAGTTAACAATGTAGCATCACCCATTAGAACATACAGATCTATGTCATCTCCAATAAAGACTGTGGTTCAGCAACCTCAAAACCAAGTTCAGATTTCCTCCAGTCTCCTGTCTTCGCCGGGTAAATCTGGCAAAGATCCGGTGTTCATTAAGGGGCTCGCTGCTTCATTGTCCTCAAGAGCTAACTTGATTTCATCACCTGGATCCATGCTAGACAGAACTTTCACCACAGTGACGCAAGCTGATTCTATAAAGTCAACCACAAATGCATACACGTCTTTATCATTCAAATCCACCCTGGCCCCCACAAGTATAGCAGCGTCCTATCCCATTCGAAACATAACAAGCCTGTCCTCTATTAAAACAACCCCAGATGCATCTAGGGGTACGATTCTATCATCGCTTTCTTCATCAGCTAAGTCTACAATATCCAGTACTGAAACAGTCCTGTTAAACGGATCCATTTCACCGATAAAATACCCCTCACCCTCCTCTGCATCTTCCCGTCTGTTTACAGGAGGGGTTTACAGCTTACAAGAACGGATACAGGCCACAACTCAAGCAGCTACGGCCAGTGTTGGTGCAGCCTTCAGTGAGGCTGAGAAAACACTTACTGCTGGCTTAACGTCAAACTATAGTGCACTAAAATCTGTATCTTCACCTTTAAGATCAAATTTATCAAGTTCTGTTTACGATACCCTTAGATCACCAGCCACTACCACCACATCAATATCCTCCATTTCCATGTCCGTTCCAGTATTCTCCGTGGTCAATGTGCTCCCTGAACCCCAGGGGAGGAAACTCCCAGAAAAAACAACAATCACACCTCAGACACACACCCAAGCACAGTCCTCAACATCACGAATTAAACCCTCAAAGCCCTCACTTTTTATTTCCCCAACAGTCCTCAAAGCTGCTACCGCACCCACATTGACATCCAGTCAAGAGATTCTTAAGGATGTGGCAGATATGAAGGAAGATCTGATAAGAATGACTGCAATCTTACAAACTGACTCGTCAACCGCAGCCAAAAGCTTCCACTCGCATGTTTCTAAAGAGTCCAGGATGGAGGATGAAGAGCCTTTCAGTTTGGTTGAGAAAGTTAAAGAGGACCTTGTCAAAGTTAGTGAAATTCTCACAAAAGATGTCCTGAGCGAGGCCAAAAGCTCAAGTAAAGACAGGGCCTCAGAAGATGAATGGGAAGAGTTCTCCAAAGATGAAATTGAGGAGGCACGACAGAGTGCCCTGCGTTCCCTGCCAACATTTGAACCAACCCTTCCTGTCGGGCCACAGTCAGTGCCAGACAAAGATCTCAATTTAGCTAAAGTGTTTGATTACTTAATGAATGATCTTGGTGCCAGTTCCCTTTCAAAAATAGCTGATGTAAAGAGCAGGTATGATGAAATAAAGAAGGAAGGGGAGGAAAAACAAAAGCGTACCATGAAACCGGAGCACAAGCTCAAAATGCCACCCACAGGTATGCGGACCTCTCCCTCAGAGAAAGACTTGAGTAAATTAGCAGACACCTATAGTGGCACAGATGCTATCCTGGAATCTCCTGATGACTTTTCCCATGAACAAGATAAGAGTCCCCTCTCAGATAGTGGTTTTGAAACCAGAAGTGAAAAGACCCCATCAGCTCCTCAAAGTGCAGAGAGCACAGGGCCCAAACCCCCCTTCACAGATGTGCCTATTCCCCCTGTCATAACAGAAACCAGAACTGAGGTTGTTCACGTCATCAGGAGCTATGAACATCCTGAGGAGGTCTGTGAGCCACTAATGGATGAGGCAGCAGCTTTGAAGCCTCCGCTTGAGCCTGAGCCAGCAGTTAGCTCGATCAAAGATAAGGTAAAAGCCTTGCAGATGAAAGCCAGCTCTGAGGAACTGGCCTGCGTCAAAGAAGAAACTCATATCACCACTACAACTCGAATGGTCTACCACACACCTCAACTGAAAGATGCTGGCTCTGACAGGATTGAAGAAACAATGTCAGTCCGAGACTTAATGAAAGCTTTTCAGTCTGGAAGAGACCCTTCCAAAGAATTTGCCTGTTTATTTGAGCACAAAGCTGGCCAAGATGCCATTAAAGGAGATGAATTGTCGCCACGGTTCCTCGAAAAGGACAAAAAACCAAAAGTTGAGAGAATTATTGAGGTGCACATAGAAAAGGGCAACACAACTGACCCGACAGAAGTTATAATCAGAGAGACTAAAAAGCATCCAGAGTTTATATGCAGGAGTGACCGAGGTCTCAAAGAGCTTGTTGAAAGGGTTGATGGTGATTATGAGATTCTTCAAGATGAGGAGGAACTTACTGCTGAGGAATCACTGCCGTCCTTCTTAGACACATCCAGAGTCAATACACCTGTTTCTCAAGAGGAAGAGTCTCGTCCCAGTTCAGCTCAGCTTATTGCAGATGAGTCATATAAAGCTTTAAAACTTCTAAGCCAGCATTCTATTGAGTATCATGATGACGAGTTATCTGAGTTGAGAGGGGAGTCATACAGGTTTGCTGAGAAAATGTTGCTCTCAGAAAAATTAGACATATCACATTCTGATACTGAGGACTCAGTGGCAGACCAGGTGCATAGCGTAGCCACTGAGGTACATGGGGCAGAAGGCATATATGGAGAAAAATTAGCTGGCCCCAGGAAGGAGTCCAAATTAAAGTCAGCAAGGGATGCATCAGACAAATCAGGTAAATATCCCCCACAAGATGAGCAATATGACAAAGTTACAGTATTACATTATACCACAGAACCCAGTAGCCCTAAACATGCAGTGTGGATGAGATTCACCCAGGATAGGCAGGACAGGAACAGAGAGAAGCTCATATATGAAGATAGAGTAGATCGGACCATTAAAGAGGCAGAGGAGAAACTGAGTGAGGTTTCACAGTTTTTTAGGGACAAAACTGAAAAGTTAAATGATGAGCTCAAGTCCCCTGAGAAAAAGAAACCGACAAGATTATCAAGAGAGACACGGTCAGGGCCGAGCTCAATGTGCAGCAGCCCTGAGAAAAAGCAAAAGACTGCAGCTGAGGAATGGGACAAAGGCAGACAGAAGATGTTTGGCAGCACAAACGAAAGGACAAGTGCAAGTCTGCCAAACAGTCCTGAGAGGCACATGCTGTCACAGTTCAGTGAGGACAAGCCAAAACAGCACGAAGATCCTAAGCAGGCAAAGACAGGTGATGCAGACCCCCCAGTCCCAGTTAAGACTTCTAGAGTGAGTTCTGTTCGACAAAAGTTTGAAATAGAAGCTCAGAAACAGGATCAGAATGTGCCTCTAACACAGTCAAAACAACCAGTTAAGAAACTACCAGAAAGTAAATTACCAGTGTATCAGTTTTACGCTGGTTCAAAACCTTCAAAAGCTGATTCCACAGACGAAGGACACCCACCTGCTAAAAAACGAACAGAAACCAATAAAAGTAAAGTAGCCCCTCACATTAGCAGCAGTACTATTGTCTCAAAGCAGTCGGGTGAAAAATGTTTACCTGAAAAATCTACCACATCAGATACTGTTGTTAAAAGAGCCTCACATTTTGAGAAAAGGAAAGAACAAGAGTTTGATCAAACTCGGGAGAGCTCTACTAAAGTTGACTCTAAAGATTTGAAAGATGGAAATATTGCAGACAGGCATAGTGCAATTAATGATATTAAAGAGCAGCAGTATTTAAAGAGTGACATTCAAAATGAAACAGTTAAAACAGCTTCATTGTCTAAGGATAATATCAATAGGAATGACTTTCAGATAAAGACCCTTAAGAAAAAGACAGAATCTCATATTCCTGTGAGATCACCTGGTTCCTCAGGCAATAATCAGTCAAAGAAGGCAAATCAAGACACATTAACTAAATTATCTGAAAAGAGCCCATCGCACATACCTACCCTGACCAAAGCCAGGGTTCAGGGCCGTTCAGAGTTACAGAGAGAGGAAGCTGCAACAAATAAGTCTGAAGAAGTCTCTGCTGAAAGTAGAACAACAAGTGGTCTAAGTGGCACTAGTTCGGTCGAAAACATATCCACCGTTACAACAAGAGAAAGTTTCAAAGGGCTTAAAACTTTACCAGTCTATGTAAGTGTTCAAGTAGGGAAACAGTCTGACAAAGAAATGGGAGGAGGAGGAACCAATGGAACATTCAAAAAGATGGTTAGCTCAGAAAGTCGAACAATTTATGCAGTTAAACAGAAACAGCCCACATCTCCTCAAGGCAGCCCAGATGATGACACTTTAGAACAGTTATCTTTTATTGATAGTTCTGGCAAAAGTCCTATGACTCCAGAGACACCAAGCTCAGAAGAGGTCAGCTATGATCTCACCTCGAGAACCCCTGATCCATTTATTGCATTTATGCCAGGTATTGAAAGCCCAATAGCTGAGGTTTCAGAGGAGTCAGAAGATAGTGAGCAAGGCAAAGCTATTCATTTTAAAGAATCTGGACCAGAAAAAAGAGCCAATGATAAGCACGAAACTGGCCAGGAGACAAAAGACAAAAGAATCGCATATATAGAGTTTCCTCCTCCACCACCCTTGGATTCTTATTCCTCACAGCCTGAGAAAAAAGGGTCGACTCCTTCCTCAGAGGCTGAGACTGAATTGATGGAAGTAAATCTCCAAGAGGAGCATGATAAACATCTTGTTGAACCTATAATAAGAGTCCAGCCTCCATCTCCTGTGCCCCCAGGAGCTAATGATAGCGATTCAAGTGAGGAGGAGGAATCTGTCTTTAAACCTATTCCAATAAAGAAATATACCTTTAAGATTGATGAGGACAAAGACTTGAAGAAAAGCCCATCCAAAATACCTGACAAGAATGGGAACGATAAAGAACAAGGGGCAAATGGTAATGGAAAAGCAGAAGATTATGATTATGAACAAAATGGCAATGATCAGTCCATCACAGATTGCTCAATAGCGACAACGGCAGAGTTCTCTCATGACACTGATGCCACTGAGATTGACTCTCTTGATGGATATGAACTTCAAGATGAGGATGACGGCTTAAGTGAACCTATTGCCAAACCATTTGGATTTCCCAATGAAAACAGAAAGGATATTTGGGCATCAGATAATATGTCTAGACCAAGTGACCGTTGCCAAAGTAAACTTGAAGTAATTCATGAAGAATCACCAACTGAGGATTACAAAAAGACCAAAGCTAAGACTGATCCCTCAAACAAAAGGAATGGAAAGGACAGTGAAAAGGATGGAAAACAATCTGATCAAGGATTGTCAGACACTTACTTTAGTTACAAGCTAGATGAGGAGTTTAATACTCCTTTCAAAACTATTGCAACAAAAGGCTTTGATCCTTGGTCAAGCAAGGGAGGAGAAGATGAAGTAGTGGACGCTAGAATTAAAGATGATGAGCCCACGCCGTTTGGGCTAGCAGTAGATGACAAGTCTACGGCAACAACCCCTGACACAACTCCTGCAAGAACTCCAACCGATGAAAGCACACCAACTAGTGAGCCAAACCCTTTCCCTTTCCACGAAGGGAAGATGTTTGAGATGACCCGCAGTGGTGCGATTGACATGAGCAAGCGGGATTTTGTTGAAGAGAGGCTGCAATTTTTTCAGATCGGTGAGCATACATTAGGAGGGAGGATAGGGGATGGGGTCAGAAAACCAAATGCAGTCACCTCAAATCCACAGATAGTTGAGAGAGCACAAGTTAAGATGGAGGACAACACGGTTATATCATACAATATCATTCAGATATGCACTGACCACTCAGACACATCTAATGACATGGAGCCTCCCCCCTATTCAGAAGTCAGTTCTTTATGTTCGTCTTTTAAGGTAGGACTCAAATCTTCCAACATTGAGAGGAGAGATTTTGTTTGTGTAGACTCGGATAGTTCACAAGGTCAAACACCAGAAACTGCACATCAAGTAGGACCAGACACCTATAGAACAAGCAAGTACAATCAGAGGACAGACTCATCAACAGAGCCACAGACATACCTCCAGACAACTTCCAGTAATTCCAGAAACTGCAGTAATAATGCTAATCTTGAGGTCTTAAATGCTGGAACACACTGCTTGCTACAAAGCGGCATACAAACCGAACAGCTGTTAATGTCTGATCTTTGCTCAGTTCAATTAATAAACCCATGTGAAGATTCAGTCAGAAAGGACACTGGTACTTTCAGGGATGGCAGTACAAAGAATAATGATGTAATCTCCAAATGCAAAGACATTACAAGAAAGCCACCAAAGTCTAGGTTGCCAGTGAGAGCACCTCATCCACCACTGGGTTGTAAAAAAGATCTAATATCTTTGAGACCAATTCAGAAGATTAGACCAGTAGCCAGGAATCGATTAGATCCATTCCCAGATGTGAAGCCTAAATCTAGAATCCCAATGATGAAGGTCAAAAATGTTAGTTTCTCACCAATTGGGAAATGTAGGACCACCACAATAGCCAAACAGAAAGGTAAAGCACAGCCAACCAAAACGATAACCACCAACAAAAGATCAAAACCCGGTCCAGTGAGTAGATCAGGCAGTAAATGTGATCAGGAGCCCCCAAGTGAGGTTGGCAAAAGTTCTAGTATTTCAAAACCTAGTAGTGCAGTAAAGCTTGTGGACTGCCTTTCCAGTGAAGATAAAAAGATGCAGGGATATGATAAGGATGAACAAAGCAGCACATCAAGGAACACATCTTTATCAGAAGCGTCGCAACTCTCCAGTACATCCAGGTCTGCTAGAGACGTGAGATCACAGGTTGAGCAGTCCGGCAGAGACAGGAGGAGGAGGAGTAGGAGGACTGATGGAGGTGAAGGCAGTCAGGGTGCTGGGCCTCAAGTGGCCCCCGGCGTGGAGATCAAGCATAGTTTGTAAAACTTTACACTTGTATGATCTTAGTTGCATGAGCCGTTGTGATTGCCTGTGGTGTGACCTGACTGTAGATGTCATCTCTGTCATTTGTCATTTTCTCTCTCTTTGTGTACTTGTGTGCTGGTCTCTAAACCTGTTTTCAGATCTCTTTCTATGGATAGTCAGTTTTACTGTAGCATGCCAGTGTGAGTGGGTTTGCAGGCCATTTTTATTGGTTCCTAGTTTCGTGTAAGGTGCTAAGGAAGCCTATAGACCTCATGAGCCCACGCAGACACACAGTCCTAGCACAGCACCAAAGATGCCGCATGTTTAGTTTCATTTGATACTGTGAATTCACATTTGACCCTCTGCTGTAGCAGTAGAGACATTTGAATCGTGTCTTTTTTGTGATTTATTTGTTGTGTTTCTGGTAAGAGTATATTGTCAGAAGGTTTAAACATTTCCAATTAGATTGGCTAGATGCATTCTTTACAAATCTAACCTCTTAAAACTAACAAAAACTAACAAGATAACTGAATATATCAAAATATTTTTGCAACTCTTTTCTGATCAATCTCCCCTCACCTGTTATTTGGATATGGACTCATTTTGTTGTAGCTAAAATATGCAAAAATCTCCCCCACACTTTTAATTATCTTGACTAGATCAGAAAAGGGTAGTCTGATTTATTACTTTTCTAATTTCCCTGAATATTATGTTTTAAAGATTTTCATGACTTTCCATCTTCTGCTCTCAGGCCCTCAGAGCCCCTGTGAAAGAACAGATGTACGTATGGCAATTGTGGCGGATCATCTTGGCCTGAGTTGGACTGGTAAGAAATGACACCACCTAGAGGACAAAGTGTTGCATTACACCTTAGCACAAATATATACCATATGTTTATATCTCTGTAATTCTAATGGAATAGTGAAACTATGTCACATAAATTTTTTTTTATTATATTATTTTTGCCCTATGGCTTTCTATGTTTGTTGTTTTTACAAAGCTATCGGTGCTGATTGGAAACAGTAGGTGGGCCATGGCAGTTGCACTGCCTTCCTCGCAAGTGTATGGGGGGTAGTGTAAAGACAAGGAGTCAGTAAATCTATTTAATGTTTGTTTGAGAGCTGGCCAGGGCAAATGGAATTTTCTGGTGATGATGAAAATAAAATCGTGGTGGGAAAACCCCAACTCATGGACAGCTTCAGAGTTTTTATATTAAAGAAATGGGTTAGCCGAGTTCGAGCATGGTAAAAACGTACAATAAGTGTGCCTTATGGTCACTACAGTTTCTGTATAAGGGTGAACTCATACGGTAGAGAGATAAGGTGGTTTGGTTGTTGCGCAGGGAAAGACTGCTGTATCCTAACATTTCACATTATAAGAGGAATATTCTTAAAGGGGCCTGTATGAAAGTTTTTGGAATAAAGCATAAAATACCCATTAAATGTTTGAGTTCATTAAGAAACATGCTAAGTAGAAAATACTTTGTTATCTGAAAACAACAATGCTTAACAGTCAGTATTCCTTGAAAATGTGAGTTCCGGTGCCGGACACATTGTCGGCCTTAGAGGTTTTCTCGGTTTGTCTGAAACCGCCTCCCACTGCCAGTTACTTTTCCAAATGGATTTTCGTTCACCTCGGTGTTAGCCGTGGCGGAAACACGGCGTATTGTAATGTCTTATGTTCTATTTTCGTC
Source organism: Sinocyclocheilus anophthalmus (assembly GCA_018155175.1). Classification (NCBI taxonomy): domain Eukaryota; kingdom Metazoa; phylum Chordata; class Actinopteri; order Cypriniformes; family Cyprinidae; genus Sinocyclocheilus; species Sinocyclocheilus anophthalmus. Next base: position 43,475 of record JADLZN010000884.1, on the reverse strand, counting down.
AAGGTGCTCGTTCCTTTTTTTGGGTCGTTCATAATCTGGCAACTGCGTTGTGCGTCAATGTCTGACGCGAGGCGGGGCGTTGTGAAAAACCCTATATCAAATATTGAGTGAACTGTAGTTCAACCACTCGGTGTCAGTCCTACATACAGCACCTTTAAAGGCTAAATGTATTGTTCAGCTCATATGTGCAATCATGAATATCTTTTCTTTTTTCCTTTTAGCGGATGCCTTAACTGCAGTCCTGACTAAGCTCAATCGGCTGGATATTGTGACATTGCTGGAAGGGCCGATATTTGACTATGGTAACATTTCAGGCACAAGATGTTTTGCAGATGATAGCGCAGTTTCCCAGGAGCAGGCTGATGGTAAAGTTTAGCCCCATCTACCTGAACTCTACTTTTCTATGTCTCTCACAAATCTGTAGATTCATAGAACCGTCATGGCCAAACACTTATTGCTCTAAATTCAAACCCAGTATAAACTTAAACTCAAGTTTAAGTTTAAATCTCAATCTTTTCTAATCAGTTAGGTTCGCCAGTTATCAACACTGCTATTTCCCAGCCTGGTGTTGGACCAGTCAGGGATCAGTGTAATCATAAATATTGAATTATTATGATTGTATGTTTGTATGAAAGCATTAAAGCATGCATCTATATAGTATATGACTTAAGCTAATGCTGAATCAAAACTTAACCCCATCTTAATAATAGTGGAAATTACAATAAATTTATATGGAGCAACAGTTGGGATCCATAAGTTAAAAAAAAAACATTGGTTTTCACCAGTGATTATGAATAAACCTTTCATATTTGATATTGTTAATTGATGATACATGCTTTTGTAGAAATTAAAATTAATTACCAAATTCCAGAACTACAATAGCCATATATAGTGCTCTACTGAAATATCTGTTAAAGGGGTCATATGATGCGATTTCAATTTTTCCTTTCTCTTTGGGTGTTTACAAGCTCCGTGGTGCATAAGAAGTCTGTTAAATGTTGCAAGATCTAAAGGTCTTCAAATCAAAAGAGTTAATTCTTTTATAAAAGTTAAGAGTCAACCACGCCTACCTAAAATGGCTCGTTCTAACACGCCTCCACATACCTACATCACGATGTGGGAAGATTTGCATAATGCGACCAAGTCTGCACGAAAGAAGGCGAATTTTTATTCTACTGTTAGTATTGTTGGCTTGTACGATGACACCATGTCGTGAAGGCACTGTGTGTTTCGTTGTGAAAGCGAAACTACTTTGTTTATTACAATGCCGGCTGTTCTGACTCACTGACTGTAAGTACGTTTTTCTATTAAAGAATTGCCCATTGTATATTCAACCCTGCGAGTTTGAGCAGTTAGAGTAGCTGATTGTTGTTTCATTCTCCGATCACAAAATGCAGACAGGGTTTGTTAGCGGCGCGATGCAAGTGCAATGCAGTACCAAAAGCTAGTATAATGGCTATTATAATCTGTAAGGATGTCCCCATCTGTTGCATTACAATGCTTGTTTATATAATGGGTCTGCATGGTTGTCTAGTCGCTTTTATCCGTGCCGGGACACAGCATCACGGTATGGTAAGGGTTGTAACATTTCCATCACACGTTTGAGGTATTAGGCCAATCACAACGCACTGGATTTCTGGCCAATCAGAGCACACCTCGCTTGTCAGACCGATGAGCTTTGTAAAACTCGATGCACGGTCAGATAAGGTGGCGGGATAGAGCGAAAAGAAGGACAGTCTGTGGAAAATATGGCGGTTTTGCAGCCCTAAACCGCATCCAAACAAATTGTCATTACACAATTAGACACAACAAGAATGTTCTTGTTAGAAAAAAAACCACACATTAGAGACCTTTTAAGCTTTACTATTAGGCTTGGTGTGCGGGAGCTGATGGGTTAAGATTTGCTTAATACCATATTAAGACATAATATTGGTTATTGTGTATACCAAAGTATTCCTCTTCCCAAGATACCCATTTTTACGTATTTATTAGTCATGGCAATAGTGCTTTACGCTGTTTAGCTCTGGTTCTGTCGGAGAGGTGAAACATACATTGGAAAACAGAATAGTATAGTCAACCTACTTTCCCTACCGGCCAGGATTAGCTGTACGGTTTCTCTCTGGGAGTGCTACAGTATATCTCAGTAGTTTGTTGGTGAAGCAGTTTATCATTTTATTGCAGTGCTTCTGGCTACTCTGGAATGTTGCTTGCTGTCAAGCTGCCTGATCACCAGTATCCAGAATACTATGAATTCTCTGATAGAGTCTTCTGCATGCAAATCAGACCAGTGCTTTGACATTCTGTTTTTTCCTACCAATTTTCTAGCTAAACATTCTGGTGCCTCCTTTCAAGACAGTGTTGCTGCAGCACTGTTTAGCGTAGTGTGCTCTGTGTTTGGTGGAGTAACGTTAGGGCTAGTTTTCTCTTGCTACCCGTAGCTTCACGCCACTTTTCAGCTTATGGTAACTCGTCTTATTAACACTGCATTCTGATTCTCATATAGCACACATCATTTGTCCGATTCCATTCATGTGGGTTTTAACACCATTATCTGCAATCTGTCGTGTCCAGTTTGCTGTAATGGGTTCCATGCCAGTTTCTACCTTTTGGCCCCCCCGAACTTCTATTCTACATGTCATTTTATTTTCTCCTTAACCCGTAATAGTCTATGGATTTTTTTTTATCATATAACAGTCCTTTCCTGCACCATCTCATCACCCTCGTCTTCAGTGACTGTTTTCTATCGACCCCACTGTTCGAATTTTTTCCCCTTTACTTATATTAGGTTGTTAATTATCCTGCCTTGTGAAATAATTTTACCTGGGAACTGACACTGTAACACTATAACATACCTATATCCTTATTACGATAGGTCTTGCGTCCTTAACGGTGAGCTTGTATATGGAGTACTCTGGCCGTTAGCTTAACTGCGGTCGATCATTTTTGTGGTATATTCTTTGATACCACAGAAACGATCTTTTCCTCAAAAGTAATGCCACTACAATGGTGAGTCCTTTTATTAGTATGATTCAAGATGTTATTGGGTGGCCAAGTGTGCCAGAAGTTTATAAGCTGAAATATAAAGTTGTATTTTTGCTAATTAAGCGATTACCTTTGTGCAAAGATTTGTTATTTGAGTTGTAAGTCTCTGACTTTTTAACAGGTTTGTGGGACTCTCTAACTTCTCCAATAATTCTTAGAATATTTTCATTTGTAAAAGCCATCATTGTTAGGTAGATTTCCAATCAGGAAAGACCCTTAACTTATCCAATGAACCAGTTCAATGATTGTCAAATGGACTCTGTCATAAATCTGGTGCTTTGTGGCCTTGAGCACAGTGTTGTTCGCCTCCATATCACTGTTGGGTCTCCCCTCAGGTTACCAAACACATGAGTCGTGTGCCTATAGATTTTTTTTTTTCATCAGAGCTGTACTTTATGGCCCACTACCCATCTGCGCAAGATGATTCTGTGAGCGGGACATAGGGCTAACAGCTTTCTAGCGCTGCCAGTTAGACCCCAGTGAACTGGCCGTGCAAACACTATATGGCCCAGTGTCGCATGATACTATAATGTTCGCCCAACCTGTCATGGCGGAAGGATACTCTCTATTGGAGTGTTTTCGAGGTCCTGTTCGTCCACTGAGGTATTTGGGCAGTTGAAGATGAGTGGTGGGATAATGACTACAAAGCATTTTTTATCAGCAGCCAACTCGGAACAACGTGACAGTGAGGGAACCTCAAAAGAATCACATGTCTTCCCAAACAGTCCAGTAAAAGAGCAGAAGGAAGTCCAACCTAAGCTTCCCATTTGTGTCTCAGCCAGCGAAGCTCCTGGAGAGAGTGGCAAGTCTGGGTTTGACGAAGAAGATGAAGAGATGACCCAAGAGAAGATAAAGTCTCTCTTGGAGAACATTAAGTTGGAGGAAGGCTCAGAGGATGAGGAGATGACTGAGGAGAGGCTGCAAGCGATCCTCTCTCAAGTGCAGCTGGCAGAAAAAGACATGTCTTCAGTTTCAGGTCTGCAGAGTGAGACGTCCGGTACAAACGGGAAGACGGCAACTTTGGACCAAGGACTGAATCCTAAAACACAAGGGCAAAGAGAGTCCAGGTAAGAACAGTGACCTCTACCAACAAACTGTTTTCTTATTCCACAAGCTCAGCAGGTTAGGTATCAATCAAGTAATGTATTTCAAACTTCGATGCCTCCACAGCCAAGAACTAACGTCATCAACACCTGGAGTGCAAACTGAGAGGCAAAATGGGGAACATCCAGAGCTCCAAGCCCAAGTTCGCTTGTCACCAGACGCGAGTGAGTCTTCCTGCAAACCAAAGGGCAAAGCTAGGAAAGACTCAGGACAAGAAGAAGTAAGCAGTGAGGCTCTAGAGGACAGAGGACCAAACAACAGGGGGGAGGACATTTCCGAGCCTAAAGTCCAGGTAAATTTTTTTTGAGAGACCTTAAAAGTTGAACAACAATGCCCTGTAGATTTTCAAGTTTTTAACCAAGCATGTACTCACATGGCTCAGGGTCTCTCTATCTTCTCCCTTGTTCAGAACTAAGGGTGCGTTCACACCTGGCTCGTTGTTTCGGAACATGGCGCGTTTCCCCCCTTAGCTCGGTTCGTTTGGGCATATGTGAACACGGCAATCGTGCACGATTCCGTGCCAAAACATCTCAATTGAAAACGAATTCTGGAGCAGTTCGGTTGTAGTGAGAAAGCAATCCGATCTAACGGGCCAACGAACCAGGCTATATCACAATGTATAATGGGTAATTACGTAAATTCCGTGAAAAGCATTAGTTTTGTTGTTTTGCTAATACTTCAAAATGAACCTGTGAATGTCTGTGGGTGAGCACGTCTTCGCCATTCAAAATATCAAAGGGCACTTTATTTTACAATGCCGTCGTATTGCTCTTCTTCCTAGTAGGTGCATTTAAAAAAAAAATTCCCGATGAATCCTGGACTCCTGCTCAAAATGATAAATTAATATAAGGACAGCTACAAAAAAAAAAAAAGCTGCTGTCGTTCCATCCTGACAGATGACAGCTGTGACAGCTAAGTGGAATCTCGGAAAATAAACCGTGGAACTTTGACCAATGAGACAACAGTTTACTCGCGCGTGACTTGTATTAACAAATTTGGTCCGTTTAGAAACTTTGCCGTGTGAAAGCGAACCGCACCAAGAATAAAAAGCAACATTGTAATAATTTTAATCCCTGTTTCGGAACAAAGCAATCGATCTACAGGTGTAAAAACACCCTAAATTCACTGCCCAGGGAGTCCGCCATTTCTTTTGGGCTCTTCCTTTGTAAAAGTTTCATTGTACTCAAACTTTCGTGCTATAGTAATTTACTGCAAATGTCATCATGTCTTCTCCAGTCTCTCAAGTCTCAAGCTACAACAAAGATGAGCAATAAGCAAATCTAAGTTTAACAAAAGACGTGACATGTATTGTATTTAATCCTTGAAGTACTTGATTATGCTTCAAATGCATCACGTATACCTCGACAGATGAAGAATGTTACTTTTTTCTTATAGCTATCTAACTTTAGATTGATTACAACTGCGAATGTAAACGTGATTACATTCTCCATTGAAAGAAATAATTATTATCAATGCTCAATTCTTGAGCACAGTGAAGATTTGTGACTTCAAGAACATTAGTTGAAGGTCTGAAGCACTGCATATGAGTTTGATGGCTCATGCACTGCTGTAATGTGCTGACCTGACTCTAGCAGGAAGCTCGTAGAGATAATGAATCCAGCTCTGATGAGGAAGAAACTGTCACCACCAGAGTGTATCGGCGGAGAGTGATTCTGAAGGTACTGTGAGTGGTACTTTTGTAGATTTGGGCCGGTTGCGTGTGCTTTTAGTCTGTGTGCTAAGAGGGAATGAAGTGATTAGCACACTGCCACTTTTCATGAAGACGTTGCTGTGATTTTTGGAGTGTATTTTTCTAGCGTGATCTATTTTTCTTTTTTTATGTTTTGTTATTCTCCGCAATTTTTTCTCCTTCCCCTATCTTTGATTAATTAAAGATGCTTGTTAAGGTTAGCATCACTACTAATACTATTATTATTAATACTAATACTAATTTTACAGATTTGGTTTTAATTTAACTACATTTTACAAACACTGACTGTATAAAAAAAATTATTATATCACTACTACTGTGTATTATAAAAAATCAAGTCAATAATTACTGGATTAATTTAACGAGTTGTCTTTGGCATGTCATTTGAAAGATGTATAAGACACCCAGCTTCTGCTTTTTCCTTTTTTTGCCTGCAGTGTTGGATTTAACAATTAATTTGTATGTTTTTTTAATGACTAAATACATTCAGCCGTTGTCATCAGCACGTTTGGCTTGAAACTTTGTCTTGTCTCAAACCAAAAAAGATCTGATGAAAGCACTTATTATTTTTCTTTTTTTACTTTCATGTTTGTGTGTGTGTGTGTGTGTGTGTGTGTGTGTGTGATCTAAACTATTAAACAAAGTAAAAGATCTGATGTTTCATCGTGCATCCCACCTCTGTAGGGTGATCAGGCCAGAAACATCCCTGTTGAGACTGTGACAGAGGAGCAGTACACAGATGAAGATGGAAACACGGTCACCAGAAAAGTAATGTCCATGCCCATCCCTAGCAACGTCACAGTCTCCTCATTTTACCACGTCTTTTCCCTTCCCTTCTGCCCCCATGTGGGTTTAAACCATTACCATGAGACTTTACCCCCTTCTCTTAGGTCATCCGTAAAGTGGTGCGTCGCACAGCTGGTGTGGAAGAGAAAGGCAGGAGAAAGCGTGGGAAGCGTTCCCGGCAGGCCAATAGGGCTGAGCAGGAGGAACAGGGGGGCCCCGGGCCCCACAGAGAGCACACTGAGGTTGGATTTGTGTGCGGTGCTGATGCTAGTGCTAGTGCGGGCCTGCAGTGTGCAGAACATTTCAGAACAGCCTGCTGTATCTGAAATCTAACCCAAGTTTTCTGATTTTGATTTGAAGTGGCTTTATTAATGGAAAACTGAGCGAAAAACGTCTGTGGACTGATATGTGTTCCCTCTAGCTGTGTGGCCGCACACTTTTAATGTTGCTACCAACACAGAACTAAAAAACATTTAGAACACGAAGCAGACTCAAAAAAAATAGGTGAGGTGAAAAAGCGTGAATGCGCTAAACTGTTACAACTGGAGTCCATCCACGTGTCCATTGATTTTCAGTATGGAGCTGAAGCTATGCTGATTTAATTTAGGCTGCATTCTACAACAAATGAAACTGAAAAAATGACTTCAGAATGTTTTGTTTTCCCATGAGCATAACTTACTTTACTCATGATCTTAGAATAATACAAGTTATCTTGACAAGGTAACAAATCTTGAGTTACCTCACAAATGCAAACAAACAAAAAAAGAACAGTAATGCTTGACCCGAATATAACTACGCTAGATAGATAGCCTAATGTTATCTAGGTATGTTATCTACGTTGCTTTACTGTAATTTTTGTGTATTTGTTTTCATGAGGTAACAGAAGGAAAAAAATCCAATTAGTCCAAGGGATAGCTCACCCAAAAATGTCAATTCTGTCATTAATTACTCAACCTCGTGTCGTTCCAAACCCGTTAAGACTTTGGTTCATCTTCGGAAGACAAATTAAGATATTTTGGATGAAATCCAAGAGCTTTTTGACCCTGCATAGAGAGGCAACGCAACTGACACTCACTTTTAAGGCCCAGAAAGATTTCAAGGACATCATTAAAATAGTCCATGTGACATCAGTGGTTCAACTGTAATGTTATAAATATTATAAGCACAACTTTAAGTATCTTCAACTTTAGTCTAACAGTTATACACAATTTTCGTTGTCAGTCTTCGACACGCGTTCACGAGAGTACCACGATGCATGCGTGTGGAGCTGCTGATGCAGGAGTTGGCGTTCTGACATAGAACTTCCATCTCTCTTAGTTCATCATCTGTATATTCTGAATATACTAAGTAAGGCTGAGCAAAAAATTGCAAGTCACCCTCTCTGTCGAAATCTTCAGACATGTTTACAAAGACTGTTTTATGTACAGCATGCATCTGATTAATTAATGGCAGAATTTTCATTTTTTTTGCTGAACTATCCCTTTAAATTAATTTTGAGAAAACAATTTCTTCATTGACACTGACTGCACAGGTGGTGTTTCTGCTTATGTGGCTGAAGGGTGTATAAAAATAGGTTTTAAAAAAAAAAAAGAGAGTGAACATTGGTTTCTCACTAATATTTTTTTTTTCTTTTATAGCATTTGTTGTGTGTTACCATGGATGGGCATTGGGAGTAATATCCCTGTTGATGCTCTACTGTATGACAAGTCATCTCTAACCTGCAAGCTTTTGTTGTTTCAGCCTGGAGAAGGATGGAAGGGCATAAAAAAGGAAGGAAGACAAAGGGAGAAAATGGGTCAATCGTAACAGTTGTGCTCTTTTTGGTAAGTCCATATGGTTCAGTGTAAAAGAGCAGAGTGGAATCCTGCCAGTTCAGGCGGTAGCTTTTGTGTATAGTCATCAACACAATAGTCTCCAGAGAAATGTGCTTTGTAACAGCGCTTTTTCCAGTACAGCCCACTGATGACATGCAGACGCAGCAAATTAGCCCATGCAACTGTTCTTTTGCTCATGCCTTTGTGTCCAAACCAGGACAAGGTGTTTGAATTGTTCATTTGGATCTTGCATTGTAAACCTACACAATGACTGGACATCTAAAGTCAACACGGAATTATTTTCATTGTTGTTGTTTAGATTTAATTAGTGGCCTAGAAATAGCGCAGAATCATGAATATATCATAATAGTCTTTGCTTTAGAAATCTTGAAGCTTTCTGCTTATTTCCGATTATAAATTACATTTTGAATACCAGATTTTCAATGCACTCTCACATTTTTAGACTCCACTGTTTATCAATTGAAAAGCTATGCTGTGTTCTTAAATGAATAAATGGAGTTGATATGTTTCTGTGTCTCACTGTGTTTCAGATCTGAAAGTGTTTCAAAACCATTTTCTTACGAGGAGGACCACTGGAAACGTGCAGGAGGTCAGGGGATGAGGATCGTGTGTCCGCAGCTTTCATAAAAACAAACGGTTTTCAGCCAGACGGCTTTTGATTTCGCATGAGCATGAAAAAAAAAAAACTTGTTTCTGTCAATAACACCGAACGGCTAACGGTCGAGAGGACTTTGTCAGTGCGACGTTTCGATCGACTGGGGGCGTACGATACGAGAGACCAAAGAGGCCACGAAACATACTGCAGATTGACAGAAAAGGAGGGACTCGTTCGAATCACCTTCTACACTCGCCTTACATTTTTTTCCTCTCGGACCCATGATGTCAGGGTGTATAATGCTGTTGGAGCTTATGATGTACATAAATTACACTGTATAAATTTGAAGGTGGCTCACAATATTGGTAATGCACTGGCAAGTGTGTAGGAATGAACTACCAATTCTGATTCCAATTTTAAGGGAACGCTTCGGTGTAACGTCACATGCACTTGTATAATTATTAGCAAGAAAAATGTTTGTAAATGAAAAAAAGCCAGCTTGATTTTAACAACGGATGTTTCTTTCAAACCTACTGCGGTTTTCAGTGGTATGAACATTGGATCCGCTGTAGTTCTGTTTAGAGACTTCTTCAGAGTACTAATATTTTCATGCATGTGATTCACTTTATTTTGATTTTTCTAAACAGCATAACACACAAGAGAAGGGGGAATGATGTTCTGTATGGATGCACTCACAGCCTTGCTAATGCTCACTTTTTTGTTTTTTTAGAAAGATGACAGTATGACACCACCATTGTTCAGCTTCACTAAAATACACTGTGTCCCATCACATCACAGCGACACGTTCCCTATGCAGTTACAGATACAGCTGCAATCCGAACGCTCACCGGTACGGAACTTTTAACTGTTCTCATGTGTATTGGCTCTAAGATGTAGAAGTCTTTCTGTCATTTGTAATCATTCTAGCAGTGTATCACTACTTTTCAAGGCTGCTGTGGTTTTGGGGGAAATTTTACTTTGATTTTGGTGCATTGAGAAATCACCCAAGCATTCATGGATGATAGATCTGGTAACAAACATATGTATGGAAAAAACGAACATACACTGGATGATCAAATTAATTATTTAAGCTTATAATAAATTGTGTTCAAACCCTCACTGTGTTTTCTTTCTTGTTCAGCATTAAGCATTGGAACGTTTAAGGGGGAATCTCATGATAAAAAGGACATATTCATAAGAAATTAGTAATTTAAGACTAATTTTCAATATTTATTTGTTGGATTGTGACGTTATTATCATTACAATTAAGCACATTTTGCTCACAATTTTACAATTTTTTTTTTACAGTAGCTACCCCAAATGTAATTAAAATGTCACTTTATAATTGTCTTAAAACAAATGAATGTTCTTAAAAGTAGTCTTCATTTTCTTTTTGAAAAACATCATTTTTTTCCCTTAGATTTTGAGGTGAAATTCACAAATTATTATTGAACCTCTCCAGTATAGGCAGTCCTGAAAGGTGAAGATTGTCATACTTCAAGCAGGCACAGTCGAGCTTTCTTTTTCCATCCTTATGAGCGCTTATGTCTTAATTCAATTCTAAATGAAATTCATCTTATGAAGTTCATCATATAAGCTCATGATATAAAGGTTCATCATGCAAAACAATCTTGTCACTTCAAACAAGCCGCTTTGTTCACTTGGATGGAATACTTGGGATTTATGAACTTTTTGAAGCTTGGACATTTTTGGTTGCATGGGCTTTAAATGTAAGCACAAAAATGATGAGAGAATATTAATAAAAAAAAACATCTTAACTTGTTCTCCAAAGATAAACAAGTCTTATAGGTTTGAACACGATGAGAGTGAATGATAGACATTTTTGATGAACTAACCCATGTTACCTAGCTGAACATGTAGGTTAACATAACATAGCTGCATTCAGTTGAGTTCACTTAACTTATTTATATGAATTTTATTAATCAAACATACCGAAAACAGATCCTGGTGTCCAGCTTTCTTTTTCAGGCTCAACTATATCAGAGAAAATGAACAGCTAACACATGATTGCTGTTTAAGCAAATGTCTAAGCAATAATTTACACCTTTACAACATAATGATACCTTGAATTCTAAATATATACAGTAAGGACTTTACCCAGCTCCAAGCCCCGCCCATTTCCAGAGTGAACCGTTTGAACGAACCGATTCGCTCAAATGAATCGATTCACTAGAGTTCGCTGTAGCGACTCCCGTCCTACAGCAGAATTCCTCATTCTCTCACTGACTCGCACTGATGCTCGATGATGGCGGATAGCGCGAGTGAGAGCGACACGGACGGAGCCACCCCTCAGTGCTCCTCATCCTCGTCCATCCTCATCTCTTCGTTCCGTCTAGAGGAGTTGACGAACCGCCTGGCTTCTTTACAGCAAGAGAATAAAGTGCTGAAGATCGAGCTCGAGACGTTTAAACTGAAGTGTAAAGCTCTGCAGGAGGAGAATAGAGACTTGCGCAAAGCCAGTGTCACCATAGTGAGTCATTCACAAATGTTTTGACAATTAATACTTATTTACCTGGATGCTCTTGAAAGCTAGCACTAATAATAAGGAGTTCAGCCATTTCAGGTGTTATTAAACTTATTCACAGTAGCTGTTAAGGTACATTTTAGGTTCACTGAAGCTAATGTGCTAATGATTAGCTTTTATTGTCTCATAATTTCCGTTATGTCTAGTTAATTAAAAAATATATATATAATTTATTAAACTCCTTTTAGTCCCCCTTGGTTGTGTTTAGAGTCTTAAGAGACTGTCAGTGAAATATTAATCCTAGCATGAGCTAGCAGCACAATACGAAGTTAATTTGGCATAAGAATGAATTTACTCTGGCTCAGCCTCATTTTCATACAGCATGTAATCTTATTTAGTTGAGTAAACTAAATCAGTGTCTTGTTTAAAATTCAAGATTCATGAAAACTTGGTCTTATTTTTGGAAGTGACACTACAGTTAAGTACAGTAGCATGTGCCAATGGAAGCACGATCGTTGTAACTCCTATAATATATTAACATACACAATATTGACTGGCTTTGGCTAGTTAGTGATTATTCTGCGGGTACGTTATGAGTCAGGTGGCCTCTTAGAGCTGTATCACAGTGTAACCCTGTAAACACTGACATATGAAATGTTTACAATTTTTGTTTGTTTGTTTGCTTGCTTTTTTGGAAGGGGGGTTCAATTATTGAACTTTTAGACTAAATAAAAAAAAAATTAAACTCTTGAACGTGTTTTCATAGGTGTTTAATATTTAGGGCCTGAGGACCCTATTGGAATTGCTCCGTTTCTCCTCCTTCTTCTCCATCTCCAAATTAAGTCACATTTTTGAGGGCCTAAACACTCTCCAAAACTCATGAAACTTTGCACACGTGTCAGAACTGGTGAAAATGTACATCTGATAAGGGTTTCAGAAGTGGGTGTGGCAAAATGGCTTGATAGCGCCACCTGTAAAATTTCAACAGAGTGCTCCTCGAGCTACGTTTTACGTACACGTACGAAAATCGGTACACACGTGTAAAGGGGCGGTCACACTGCACTTTTCGTTCCATTGACTTTCATTCATACGCATGCGAATGCGTCAGACCGGAAATGCAAGCTCTTGTGAAAAATTTCGCATTTCGCTGCGTTCCAAAGTTCAAGTTTGGTGAACTCTGACCTGCGAATTCGCATCACGTGAAGACGTGTGACCAGTAGAAGATCGATACGTCACTGCGTGACCTCTCTGTACAGAAATTCAAAAATGGAGGAAGTGCTCATTTTAGCCGTAGCGCAGCATCCTATTTTATATAATACATCTTTAAAAGATTATACAAATCTAATAAAAAATTAAGCTGCATGGTTCGCGGTGTCAATGGAAACAGGAACAGACGGTACATTTGAATGCGGACACATTTTTATCATTTTTTATGCTTATGTGTATATATACAGTGTTGTGAAAAAGTGTTGGCCCCCTTCCTGGTTTTCTTATATTTTTGCATGTTTGTCACACTTTAATTTTTCAGATCATCAAACAAATTTAAATATTACACAAATATAATGCAAGTAAATACAAAATGCAGTTTTTAAATGATGATTTCATTTATTAAGGGACAAAAGCTGTCTAAACCTACGTGTCCCTACGTGAAAAATTAATTGCCCCCTTCTGTTAAATCATGAAAGAACTGCAATTAACCACATTATTTTAGAAAGCGGAGTTAAATTTCACTAGCCACACCCAGGCCTGATTACTGCCAGACCTGTTGAATCAAGAAATCACTTCAATAGAACCTGTCTGACAACGTGAAGCATGCTTAAAGAGCAACACATCATGCCGCGATCTAAAGAAATTCAAGAACAGATGAGAATCAAAACAGTTGACATGTATCAGTCTGGAAAGGATTATAAAGCCATTTCTAAGGCTTTGGGACTCCAGCGAACCACGGTCAGAGCCATTATCCACAAATGGAGAAAACTTGGAACAAAGTGGGGGGGGTGGGGGGGGTGGTGAACCTTCCCAGGAGTTGCCGGCCAACCAAAATTCACTCCAAGAGCGCAAACTACGACTCATCCAGGAGGTCATAAAAGTACCCAGAACAACATCTAAAGAACTGCAGGCCTCACTTGCCTCAATTAAGGTCAGTGTTCATGATTCAACAATAAGAAAGAGACTGGGCAAAAACAGCATCCATGGGAGAGTTCCAAGGCAAAAGCCACTGCTGACCAAAAAGAACACAAAGGCTCGTCTCACATTTGCCAAAAAATATTTTGTTTATCCCCAAGACTTTTGGGCAAATATTCTGTGGACTGATGAGACAAAAGTTGAACTTTTTGGAAGGTGTGTGTCCCGTTACATCTGGCGTAAAACCAACACAGCATTTCATAAAAAGAACATCATACCAACAGTCAAACATGGTGGTGGTAGTGTGATGATCTGGGGCTGCTTTGCAGCTTCAGGACCTGGACGACTTGCCATAATTGACGGAAGCATGAATTCTGCACTCTATCAGAAAATCCTGAAGGAGAATGTCCGGCCGTCAGTTTGTGACCTCAAGCTCAAGCGCACTTGGTTTATGCAGCAGGACAATGATCCAAAACACACCAGCAAGTCCACCTCTGAATGGCTCAAGAAAAACTATATTAAGGTTTTGGAGTGGCCCAATCAAAGTCCGGACTTAAATCCGATTGAGATGCTTAAACGGTCCATTCATGCTCGAAAACCCTCCAATGTGGCTGAATTAAAACAATTCTGCAAAGAAGAGTGGGCCAAAATTCCTCCACAGCGATGTGAAAGACTCATTGCCAGTTATCGCAAACACTTGATTGCAGTTGTTGCTGCAAAGCGTGGCACAACCAGTTATTAGATTTAGATTACTTTTTCACGTAGGGCCAGGCAGGTTTGGACAGCTTTTTTCCCTTAATAAAATAAATAATCATTTAAAAACTGCATTTTGTATTTACTTGCATTATCTTTGTGTAATATTAAAATTTGTTTGATGATCTGAATCATTTAAGTGTGACAAATATGCAAAAAATTAAAAAAAACAGGAAAGGGGCCAACACTTTTTCACACCACAGTATATATATATATATATAACTATATATATATTTATATATATATACAGTATATATATAGTATATATATATATATAGTATATATATATATATATAACTATATATATATATATATATATATAAGGAGAGAGAGTACAATATAATATCCCATATTCGCAGCAGTGTCGGAAAAAAATTGCACGTTCAAAGTCTAGTGTGACCGCCCCTTAAAGCCACAGTCACACTAGACTTTGAGAATGCAAAATTGTTTCGCATGCTGCAACGGTCATGATGTGACATCACGCTGAGCAACGTCTTTTTAAAAACTTAAATTCAACACATAAACAATAATAACACACCTAAAATGTAAAAACATACAATCTACTCCACTTTCCTGCATCGCTGCAGTTTTAAATTTATGTTCTTTTAATTTAGATACGAGGTCATGCTGTGACGTATCGATCTGCCGTTGGTCACACGGTATCACATGATGCGAATTCGCAGGCCAGAGTTCACCAAGTTTGAACTTAATCCCCGTTCACACCGCCAGGCCCGACAGAGCAACATAATCCCATTCATTTTCAGTGTAGAGCTGGCGACACGAGCGACAGTGACCATTGGCGATGAAATGTGGGCGTGTCAAGCGATGCGAGTCAAGCGACAAAAGTTCAGAATTCTTCAAGTTTATGCAAATAAAGTTGGGGGGAACGCCCACTAGCAACATCAATTGCCAGCTAACAGCGAAAAAGTTGGCGGCGGTGTGAACGGGGCTTTAGAACGCAGCGGAATGCGAAAACTTTTCGCACGGGCTTGCGTTTCCGGTCTGACCATTCCGCATGCGATATAGCTAAAAACTGTATCAACGATATAATGTTTCATATCGTTTGGTATCGATAATTATTGACATTTTTTATAACCGTTTTTAAAACAGAGAAATAGAAAAAACTGTTTAAATTTAACCCAATTTATTGAGACAAACAACAAATATTTTTTGTTTTAACAGTCAAACCCAAAATAAAAAATTTCCAATGTTTTATATGCAGATTAAATAGGTCTGAAGGAAACGTTTGTCTTGTTTCCCGAGGGCGCAATGAGCAAAATAATGCAGCACATTAAATTGCCAACGCAAAGGAAATAACTGTCTATAAAATGAAAAACGTGCATTACGTCTAAATTAACTCAAATAAATCAAATATAATTTCGTACATTGCATAAACAATTATGAACAAAACAGCATCATGTATTTATGCATTGCTTAACACAAAGATTGCCCCTTTAAAACATATGAGACGCAGTGAAAAGGAATAAACCTCCACAAATTCGTGACGCGTTTTCTAAAAGTTTAAACCGTTTTAACTTTGTATGGCTTTCTATACATCTCTTGTGTGAGACGTGAGTGCAGCAGTCATATTTGTCCGTCTAAAAAATGCGCTGAATATGCGTTCTGTGTGAATGGCTTGGTTTCGGTTTTAACCTAATCAAGATCTTCTGAGCCACTATATTTCTCTAATATTTTGAATGAATAACGCAGCAACTGCGCGTCGTGTGGCTAGACTTTATGAACATTTAAATTCAACCACCGTGGCTTACATTATCAGCATCACCCGCCTCTCCGCTCCACTAATGCGCTCCCAGACGCACACCTAACATTTGATTGTACTATTTTTGATTTCAAATTCAAATGTTTATTTTAAATTTGACTAATATAATTTTTTTTTTTTTATTCACAATCTCCTCATCACAGGCATGCACAGCACTCATTTCAGCATGTGTTTTTGTTTGTGTGTGCTGTCTGTGTCACTCATAGTATGTGCCTATATCGAACATTTTTTATATCGTTATCGAAGATGGTGTACCGTCGATAAATAACGATACCGTTTTATCGCCCATCCCGAGCTGGCATACCTGTGCGATTTCATCAAGGTACCAACCTCGCTGTACGAGCAGTCGCATGCGATGTAAAGTCAAGCTCACGATTTACGTGCTCCACACGTAACAGGTCCGATTGTCTAGCATGATTAATGTGCTCACACTATACGTGTGAAATACTCGAGTTGCGCAGACGATGACACTGTATGTGGATGATAGCCAGAGATATATAAAAAAAAAAAAAAGCATCAGCTATCGATGATATCGAGAGGATTTGGCATTTCCAATTAATTAATTAAATTACTAACCATTACTATTATTATTTTGGTACTTTTATTATTAAATTTATAGGTCTACTACAATTAATTTGCCCCGCAATAATTTCATAGCACATCACCACATAACTTATGTGCTGCGAGGATAATAAAGATTAGGCTAGCTTACTCCTCATTGAAAATTATTTAAAACATTTAGATATATTACACAATGAATAGGCCTATAATTAAAATTCCGTCTAAAGTAACCTATGTCCGAACACTGTAATAATCAGTCATCAATGAACATATAAAACTTGTTTAACACGGAATATTTCAATTCTGCTGTTGTTGTTTTTTCACTATGTAGGCCCTATATCAGCCATAAGAGATTTTTTCTTTGAGAAAATAATTGCCATACCCAATATGTCTCGTCTCCTCTGAGAGAAAATGTGCCGTTAAGCGTCGGATGCCGAAAGCTTGGTCAATTTTTACTTTTACTTTCTGTAGCTTAATGAATTGACTGGAGTTTAAAACTTCTTCACGGGCATAACGCTCATGCAGTTTGCACATTGTTTGTGTGGCATGCATTGGCTCGCCTTCGTGATTTAAAACTGAAATATTTATAATTTTGTGACGTATTTGTCTTTATCACTATTTGCTAAATGATGGACAATGGTTCACATTTCCCATGATAATAAATTTTTTAAAAACTTGTTTTCTTTCTTGCTGTATAAAAGATGAAATGGTTAAAGTTCTATTTTCGCTTGGGCGCAGTGAGGGAAAAAGCACTGAGTTTAGGGCAGTCGGTTCGTAGCGTGCCCCCCCCCCTTTTTTTTTCCACTGTGCGATACCCTCTGAGGGCGACATTCAGAAATTCACCTTGCCTGGCGGGAGAGACTTATCGCTTCTCGGTTTCCCCTGTACATGGCACGAACACTGCACGACAAACGATGCATGACAGGAAGTACGTTATTTCGATTTTTGTGCAGTTTTTGCCATTTCCAGGCCTCGTACTTTGACGAACTCCTCCTACAGTTTTAATCGGATCATCTTCAAATTTGGTGAGGGTTATCATAAGGCCTTTGTGACGTTAAATTGTGAAGATTTTGAGTTTTCATCAAGGGTCGTGTCCCTGGCGGCCTGACAAAGTTTGATGTTTCGCCATGACAGAAGGGCTGTAACTTAGCAAGGAATGCCCATCTGCCCCAACTAAACAAACTTTTTATAAGGTCTTCGCTGAAGACATCTTAAAGCCAATGTTCAGTTATAATCATAGCGCCACCTGCTGGCAACAGGAAATGACTTGTTTTACACTAACTTGAACATGCAAAGTCCGGTCTGCCCCAAACTTCACATGTTTGAGAGAAGTCTTGGCCTGAAAACATTTATGTGCCAATATTCAGTTATGATCATATAGCGCCACCTGCTGGCAACAGGAAATGACTTGGTTTACACTAACTTCAACATGCAATGTCCGATCTGCACCAAACATCACATGTTTGATAAAAGTCCTGGCCTTAAGACATCTACATAACATTCAGTTATAATCATGGCGCCACCAGCTGGCAGAAGGAAGTTTGGCACAAGTTTTCCTAAAGCCACCAGGTGGTAGTGAGCCTGGGTGCGAGGGCCCTTTCATCGCTACTTGCAGCTTTAATTTGTATTATATCTGATATATCAGCATTTTATGGCTCATATATGAATGTGGAGCTTTAGGAAGAAAACAATGCTGTAATTTTATTCAGAAGCCCAAACTAAGCAAAAAATATTAAATTTGGTGCTATTGCTTTTATTTTTATGAACAAAAAGTAAAATGAAATTCTGATACCTTGTAATTTAAACCAGTAAGATGTGTATAACAGTACAGAAGACTACTTACATAAAGTGATATAAATATCAGTTGTCACTTTATCTCCCGATAATGTCTTATGTCTTAAGATGATATTTAAATGCTTAATTTTATTATACATTTTTAATTGCGGGGGCAAATCATACATTGCAATCCAATGCAATCATGAGTGTGACGTGTGTCATTTTAACATAATTGATCTAAAAAGGATAGTAGTTTGGATAGTAAACCTATGTAAAACCTAGTTTGTTAAACCTGAGTTGCTTCAGTCTAGTAAATGTTCATCTTGAAAAATATGAAAGTTATTCTTACATTTACTGTATAAATGTTTAAAAACTTTACAGCAAAAATACTTTTAATAGATTGAGAGCAGAAGGGATGTAGTTGATTGTTGAAGTTTTGTTCATGTTGATAATTTAGAGCCTTAGAAATTCATGTATCAAATATGATACTATACTGTAGGGTTAAACAAATCTAGCTTAATGCAAATCATCATATCTGAATGATTGTTTGACTTATGTGAGCATGAAATAACAACAATGTACTGGTGCTTCAGTACTGTGAAGCACTGTACAGTGCAGTCTGTCATAAGTTGTTTTGGTTGCTAGTTAATATTCGATGATCATCTGACAGCTGTTCTTGTGTGTTGTCAGCATGTGTTTATGTATACACTCAAAAGCGAGAAAGCAGCTGGTCTCTGGCTTGATAATTGTATTATGTTATCTGCATAGAGTTCTTCATCATGCACTTCCTATTCACTCAGGGTCTGCAGATGCCTTCTTAATAATGTAGAAATAACATATTTTCTGTTAGACTTTCAGTTCCTTATATGTCATGCACATGGGTTTTAGAGTGCATTGCACATTGGTCTCTATATAACCCAGATGAACTTGGCTTGTCTGTATAAATTATAACTAAACCATTGTCCTGAAATGCCTTTGATTTATCCTCATTCATGATGTTTTCCTAGGCCCAGTTTTGCTGCCTCCAACAATTCTTTAAATTGTTGCAGCTGCATTTAGAAACAATCTTCATGCTAGTAGGGCTTTTGTTCTGCATTCATTAGTCAGGCAGGCCATTTTCTTAAGCTGTAAGCTTTATATGATTTATGCTTGTGTTATGTTTTGGTCAATTTTACCCATTTTGATTTTTGAGCTGTCAGAAATTCCAGTTAACCTGTGATTTTATTCTTGATATTTTGTGACTTTTTCTCATTTAGGGCCATGGACATGCATGCAAAGTGAGGATACATTCATGTGTTTTGAAGTGCACACACATAAATTTGTTACGATTTTGATCTTCGTGGGTCAATTTGACCCACATTGTGTTGTTTTAAGGCAACTGTACAGACCCAAATTAAATCTATTTCTTGGGTATATGTTGTTATGTTGGTGTTTTACTACCCTGGAAAGGTGAAAAATTAGCTTTTCCTCATTATTTTCAGTACTGACTTTCTCAGACTCAGATGGTAAAAGTAAGCTATCATTTCTATTTTCAATGTATATGAAATACCATTCAACTTATCTTTTTCTTCCAGAAATGTTGTAACTTTTTCTCATTTAGGGCCATGAACATGTCTAAACAAGTTGTTTCAAATTTGAAGTTGATATAAAAAATTGAGGTTCCTATGCAATTTTGAATTTTTTTTAAGGGGTTAAAAAATGTGGTTCAACACATTTTTAAAAATCATACTTTTTAATTTCAATTGTTTGTTCTGTGTGACAAATACTGATATTCAAATTGTTCCGTTTATACCTGATTCCTTCTTGTTTTTAATAATGTGATATTTAGGGAATTGCATTGAATGCAATTCGGGTCAATTTGGCCCACTCCATCAAAATTGTAAATCGAACATAATACAAAGGTTAAGCTGTCAAATGCAGTCAAACTGATTCTGTATTGGTTGTGGAATATCTACATGAAGTGTCACTTTATGATTCACCCAGTTGCAGTACCATATGATTATATGATCTCTACTGTCACACAGTTAAGTAAATCTTTACTTTGCTTTTCTGGTAAAAGTTTTTGAGCAAAAATGTGCATCCTTGTCTGCAAAATGCACAATGCCATGCACAAGGTACAGTGAAATTTAGAGTGGCAACTCTAAAGAGAGCAAGAAACATCCAAAAAATACAGTACACAAATAAAAAAAGAAAGAAATATAAAATAAAGAGAAAAGGAATAGTTCACCCAAAACTGAGGAATTGCTGAAAATTTGCTCACCTCAGCCATCACAATATCCTGAGTTTTTTTCTTCATCAGATTTGTAGAAATGTAGTGTTGCATCACTTGCTCAGCAGTGGATGCAATGAATGGGTGCCGTCAGCCAAACAGCTGATAAAAACATCACAATAATCCACACAACTCCAGTCCATCAACTAACATCTTGTAAAGCGAAAAGCTGCATGTTTGTAATAACAAATCCATCATTGAGCGTTTAACTTTAAACATGGCTTTGGCCAAAATAACAATCCATATCCATACATAATGTTTCCTCCGTCTGTTGTCCTCTCAGTTCAAAATCCACCAACATATTTGTTTTGAACGGTTTTTGCTTGTAAGTGGTGCTTACACTCTAAAAAATGCTGGGTTAAATAAACCCAGTGCTGGGTAAAATAGGGACAACCCAGCAATTGGGTTGTTTCGACCCAGCAGTTGGGTTCAAAACAACCCAAACGCTGGGTCAAAACAGCCCAATTGCTGGGTTTGTCCCTATTTTACCCAGCACTGGGTGGTATTTAACCCAGCATTTTTCAGAGTGGGAATCTAGTGCTATGTTACTCCTGATTCAGCTTATTTTTTTTCTTAAATTGAAGGAAAACCAAATATTATGGAAAGAGTGTATTTATTTTTTAGCCTGAAGCAAGGGGAAATAAAAAATCGTCTAAAATTCAAATAATAAATATGTTTTGATGAAGAAACAAACTCATCCACATTTTGGCCTGAGGGTGAGTAGATTTTCATTTTGGGCAAACTATTCCTTAAACAAAAATAGGAATAGTTTTTATTTTCCTCCACCACACCCCCACCCCCCCCTTATGTATTCACTAGCACATCATCAACCATTTATTAGATTAATACGCATACAAAGTGAAGAAATGTGTTTGTTGCTCAGAGTCAACAATATAGGGTTAATGAAACAACTATTACCTGCTACTGATGTATTTTCAGCAGATGTAGACTAACATTGTTCTGCTTTCTACTTTTTTTTTTTTAGCAAGCGAGAGCAGAACAAGAAGAAGAGTTCATCAGTAACACCCTTTTCAAGAAGATTCAGGCCCTGCAGAAAGAGAAAGAAACACTAGCGGTCAACTATGAGAAGGAAGAGGAGTTCCTCACCAATGAGCTCTCGAGAAAACTTATGCAAGTAAGTGCTCAACTGTTGTCCGGTCTGTGAATTGGATTTGTTCTCTGTGGCGCTCGTACCAGAGCACATATTGCATAGCAAACGTAGAGCACATGTTACAGTAAAAGATGATGATTACCACCTCTGTGTTCAAAGTTCTAGTGATAAGTTACTGAGGGGGAGTACAGGAAATGTTGTTCAAGGTCTGCTCTGTAAGCAGCCTTCACCAAGTCTTCTGGGATCATTTAAACATACACACAACCTTGTTAAGAGTGATAGCTTGCAGTTTCTAAACTTACCTTCCAAGGACAAAGCTTCCTCAAAAAGCCTCCCAGTTCCACCACAATGTTGAGGTTTATCTGACTTTGAGGCAGTGATTCATTCACTTTAGGGGAACTGCTTTAGCAATGCTGTCTTTAAGGAACTTCTTATAGCTTAAAGAGTCAGGGGAATTCTGTCTGTCCTCAATTTCTTGTGGAACATGAGCGAAAGAGCCAGAGATGGAGTGTGGAAGAGAGAGCTGCAGAGAAGCATATGGTCACCTGTGGTTTTACATATTTCCTTACAGTCATGGGTTGCAGTTTGTTGGAAATGCAGCTGTAAGCACTCAGACAACAATTTCCAGCTATAGCTGGAAATTGTAAACGGTTTAATTTTAAAAGAAAAAGAACGAAGAAAAAATTACTGGAACCAAATGATTTTCATGATATCTGATCCAATCTTCATTGTCACATGATCCCTCAGAAATCATTCTGATATGCTGATTTGGAGCTCAAATACGTTAATTATGTTATTATTATCAACGTTGTAAAGAGTTGTTAATACGCTATAGGGCTGTCAATTTTTTTTTAGAATTTTGAATATTCGTTGAATTTAAAATAAAAATCCACATTCGAACACAAAAACATTGCATTCGAATTTTAGGTCTACGTCAGCCGTCAGGCAGCCTTATCAGTGGCGCACGAGATGCGATGACGATGTAAGTGTCATTGCATTTTAATGTTTTTGTTAGCCTATCCAGTTGAAGCCACTAGATGCAGCGCTGCTGCATTGTTAATTACAAATATTGCGGGAAAAGAGAACATCAATGCAGAGAAGATCTTGTTTACGTCAAAACTGAAACCAAGCCGTTCACACAGAACACATATTAATGGCATTTTCTAGAGGGACATCTATCACAATCGCACTCGCGTCGCGCACAAAAGAGCTAGATGTTTAGAAAGCCATATAAAATTAATGCAAGTTTAACTTTGACAAAACATATATCGAGACTTTATGGCAGGGGTTTTTCACATCCAACTGCATCTCATGTTTTGTGTGAATGGCTTTCGGCCCTTTGTATTAAACTATGAATACATACATGATGCTGTTGTGTTTATAGTTGTTAAAGCAACCTAATTAATTATAATTGGTTTATAAACATATTTTAAACATTATGCACTTTTATCACAGATAGTCGTGTTATTTTATTAAACTTTGAATAAACATGCATTATATTTTGCTCGATGCGTCCTCTTGTGGCCTCAGGAGAGAAGACAAAAGCTTTTCTTCACCCTAACTGAAAATATGCATTTTAAATTTGAATATAATTTAAATTTTGATAACATTTAAGTACAAAGTTGAAATGTAATTTTTCAGCCATTTTGACAGCCCTAATACGCAATATAGAAAAAATACTAGGGCTGTGTCTGAAATTGTCCCCTATATCTCTAAATAGGGCACTATTGGAGGGGACAGACGTTCGTAGTGGTGTTCCGAAACCATAGTGGACGTTATCGAGTGCACTCATTCAATCCCATAATGCACCGCAATAACAACTGATGTACACTCAGTGGCTAGAGAATATCCATAATGCACTGTGAGGCTCATGCAGAATAAATTTCCACTTATCACCAGAAGATGGCGCCTGCAGCTGAATCATCCATCCATTTTCCAAACTGCTGGTCAAATGAGGGTTCCCATAACAGAGTTCATGACAAATCTTTTCATTACTACTAGAGCTGCGAGTTTGCTGAGTTTTGCAATGAATATAAAACAGCAAGCGCAAACTATGCAAAAGCAGACACTTTTCCGGCAGAAATCCTTCAAATATGTGGCTTGAGCAGATTCAGTCTGGTACACATTATTTTCATAGTTGTATCAGTTTGAAATCCATTTTCTCCATTTCTTGCTCAGTTACAACACGAGAAAGCCGAACTGGAGCAGCACTTAGAACAGGAGCAGGAGTTTCAAGTCAACAAACTGATGAAGAAGATCAAAAAGCTGGAGAATGACACGATCTCCAAACAGCTCACCTTAGAGCAGGTAACTCCTTCAAATCTTGCACACTGAGATGATAAAAAAATTCTTTGCATATATTTGAACTCTTTTGTGTTCTTTTAGCTTAGACGTGAAAAGATCGACTTGAAAAAACACCTAGAGCAAGACCAAGAAGCTCTTGTGAATCGGCTATGGAAACGCATGGACAAACTGGAAGCAGAAAAAAGGCCAGTGCAGTTCTTTTGTGTCAGTAGCTGCTGCTTTGGGTAACACTTCTACGGCTCACTTCAGAAATATAAACACTGATTCGATCTACCTAATTCCCACTTATTTGATTTCTTTCAAGTCAGGCACTTTGTGCAAAAACGATTCCCTCATTTTCCAAATTCGTCCCCTGAATCTCCATGGATGACTTCTGAAAGCTGGAACCACACTCAAAAACATAGTATTTCTGTCATTTATAATCTGATTCAACATATGAATTCAGGCTTTGCAAATCAGGCCAGAGGTGCTTGGGAAGAGAGTTTGGGATTTGAGTTATCTGATGGACACTGTATTCTTGAGCTCACTCACACCTCATCTATATGCGCAAGGCATGGGCTTATACAATGTAAGATTCTGCATAGGGTTTACTTTACTAATGTTAGACTTGCCAAAATATACCCCTCTGTCAGCGATGCATGTAATAGGTGCAAGCAATCACCAGCAGACCTCATTCACATGTTGTGGGAATGCCCTAAATTATTTGATTTGACCAAAATATTTAAAACTCTGAAGGAAGCCTTTGACATAGATCTTGATCCGAATCTACTTTTGGCCATTTTCGGCATGGTGGTCCATGCTGATCTTTCAGTGACGGTTCAAAAGGCTATAGCCTTCACTACTTTATTAGCGAGATGTCTCATCATTTTAAAATGGAAGCAAGCCTCACCCCCTACTTTTGATTCATGGCTGAAAGAGGTGTTTACTTGCATTAAATTGGAAAAGATTAGACTGTCACTCACTGGTTCGTTAAAGACCTTTGACAAGGTGTGGCGCCCCTTTTTAGATTATCTGCTGGCTAACTGTCCTGATACTTAAGCTGAGCTTTAATATATAAACATAAAATTTTTATTTATGTATTTTAAACATAAAGCATTACATTTTTTTTTTATTATTATTAAAATTATTTTTTTTTCTCCCCCCCATGGGAAGTTATAAGTTGTTGAGGGAGGGAAGTATTTAGTGGTGTAGTATTAGTAATAACATGGAAGAATAATGGTATAAAATTAATGTTGTAATTTGTTGAGTTGATATTCCATGCAGAATAATAAAGAAATTTGAAGAAAAAAAGAAATAAAAACACTGCCTTGTAACTGAGAAAGTAGTGATGCCACTTTGAATATTTAAAGTACCCTACATATGTGCTGAACACCTGCTTATGTGTTTAATAGGTCATCTGTATCTGTATGCTTTCTTTCCTGATGAAAGCGATTTACAGATCTGTTTTGTTCCAACCCTGCAGGATTCTTCAGGAGAAGTTTGACCAGCCTGTCTCTGCTCCGCTGTCCCCCAGAGACATCTCCATGGAGATCGACTCACCTGAGAATATGATGCGACACATCCGATTCCTCAAGAGTGAGGTGGAGCGGCTGAAGAAGAACCTCCGCACTGCAGATCTACAGCGTAAGTACCAGACTCCATTCCATTTACTCTTGGTCCTTTGACAATATAAAATAAAAACTTGCCCTATTTATTTCAACAACCTATTCTTTCATGAATATTCTTCAAAGACAACCTTTGTCTTTGTAATCTTTTATCCAAATGTAATAACTTGTGCTGCCGCTGAAACAACTTTCCTTTTCATCTGTTGATCAAGTCTTTTCACAATTATAGCCAGGTGTGTTTTTTATGGTATAATATTTTATGGCCACTAGATGGCAGTGCATACATTGACAAGAACAATAGCTGGCCCTTTGTGATGCCATATGGTGTCCACTTTATTTTTATAGTTCATATAATCTTAGTCTTCTCCCCAACAGTCCAGGCACCATTACATCACCAAAGTGGTGTTTCATTAATTTAAGTTATTTAGTGTGGACTTGTGAAGAGGAGAAGGTGTCACAAGTTATGTTTATATAAATATAGCTATTGTCTTTATCTTATGTGTATTTGATTTCATCAGACGACGGCTCGATTATAAATCAGGATCTTGGAAGGGAGAGTGGTTATGTTATGGGTCGTGTTTCAGTCACTATTTCATATTCATTCAGTTATCTGACAACAGAAACAGTAACATATAACAATGAAAACAGTTTTATTGAGAATTTGGCTGCATCTCAAAATTAGTATGTGGGCACAGAGAGAGGCAAACAAATGGAATATAAATAATCAATTACATTTTGATGTTCAGAAGAAGTGAGCTAGCCCGTCGTGCGAAACATGTAGTAACAGGCTTGTGGTTAAGTTAAATGGATCAGTTGCAAAAGAAAGAGAAGTAATAGGAACCTGGTATTTCTAAGTTCTTTTTTCCTGGTCTAATGGACAGGAACAGTTTATTTGAAAAACATCTATGACCTTTGAAACATGTCTAGTCTTCATGCTCTATGTTGACACTAATAATAAACACACTTTTGCATAAAGCATCCATATTTGTCCATGCACATGTCTATTAGAGTTTTAAAAACTTGAAAAGTATTAATTTAAGATACATTTAGAACAGATAAAAATGTTAGATTAAGTTGCGATTAATCACGAGTTAACTCATGACAATCATGCAATTAATATAATATATATTTATCTATAGATATATATATGTGTGACAGAAAACAGTGTGTGTGTGTGTATGTGTATATATAATATATATTATTATATTAGGGCTGAGATATACGAAATATCGCAATTGCATTCGCACGGCGTGCGATTCATACGTTTAATAATAGGCTACTTAAATTCAAAACGGTGTTGCAAAGGGTTTTTCCCTTCCCCCCCAAAAAAGTTTTAGTTCGACGCATATAGCAGAGAATTGCTTGACGTTAAAAAGAGTTAAGTGTTAAGAGTTGGTGTCTATTTGATGGATTCTATTGGTGGGATGTAATCTGGCAGATGGCAACCAATAGAACAACAGTAATTCCTATTGGAATAATGCCCAAAACAAAAAGAAATTTTGTAATGGTTTAATGGAAAATACAAGAGAGACGGCAAAGAGTTGTTTTCTACAACTTATTGCACCCGTCTCGTCTTGCTGCTGACTCCACTGAGCGCCGCGCAACAAGCCGCATACGCACAGCGTCTCTTTCAGTTCAACGCACCCGTGCAAAGCATGCGCACACACGAGAGAGAAGCGTTTCCGACGAGTTGATTCATCTTTGGCATCTCCTCATGTTTGAACAGACACATACACACAGAATTATGTCAATAGTACCCATCTCGATGATCATTCTCGTAAACGCAGTCAGTTATGTTTTAAATTAATGTAAATAGCTGAGAAAGAAATCGGATGTGTGTATCATTATACTGGATCCGTGCAATCGGAATTTAAAGGGACAGCAGCCTATAAATACGTGCTGATGAATATGTCACGAATATGTCAACAAAACGGCTATAACAAAGATTATTCTAAATTTAATTCATACAGTGAACAATATGCAGTGTTATTTTACACTTAATTACATTTCTGTACCTGAATACGACTTTATTGCGATATTTAGATATTGCGATTTGATTTGCGATTTTAAATTTGCAAAGTCAAGCTTCAGCTCAATATTGTCAATAATGTGCAGCACAGTATGGGTATCATTACCCTGCTGAAAAAAACAATAGAAACAATCACAAAAATTCTTATAGATTCCATTAAACCATTACAAAATTCCTTCATTATTCCAATAGGAATTACTGTTGCTCTATTGGTTGCCATCTGCCAGATTACATACCACCAATAGAATCCATCAAATAAACACCATTATAGTTTACATTAAAACCAATACAATTCCCATTATAACCCTGAAATACATTACATTTGTTATTGTGTTTTGGGAGGGAGGGGCTATTGTTTTTTTTCTCAGCAGGAAAGAAAGAAAGAAGATTATAATGGTTTAACGACTTTAAAGAATTAACTTAATTACTGATTCACAGAAAAATATTTTTTATTTTTTTTTTTTTTTTTTTTTTTATTAAATAAATAAATCTATTTTAGTCACTATAAGTATTACATTGATTTATTCATTTTAAGAATTTGGGATTTTAAGAGCAAGTGGAAAAAGTGCTGAATGTTTCATTTCATCCAAGAGATATTAGCAAGCAGTTAGACTGAATTTAAATTCGTTTTAAACGCGGAGCCAGGCGCGAGTCGACACAGGTTGCGCGCGTGCGTCAAGCCTCATCCATACTGCCAGATGCGCTCGTGGAGACTTGCGGTGCGGAGCCGGGTGCGAGTATAAACGAGCATTACGAGACAGGCTGCGTGAGTACAGCAAGCATGAACGGCTCGTCCGTGACGCATGGGGCAGAGAGGAGCGAGTATGAGAAGCATTCACAGACACAGGCTGTGTGTGCGCGCTCTTCTGAATTGGGAATAGCCAACATGCATTATAAACTTATTTCAAATTAATCTGTGGGGGAGATAAAATGTGTAAGATAACGTTCACGTACTAACAAAAACATCTAAGGAATGTATTTTTTATTCACCAGTACTGAAAACAGAAACGATAAGGGAGCTTTTGATATGCGCTGTGACGCAGCTCTTGCAAATTACCTTTTTTGTTCGTTGTCTGTCATTTCGAAGCTTAAGTTGCATACGGTTTTCTTTAGTTTTAATTTGCCTAACTATCGATCTGACCCAGTAGACGCCATAATCCCACTCTGTCTCTCTCCCGTCCCGCTTTCCGTGTTTTTTTTTTTTTAATGGTGGGTGTTAACGCAGTTGACTAGTGCAGTGCTGATCGGGGAGAACGGAGGTGAGCTCACTCTTGCCCAGGGCAAGTAAGACTGCAACCTCAAGGCTGGCAGTCATGCATATGCTCTGGAACGGAGTAATATCGCATCCACATCGCAGGCTTTGCGATTAGCAAATCGCAATCGTCTCAAATAGCAATTTTGATGTCGATTGCGATTTAAGCAGCACAGACCTGGACAATGAGATTATAGTAGTGTCATTCATTTATTTATTTTTTTCACATTGATGTTAAATTACATTTTCATCACTTTTTATTTCACTACTTTTTAAGTAATGCTAAAACACTGCTGGTCACTTTCAGAAGTTATAGAGATTCTTTATTTTCCAAGAAAGAATGCAAAACAAATTGGTTATATCATTTTCAGTTTTAAATATTTTAAAATATAATTGAAATAGATTTTACACACTTTAAGCAATATCGTATCGCTATCGAATATCGCATTTTTTACAAGGTATCGCATTTTTCTTCAATATCACAGTACTAATAGATATATATATAAGGCGTGCTGCGATAGTAGGGATTAATCTCTGCCACAAAAGTGTGTTTTGCTATGCGTGCGAACTGAGTTTGGGTGAGGAAGAAAAAGTTTTTGTTCGCAAAGAGAGTATAGAGCGTACTACGACAATTCAATTTGCATTAAAATAAGTTTTTGGATGTGTGAGACCATCTTTGCGCGTGCAAGGGTTTTAACAGCTTGCCTCCCTTGATGCCCGCCCCTCAGTGCTCTCTAAATGCCAACAGCTTGCTTGCTCAACACAACCCAGCATTAAATTAAGCGTTAAAATTCCAGCCAATCAGAGACGAGGCTACTAAATTCTGATTGGCTGCCTTGACAACCATTCACAACATTTCTTGCATTACCACAACAGCAGAAGAGAAAAAAACAGTGCATAATTATTATGCAAGTTGATATCCTGGTCATATTTTTTTTCCAAGCACATTTTACAAATTCCAAACGACATCAATCTTAATAATACTATTAATCTTGTATTTAATCATTTATAATTGATATATAATTAATCATGAAGGCTGGAAGTGAAAAATGTCTTATATTCAGGTGTGCATAATTATTAATTATGCGTTGTTATGGTAATGTGTTTTTTTTTTTTTTTTTTTACTTTAAACCGAATAAACACATTTCATTACACAAAATACAAAAAATAATGTTCTTTTTAGCAAAATCATATGACCACTTTAATTAAATTTTTATTAATTTGGCTCTAAATTAGGGCACATTAATCTAAATAATTTAGCATTTTTTTTTACTTTTTAAAATGTCAAAATGTATATGACATATATGCTTATTTATTATGTATATGATTAATATAAATGATAAATTAATAAATAGGGTCTAACATTAATTATAATATATTAATTCATCTGTCTAATAATGTCTAAAAATATAATAATTGTGTCTATCAAGCTCTAACAGACTATCCAAATTTTAATAAAACAATAGGGTTATGCCTTTAGAAGCACAGATGTGTCTGTCACTTTAAAGGTATGGTTCACACAAAAATTAAATTAGTCATAATTTACCCAGGTTGTTCTAAACCTGCAAGTTCTTTCTTCTGTTGAACACAAAAGAAGGTACTTTGAAGAATGTGGGTAACTAAACAGCGGCTGGTCCCCAGTAACTTCCATAGTAGAGGAAAAATGCTATAAGAGTCATTGGGGACCAGAAACTGTTTGGTTACCCACATTATTCAAGGTATTTTCTTATGTTCAACAGAAGAAAGAAAGTATATTAAGGGTGGAAAACAACTTGATGGTGAGTAAATGATGACAGATTTTTTGGGTTAACTATCCCTTTAAGTCAGTGCTTTAACGGTGCGCGTTCTGGAAACTCAATCATCGCCATGGAAACAAAGACGCCAAGATGAGCTTCTCTAACTTCTTATGAAATTAATTTCATCATAATTGCTATTAGCATTATAAACGGTTCAAAATACTTATTTGTCGATTCAGCTTGTTGGCCTTTGTAAAATACGGGACAAATCGCATCCCGTATTGATTTGATACAGGACGCATCATTTTACCTTAAAATACGAGACGATTCCGTATTTTAAGGGACGGGTGGCAACCCTAGTTAGAGGACAGACACTTTTAAAAACTAAACGCTCAATGCAGCGTGCCGAACCATGCACGACGGAGCAGGAGTCAGATTTGATTTATCACGTGAGGAGAGTGAGTCGAGCTGATTGACAAGAGTGAGGTGAGAAAGACAAGACGATGGCAGAAGATTGTTTAGAAAGGAAATGCAAAGGCGCATGTTTGCCAATATTTTAGATTTTGAAAAGCCTATTGACTGGAGGTTTTTTTTAAACATTCGTTTCTTATTTATTTGGTTCCACTGTGTTTGCGGATTACTTTATTTAAAAACTTGGTATTTATTTATTTTATTGAATCGAGGTTATATGCGGCCTCCAAGCTCTCTTATCGGTTTGCTGCATAAACGTTTTTTCTTATTATTTGGTGCACAGTGTGCCCTGATTTTTAAACTTTGTGTATCCTAAGTAATTTGTTATTTTATTAGGCATATATGGATGTATTTTATCGTTTGGAAATAACAAGTATGGTTTTGACGTTTGTGTTGCTTAAAAATGAATCAACGCCGAGAATTGCTGCTAATTTGAAGTGAAAGTAAACGCGCACAACGCTTTGTCAAGCTATTGAAAGGCAAGAAATCTGAGGGAAAACGAAGGAAAAACTCAATAGAAATTGTTTGCGCCCGAGTGGCGGTCAGTTCAATGCTGCTAATGAAAAGTGAAACGAAATGCGCCCGGCACTTTTAAAAGCCATTGAAAGCGAAGGAAAAGAACGAGGGGGGAAAAACCAAAGAAGAACATATTAGTTGTGTGTGTGTGTATATATATATATATATATATATATTAGTTATTTATTTCAGCTAGCTGGATTTATCATTTTTCATTTAGTTTAATTTGATGTACTATAATACTGATGTACTATTCATTTAGTTTATTTATATTGTACTATAATAACTAAAACAGAAATAAAAAAAATAAAAACTATGTAAAGATTAATAAAAGAAAAACCAAATGAATAAAAATTACAAAAACACAACAAAATTACTAAAACTGAAATAAAAAAAAATGAATTAAAGCTAAATAAAAATATTTAGAATATTATAAAAATTATAATAGTGTTCCATGATACGAAAATAAAGGCTGTTAGCTTTTTGTAAAATAAACACATTAATATCAAAAGGACCCGTCAATATTTCGACAGTCACCTGCTTTTTATCATGGTTGACCTCATTTGGTTCGCCTGGTGTGCACTGAACAAATGCACTGTTACCGTTTGACTTCACCATAAAGATAAGCTCTGTCATTGCAGTGTGTGTGGTGTGTGTGTGTGTGTGTGTGTGTGTGTGTGTATACAGAAGACAGAGAAGAGGGCCTAAGTACATAGAAGAAGAGCGCCACATGCGGGAGGAGAACATCCGGCTGCAGAGGAAGCTCCAGAGGGAGGTGGAGCGCAGGGAGGCGCTGTGCCGGCAGCTCTCTGAGAGCGAGTCCAGCTTGGAGATGGATGATGAGAGGTACCCCCCCCCCCCCCCAAAAAAAAAACACTATTTTGTATGTCACCTAATCACCAACCTGATTTAACTCATCAGTAGAGAATCAAGAAAGGGTGGTCAAAAAAAAAGGAGACCAAAATGCACAAAATGTGCAGCAGTGCTTTAGGATTTAGATGAGTACCACTAGTCTATTAAAATATCATAATTGCTGTTTTAATGATGTGGAAGCTGACATTATGGAGTATGCCACTAACTTTAAAAAAAACAACAACAACAAAAAATGCATGCTTTCACTGCATGATGTAGCTTAGTAGAATGTATTTATTCGCGAAGACAATTTTAGTTTCAAAGTATCATTCTAAAAAAAAGTCTTATTTCAGTATTCAAAGTATTATTTTTTAAAACATTAATCTGTTATTTATGCAATTGTATTTGCAGTGTAAATATAGCTAAATGTTTTTTTTTGAGTTGCAGCTTCTGTGTAACTACTACGTTGCAAAAAAGCATTTTCTTGATACTGATTTCATTTCATTGGTAACATCCAGAGCTGGGTAGATTACTTACAAATTGTAATCCGTTACTGATTCCAAATTACATGACACATTTTAGGTAATATAATCAGACTACTTTTAGATTACTTTTGACCTAACTTGTTTATCACATTGATTTAAATAGGATAATCTTGTACCATATTAACATAAAAATACAAAGAGTAAGAAAATATATTCCATTTGTTGTTATTAACAACATGAAGTGCATTTAAAATTACATTACGTCAAGGTTTCCCAAACTAGGGTTTGTGTAGGAACTGCAGGGGGTTTAATGAAAAGCTAATCATTTATTAAATCATAAAAAGGTTCAATTCAAATAAATCATTTAAAAAACAATCAAAATAAAAAACCTACTAAGAAAATTAACTATTTTATTTGTTTACGTGCATGTCGTGTGACCAAAACCAATGAACATGCAAATGTAATACTTAATTATTAAAATATTTATTTTAAAATATCAGGTGTACTTCAAGTAAATAAATTAGGTGAAAGAGAATCCGATGACAAAAAAAGTTTGTGAATATGTGAATTTTAATGTGTTAGAAAGACAAAAGCCTTCCAGAGACATAGAAATGCATGGTTAACCTACAGAGTAGGATGAGTCAATAAAGTATGAATAATTTATTG
This sequence comes from Sinocyclocheilus anophthalmus, assembly GCA_018155175.1. Taxonomy (NCBI): domain Eukaryota; kingdom Metazoa; phylum Chordata; class Actinopteri; order Cypriniformes; family Cyprinidae; genus Sinocyclocheilus; species Sinocyclocheilus anophthalmus. Next base: position 9,628 of record JADLZN010000884.1, on the reverse strand, counting down.
CTATTGTGTAAAAAATATGTAATCCATAAAAGTATAACTGTAGTCTGATTACGAGTATTTTAAAAGTAATTTAATTAATTACAAGTACTTAATTAGTACTTCATTTTTGGAATCTGATTACGTAATCAAGATTACATGTTCAGGTTACAGCTCTGGTAACGGCCTACAGTGTCTTATTATTCAGATTGAATTTATTGATTAAATGTAGTAATTTGACAAAAGGTGCATACATCTAATAAGGTTACAAAAAATGCCCTGGTAATCATTTGCCAAATAATGCTCTGTAATGTAGTTTCTCACACAACTGTGAATTGAAACAATATGAAGAACATGAAAAGCTTTGGGAATCAGCTGGCCACAACAGGCCTAACCAGTCAATGTACCAGCACAAAGACGCACTCAACAAAGTATCGTATAATTATCGTTTTGGATAAATTCCCAGAAAATTTCCCCTAACACCTACTGCTTCAATTAGATGCTCTGTTCTTTTTTCTTTTCTTTTTTTTATGCAAGTAAAGAATGTGACAATGTTTACATGTGCCAAATACAGAATCACATGGACCAAACATATAACATAAAAGTAAGAAACATAGGCCAAGTAAAGAAAGTTGCAATATTTACATGTGCCAAATATAGACTCACTTGGACAAACAAACATATATACTGATAGCCAACATTACAAGTCCATTCTGATTAGCTCCTGTATTTGCATTCTGTATAGATACTCTGTTCTAACCTCCATCTATTTTTATGCAGGTATTTCAATGAGATGTCCGCTCAAGGCCTACGTCCCCGTACCGTATCCAGCCCCATTCCCTACAGCCCTTCCCCGTCCTCCAGCAGACCCATCTCACCAGGTACACCAGGTTTACTTGCTAAAATATTTGATGTACATTTCCTAATTCACTTAATTATTTTAATTTGCTATTGAAAAGTGTTTAGTGTATGGGTCACAGTTTCTATTGTAATAATAAAAAAACTTCATAAATTGATTCAGAGTTGGTAAACCTAAGTTGACTAAGTCAGATTCAGTCCACACCTCTCTTCAGGAGTAGGTCTGGCCAACATTCCTTGGCAGAACAGAACATTCAAATTAAACACTCTACACAATAAATCCCCAAGCATGTAGTACTTAGAAGATTTTTTTTAGAAGTGAACTGCCTGTCTAGGCAGGTTATTTTGACATCATGGGTCTGATGATTAAACATAAACATTTGGCTTAATAATAGGCAGCTACAACAAAAAACACATTTTGACTGAAATCTAAGCATGTATCCATGTATGCATGAATGTTCTTTTAGATAAGATATTTTCAACAGATTAATCAAAATTGCAAAACTGGTCTAAATTATTTGTTCACTAATGTTAATATTTAGTTAACTCACTGATTTGACACAAAGGAGATGAATGACTTGAATTTCTATTCTCACTAAACTCCCTATTGATTGTTGTTGCATGGAAAATGGCAACCAGTATATTAATGCTGTATATAATGCACCTCAAGAAATTTGCTAAAGCCTCGCTGACTTTTTACGCATGCTGTGTTCTGCAGGGTTGTCATATGCGAGTCACACAGTGGGCTTCACCCCACCAACTACGCTGACCAGAGCAGGCATGTCCTACTACAATACACCCGGCCTGCATGTCCACGTAGGAGCCTCTCATGGCATTGCAGTGAGTTCCTTCTGCACCATCATTACTATCTGTTTTCGCTCTCTCTCTCTCTCTCTCTGTTAATGTATTTGTTAAGACTGTCACGGATATATGCATGCCGTCAATGTGACCGATTTTTGTATGTAGTGTTTTTTTTTTACCTATTCTAATTGCTTTTCCGTTGCACTACGAAGAAAACTTTTTATTATTGTTAATAAAGAATAACAATTTAATCCCTCTGTAAATTCTCTTTGCCACCTTGAAGAATTCTCAGTCCCTCAAAAGTGTATACGGCCGGGAAGCAAGAAAACACACAAAATTGTATTCTCAATACTTCAACTTCATTCATAGATACAAGGATATTATATATGCATATGTCGAGGGGAGTTTCAACCCTTTAACCAATGAGGATATGAATAACATACACTAGGATCTTTGGCCAAGAACATGTGTTTATATAAAATGGCCACATGTACAGAAAAAACATGGACATATTAGGAATAGACTTTGCGAAGAATGCTGATCTATCTTAATGGTTTCATCACGAACCTCATTCCTAGCATTCATGTCCTTATTTGAACATTTGAACCAAGAAAAGCTAATGCATAAATGTGCGCATGCGTACCTCGAATATGAATAAGAGATATTAAAACATAATACAAGAGAGAAAGAGAGAGCAGATGGAGGAGGGGGATTCAGAGAGAATGCGTTGTATATATAGAAGAGTGAGAGAGAGGGAGAAAAAAAAAGGAGGGGTGAGGCATATCATGGAACCTTAACAAGACAGAGAATGTTTTCTAACAGTTGCCTGCTTTTGTTTAAAATAAACAATGAATACATACACACTCGCTTCTGCAGAGTTTTCCCTATCCTAAATTTATCATTCTCATAATTAGTATCATATGGAAGATAAATCATTCTTTATACATGTCAACCATGGGCCTATATTTTAACTTCTCATTCAAACGACAATAATGACCAGCCCCCCCCCCCCCCCCCCCCCCCCCACCCCACCCCCCCCCCCCCCCCCATGTAAATACTTTATCTGCAATATTGATAAACTCGATCACACTTGCTCACTGGAATTTCACCCAACTTCTGTTCTCCTTCAATTCTTTCTAAACAAAATAATGAGTCAGGGATTGAACTCACGACTGTCACTCTTACAAACACTTGGGGTATAAAACATATTGTACCATTTGGTCTGCACCTCCATTGTCCAGAAGTCTTCAAAGCAGGAACCAAGCCTACAACACTAATAAAAGAAATGCATTCCAAATCTTGCGGTGGTGGGGCTTTAACAACTACCCGAGGACCGACCGCACTGTGGGCATTTTTGTACAGACATAACAAGACCCATTTTTCCCCTTCGGCCTTTGCCGTATAGTTAGAAAATCTCCACCACATATATTCGTGGCATAGGCATGGGATGTATCATCATGCCCAAGCCACGTTTAATTACCTGTACTTATAAAAGTGTGCGTACAACTAAACAAACTTATCAGAATGACCAGGAATATCATTTGTCTCATACCCATGGCCACACAAATATCAGGAATGATGATTGTAAACTCTTGCATCTCCTTCCGCCCCTTCCGCACCTCGACACCTCTCTCAGCTCCTCGAACTCGATCCAGCCCCAGATACGATCACAGATCCCCTCCTGTATCCGGAGCCGCCTTTAGCCTGCTTGCATGGATCCACTGAGGCTGGAAATCAGTCAGCACCCCTGTCCCCGTCACAGCGATGACAGTCGCAGGTCCAAGATACTTTGGCTCTCCGAGCTTTGGAGGTTTCAGGCACGTTATCAACACCTGTTGGCCTGGAGCAAAAGAATGAGTCGGCTTCTCTGCAGGGAGGGAGAGAGAGAGAAACATCACCATTTACGCTATTTAAAGTTTTGACCAGGGAATACACGTAATCCGCGATGATCACCTCCGTATCACCTGTGGAGAGATTACCAGCACGAACCTTAACCCACGGGGTGGGGAACGGTCTACCCATTAGTATTTCAAATGGAGACATATTTGTTGTCGATGAAGGGGACATTCTTATTTCTGCCAACACTACAGGTAGTATGTCGACCCAATTTCGGCCTGTCTCCATGCATGCTTTCGTAATGCGATCTTTTATAGTTTGATTCAAACGTTCCGCTACCGAAAACGACTGGGGATGATAGGGTATGTTCATATGCCAGTTAATATCTAGCTCTTTAGTTAGCAACTGGGTAACCTTGGAGGCAAAATGTGTACCATTATCGCTTTCTATAACCATTGGTATACCAAAACGAGGTATAGTCTCCTTAGCAAGTACCTTCACTACAGTCTGTGCATTTTCTCTTCCACACGGGAAAGCCTCAGGCCATTTGGAGAAACGGTACACTATCACAAGCAAATATTTGTGATTTCCACAAGGAGGCATGTGTGTAAAGTCTATTTGTAAATGCTGAAATGGCAGTTCCGGGTGTGTAAGAGAATCATGTTTACTAGCTTTATGTCGATTGGTCTTAGCACAGATCAAACAAGCATCTAATAACAACAAAGTATTTTTTCTTACATTTGCTATACAATACGATTGATTAAAATTTTGAATCACTTTCTCTTTTGACATGTGAGACACCATGATAGTGTTTACATAGCATAACAATGATAGAGGCTGGCAAAGCAATCCTCCCCTGCTTATCTCTCAAAATACCTGCTTGATCCGGTTTTGCCTCATTCGCTGCCCAGTGGTTTAGATCACTTTGAGTGGGGTTTGCCTGTAATAGTTTAATATCCAAATCATTAGTCAACACAAAGGACATCATGGGCACCTCTGTGCCTGCTTTGTCAACATGTGGACTTGATAGGACATCTCTAGCTGCCCATTTAGCTACTTCGTCTGCAAGTCTATTTCCCCTTGCCTCTTCTGACTCTCCTGATGCATGCCCAGTTACTTTTATCACAGCCAATTTTGACGTAACTGTGCTGCATGAATCAGTTCAACCACAACACTGTGGTGGGATATGGGTTCCCTTCCTTCTGAAGTCTTAAAATCCCTTTCTTCACACAGTTTGGCAAAATCATGTACAATCCCATGTGCATATTTTGAATCGGTGTACATGTTGATACACTGATCTTTTGCCAATTGACAAGCTCTTGTTAACGCAATTAATTCTGCCACTTGTGCTGATTATATGGCAGAGAATAGGCCTCTATGACACAGTCAGGTAATTCAACAATCGAATACCCACACCAGTATTCATTATCATTTGGTTTATAGCATGATCCATCTACATACCAATGTTTCCCCTCCTCCAGGACGATGCGGCCACCATCTCTGGCATGCAAGCCAGCTCGAATTATGATGTCTGGCTATGCAAGTCATGATCGCTGTCTCAAATCACCCTGCAATAACAACTTATGGCAAACATAAGGTGGGCCATTAATACGGAAGTTGGTTTCAATGTTAAATTAGCAGTAGCTAATAATATTGCTTCATAGCCAGAACGTCGTTGAGCAGTCATATGCTGCGTAGAAATGTTGTATAATAGCTCCTACCTGATGAGAGGTGTGCACTATGAGTGGATGTGACAACACTATACGTTCTGCATCCTGCACCATGATCGCCGCTGCAGCCACTGCGCGCAGACAGGCTGGAAGCCCTCTAGCCACCGAGTCTAAGGTTTTAGACAAATACTCTACTGGGCGATAAATGCCCCCGTGCCCCTGGGCCAAGATTGCGGCGGCTGTTACCCCACCTTCGTGCACGTACAAATGAAAGTCAGTTGTATATTTCGGTAGGCCAAGGGCAGGTGGCCTTGTCAAGGATGCTTTCAAATGTCTGAATGCATGTTCCATTTCTGCTGTCCATGCAATGTCATCAGAGTCCTGCACGGTGGCTGCTCTCAAGATTTTGTCATACATGGAACAGTTCGGCACCCACGCTCTGCAATAGTTCACCAAGCCCAGGAAGCTTTGCATTAGCTTCTTCGTGGAGGGCCGTTTGTACGTAGCAATGGCTTTGATACGATCAGCAGACAGTTTTATTGTACCTTGCGACAATTCATGTCCAAGGTAATCCACCCTCCTCTGAACCCACTGACGCTTTTCTCTTGATGCTTGAACGAAGCTTCGCCCAGGATGTTGCAGACGAGGCTGGAGGCAGCAGCACACTGGTCCGCAGAGGCACCAGTAACGAGGATGTCGTCCGCGTATTGTAGCAGACAGGTATCAGGAGGGAGCTGAGCATCCGCTAATGTTGCGTGCACTACGGCGGCGAACACAGCCAGAGAATCTCAGGCCCTGAGGAAGTCTAGACCAGCTAAGTTGAGCATGGTCAAAGGTGAAGGCGAACAGCGGCTGCGAGACAGGATCTACAGGAATGGAAAAGAATGCAGAGCATAGATCAATAACTGTGAAATAGGCATGTGAACTAGGAATAGAATTCAGTATTGTGTGCACATCAGGTACAATAGGAGCCAATGGTTTAATTATGTCATTAATCTTTCTAAGATCCTGTGTCAATCGCCAGGAACCATTCGCTTTTCTTATTGGATTGATCGGTGTATTGTAGGGTGAGTGAGTCTTGATTAGAATGCCTTGTGCCAGCAAATTTTCTATAATAGGCCGAATCCCATTGATTTTTTCTTTGGAGAGAGGATATTGTTTACAATAAACTGGTGTGTCTGGTCAGAGTAGCCACATAAGGGCGGACATCTATGAGGCCTGCCTCATCCTTATGCTCCGCCCACAAGAGAGGGTTGACATCCCCTTTTTCCGGTAAGGCTGCAGTTGCAGCCTCAGCCTCAGTGGTCGCACTTCCTGTCTCAACAGTCAGAGAATAGACAGAAGGAAACATGAGTTGCAGAGAATTATTCTGAAATGTAATATGAGCGCCCAATTTATGCAGCAAATCTCTACCTAAAAGGCAAAATGGAGCATCAGGTATTATTGCAAATGCGTGCATCTTAAACAAAGAAGGATTGTCTTTAGAAGTTACCGATAAAGTTGGTGTCATTTCACAACGTACAGGGACAGCAGAAATTCCCACTGCTTTTTCCTGCAAGCGTTCGCGAAGTGTCCCGCAATGCCACAATAATAAAAGACTTTTGTCCCTGTTGCCTGATTTGGACATATTTTGACAACAGTATTAAGCTGCATCACTGCTGTAGGTTTCCCTCGGGAGGCTTCAAAAGCCCCCGCGGTGGAAAGCTCACGCAGTCTCCGAGACAAAGCGTCAACAGAAATATCTGTTATATTCGAAGTGGTCAAACGAAACCAATTGTGCGATTTCTGTTTGCATGTTATTCAAAAACGTATTGACAAACAAAGGAGAATGTTGATCTAATGGAATGGCAGATTCTTCAGTCCAAGCATGCTTAAATCGATTGAAAAATGCAACAGGATTTTCGCCCGCTTTCGGTTTCGTGTTTGCAGCATGCGACAAATCTTGCTTGGCCAAAGACAATTTCACCAGAAAAGCAGTCAATTGTCTGAAAAATTCTTTTAGCTTTTCCACATCAGCCCAAATCCACGCATCATCTTCATCGTCCTCCGAATCAACTATTTGCAACGTTCGGAAAGATTTTGGTTGTGACAGATCTAATGGTTTATCACTTTTTGATAAAGCACCGTGGCGAGATGGCGGCGCATCCCGTTTAGGACTCAAAACATCAATCTCTGCAATCAATTCTTCCTCTGTAATTTCTGGCGGCAGTGTTTTAGTCAAAATGAAGCGATAATCACGCCCAGTCAATTGACTGTACGCGGTTAAACGCTTCAATACAGACACATATTGATGCGGACACCGTAAAGGATCTGGCAAATCTTTAGCAACCGCGACAGCATCCGACATTGCCAGCGCGGTTATTTTAAACCCGTCTGGAATTTGCACAAATGGGTATAAATCAGTCGCAATAGGTAGTGACGGGTACAGACGATTAGGGGTTAATTTTCTTGTTCAGGCTTTCCAACAGTATCATACCGAGGCGGAGCCGAGCTGGGAGAGTCAACATGGGACATTAGAAAAAAAGATTTTTTATCAGTCATTTTAACCTGATCTGGCCCTTTATCCCAATAAGGTTTAATTTTTTCCACACAGTATATGACTGTTTCATATACTCATCGTCCCAAGACGGATCACCCCAGCCGTCCTGTACCATCAATTTGGCTGCTTTCATATCTTTATCTTTGAACGAGCCATCATGAGGAAATGGATCTAATTGTACTTTGCCTTCTGAACAACCAGCCAAATTACTCAAATATGGTTCAGTATTAAAACCTTTGTTATTCCTGTACATCCAATCCCTTGGCAACTCGCCAAGAATAGGTTTCGAGATCGTCTGCCCCATCGGAGATCAAAGATGTCTCATCAATATTAGTGCACTTTTCACAATTTATAGAATGGCCAAACAAAACACAAAATAGAGACCGCGGTCTTATATTAACTTTTTAATATTTTTTTTTTGCCAAAAGAAAGCTTTCAATTCTGTATTACTCATGAAATCACTTAAGAGACCGAGAACCCTTCACAGCAAGAATGAGCAATTATAATCTTTCACCACTAATCCATATACTTAGAAATAGATAGGCTAAACCGAAAACTTCCCACTCTTCTTCCCACATCCAAAAAGTGAGGAAAACAGATTGATGCCAAATATAACACAATCAAATTGCAAACGAGAATAAATAAAATTTCTCTTACAGACAGGAAGAAAAAAAAAAACAGTTTCTTACCTGTCTTTTTAAGAAATTCCCAGAAGGACGAGCCCCCATTTGTTAATAAAGAATAACAATTTAGTCCTTCTGTAAATTCTCTTTGCCACCTTGAAGAATTCTCAGTTACTTAAAGTGTAGATAGACGCCCGGGAAGTAAGAAAACACACAGTCAAATGTATACTCAATACTTCAATTTATTCATAGAAATACAGATATTATATAGGCATATGTCGAGGGGAGTTTCACCCTCTTAACCAATGAGGATATGAATAACATACACGTAGGATCTTTGGCCAAGAACATGTGTTTATATAAAATGGCCACATGTACAGAAAAACATGGACATATTAGGAATAGACTTTTGCGAAGAATGCTGAACTGTCTTCAGAGTTTCATCACAAACCTCATTTCCTCATTCAACGCCAAAAGACGGTTTGTGCTGGCGCAAGCTGTTCAGTAAACTGGCACTTAATGTGAACATTTGGTTTGCTCATCGGCCGGAGGAGGAAATCCAGGAGCTCTCAACCCCACCACGAACACGCCAGAAATGAGCTCCACGAAGGCTGCCGGCAGTTCCCTTTTATATGTCACGCCTCGATGGAACATCCAATGGTGCATCACACCACATCATCAGTGAGCCTATCAGACGACAGCCAGTGCAGGAAGGAGGGAGAGAAAAACAAAAGCAAAGTGCAACAAAAATACAAAAAACGTCAGTCTTAACAAAGAAAAAAAACAAACTGATAAATACAATAAAAATAAGATACAAATAAACAGTGCTTACATTATTGAAATTTTTTTTTGGAGGTCTACTCATATTACTGTTCAGGGCTGCATTTCCCAAAAGCTTCGTAAGCCTAAGAAATTCGTAAAAACGATCGCACGACTGATCTTAATATTACGGTCTGTTTCCCAAAAGCATCGTAACTTAAGTAGCACTTGAAAATCATTGCATATGAGTACTCATAAAGCCCTAAGTGCATCGTTAGACGCCAGATTGATGCGGTCACCCCCCCCCCCCCCCTTGGCCCAGGACACATCGGCCAGATTACACCTTTAACTTTATTCAAGTGCGAGGTGATTATACTGTAAGGATTTCCTTGTCCTTTTTTTTTTTTTTCATGCATATAACCGCATGTCGGCACCAATGCTTCAAAGGATTGGGGGAAACGAACAACAACTGTCCATGTCTTGCCGAGTGCCCGGGAACGCGCCTGTATTGGCCCCGGCTGGGGCTACCTAACCTCTCTTCTCTCTCTCTCCTCTCTCTCTCTCTC